>QTSX02001496.1:0-356103 GCA_014839935.2 Entomophthora muscae | reverse complement strand
AAACATATGTACACCAAAAGTCAACTCACACCATTTTGTTTGTGAATCAATGTATTTTGGATTGTATTTTGAATAGTTTTGCTTTGTGTGTGAGCCCTTTGTTGCTGTGTTGACTCATTTTGCCCATTAACGCCAATAAACCCTGTTAACAGAGTGTATATTTTTACCTGAAATTTGGGTTTTTCTTAAATCTGAAATCATTTTGTTTAAATCTGAAGTATTTTTGGCTGTTGCCATAGCTTTTAAAACTACTGTACTCCTAACCAGCTCAGACTTCAGGTGCAAACATTTGAGCAGGTAAAGGAGTATGTTCACAGTTTTGATCACCCAGAAGTCTGCACAGCCACTTATATTTATTGAACCACTTTTATTCAATTTTTTACTAAGGAAAACTAATTAATAGCCAACAGTCATTTCTCTGGAGTCTATGTGGCAATCTGATAGCCCTAATCCTTAATCTCAAAACTCAAATGGATTGATTATTAGCAGTTGTAATAAAATCATGACCTGGGCAGCCCAGATTTAGTAACACCTAAGCAACTATGTATTCATGTTGATTGATGAATTCTTTTCTCACAAAGGATTAGAGAACAATTTTTAGGCACCATTATCCATCAGGTTAAATGATCTGAGGTCACCTTAAGTTTTTTTAAATGAGATCAACAATTTGCACCAGCCAATCCTTGCAACTTAATACTTTCTCCAGAGACTAATCCCCATTGAGGCCTCTGCCACAATTCAAAAAGATGCAGTGGAGATGGAAGAATACCTAAATGCCATGGATAAGAACCTACACCAGTATCTCTCATACTTCTCTCATTTCTATGCTGGATAATAAAGCTCTATGAAGCCATTGAATATGTCCATCAGGTGTCAAAATTCAATCACCTGGAAATTAAGAATCTCAAGGATAAGATACAATCCCATAAACAGGAGGCTGATTTTGCCTTTGGTCTTCACAAACAGTGTATCAATATCCTAGAGAACAAACTCAATAAAGCTTCCAGAGCCAGAAATCTCTGAAAGATGATTTGGTTGAACATAAGTAGGTACTTCATTGTCTACAGAGTCAGGTGTGTTAATTAGAAAAAATAATACACAGTCCTCTAAATTTGAATATATTACCCATAAACCTCCCACCAGATACACTAACATAATATCTAGTGCTAAGCAGTCACAAACTGACATCATGAGATTCTTTCATAGCAATGTAACTGATGAAGCAAATGCTGGTTGTAAAGCCAGGAAAGCCTATGTATCCAGACTTATACTAGATAACATTAAAAACCCTTGCCTATTAAACCTAATGAAGCCCCAACCTCAATCCAGTGTAGTTACCAGCAAGTATCAGGGACACAGTTCCTTGCCTTACAACATCAGATGCATCCCTGCCTTCTGGAACCAGTTTTTATTATAGTTTTTTTACTGCAATTCACAACTTTAAACCAAAATAAATTGCCAGATGTGACAATAAACCAAAATACCAATTCTCCTTTTAATATTCTATAACTTAATGTAAACAGCTGATTGGGTCATGCAAAAGGCAACTATATTTAACTTCCTAGAGACAATAATCCCAAACAAACATGATGGCTTACCTTCCCAAATAAGAATTATCAGGAAAAATTTCCAGAGGCTTAATAGTAGAATATGATAACAAAGAAGCTCTTGCCTGTAAAAAGATAGAGCTTACAGAAGAAAATCAGGAAAAAACACCAGTAGAATCTTCTGAGCCATTCTATCTTTCAGCTCAAAATTTAGATCCTATGGGTGTTGCCACCTTTTTTCACTCAGTGGGTGCCCTTCTTAACTATAGCTTCCCCAATAGGAGCTATACATTATTCTTTAAACTGTATATTTATGGATTACACACCTTTTCTGATTTGATGTGCCCTATATTCTATCTCAAGAAGCAATTTGAAATACACTACCCAAATGTTAAACAATATCCCCTTGTGAACTCCAAAAGGAAATTACTGAGAAAGATAAACTAAGAAAAACCTCTGATAAGTTCTAACCCTGGAACCTTCAACACTATCCCTGCACATGCTTAAAGTGTGGTCAACCAGGTCACTTATCAAAATAATTCAAACAACCAAAGCTGTTAATAATGCGTAGAGAATGAAGAAGATATTAAAAAATTAGAGTACAAGGATGAAGAAGACAGTGATAAAGAGGAAAAAAACTCCTAAGTAGTTCTGATTAAGAGGAATTCTCAGCTAATTGCAACTTTAGACAACCTTTACTAACCACTGACCCAGTCCTGAATCCTGAACCCATAGCTCATCCAACAAGATAAGCTGCCTGATTGATCTATAGGACTTCCCAGACTAGTACCTGCCAGAGAATGAAGAGTTAAACAAGGATTTATTACACCAGGTACTATCATTAAGCTCTGCTACTCAGAGACAAGCATTCAGAACTAAAGTCTTGCCTTCTAATAAAGAAATTGATACTTTCTCCATTTCCTAAGCCAAGAAAATCTCATAAATAAAAAAAACAGTGACACACAAGAGTGATAGCAAAATCTTGTGCCAATATTGCAGTCTTTAATAGTATCTACCTCTCTTGACACTCTGAAAATGCTGAAGCCTGAACTTACATCTTCTTTAAAGAAATTTCTTGTTCAACTAAAGGACTATATATAAGAAAGAGATTCTATATTACTGTGATGAACATATTTGGAGCTGTTTTACAGGCGTGGACTGATGTTGGCTGAATAAAGATTAGTTGCCTAATCATAGGGATTAGTGTTGTTATGTTTGTTGCCCAAATATAATGTTTGGTGCTTTTTTATACTTTTTGATTGATGATAGGAGGGACACATATTGGTACTATGTAGGGGTGAATATGGGCCCTGTGATGATATGTCATGCAGTATTGAAATTCTGAGACCAACTGGGGCTATAATACAGTTGGATACATAATCACAATGATTGAAGTTTCTCTGTCCATGTCTTTTGAGTAGCTTTAAGGAAGACACTTACTACTACTGTATGAGAATGAAGTACCTAAAACCACCATTAGAAAAGCTATTTAGAGAAGTAGTTTCTAATCCTAAGAAATTGGGGGCTTTAGGAAGTGAATTTGGTTAATTTTTATTTATAAGCCCAGGCTGATCACTTGGGTAAATATGAAGAGGCAAGAGAATAGCACATGGTATTGTTCTCTGGCGGGCATACTTGGGAGGGCATTACTATATTCTGGATCATTTGAATGGACAGCAACATGCTAGGTCATTGCTGCATACTTTATGGTGTCCCAGGAAAATTTTGAAAGTATCTTGAAACCTCCCTTCAAAATAGTATGCTACAAGAGCAGAAAAGTGACGTACCTTGTAGAAATGTTTCTCAAACACTTTTGCTAAGAAGGCAAATATGAAGAAAATTTTAAAGGAAGCCCATGGAAATGGTTCCAAGAGAATTTTATTATGAAAGTAAAAGGTTTTTTGACTTGGAGAAATTTTTAAAGAACCAAGGAAAACATCAACACTTTGAATGATGAAGCATTAACATCCAAACAGTAAAATGTTGTCCTTCTATTTGAAATTTGGCAAAACTGTTAAGATGATGGCAAACTGTTTCAAGATGGTTAGAAATAGATAATTGGATGGGTTTGAGGCTTTTTTTAACAATGCTGATCAGTGGTGAAAAATCTCAAAGCTTAAGAAATAGTATAGAAAATATCAGAAAACTGATTTAGGCTTTTAGTAGAGTTAAGACTGAAAGCTATTTCTATGATAAAAAAGAGGCTGTATGAACTAGTTTAAGCTTTGAAGAGAAACAGCCAAAAATGGAAAAGCTTGATACAAGAGGCTACATATTAGCAATTAAATGGTGAAGCTAGATATATCAAAACACATGTTATCCTATGTCTTTGACACCTTAAATATTGTCAATAAATATGCATCAGATGTCAACCTATTATCAAACAGCTTATATAGCCATAGCTTGACGGAACTATAGTACAGCAGTGCAACAGGGCAACAGTAAAGTTGTTCTATTAGCATAAGGTTTCCAGGAGGTTCTTTCTTTGGGATTTAATAAAGATACTCTTGATCCCCAAGTTAAAAAATGCTTTAATAATATGGAGTACTTTCTAAGCATTCATTATCCAAGTGCTAATAAGGAAGAACAGTAAAGAAAAAGATGCATGAAGGTTTCAGAGCCAAACTCCAGATGAAGAATGGGCAAGGATGTCAAAATGTTTGAAGCTTTTGCCAAGGGGTCAGGAGTTTCTCTGGAGTGGATTTAGAAAGCTGTTTAATAGTCTATGTACTCCTAAAGAAGAGCAGACACAGGCAGAAGTTATAGCTTGTGAGGCAGATGCTAGGATGCCATTAGAAAAGCCATTGCAAGAGTTTGTGTGCTTGAAAGCTCATCAAAATTCCCTAACACTAGAACTAGTTCACCTGAAGTATATCATCCCAACCTTGTTGGTCCCTGGCTTTGACCCAGGATACACCTTGGTGGCTTCTGAGCAGCAGGTGGACCACAGATTCATTCATTAATCCATATAATTTATAAACATTGATTATAATTAATTGGCATAGGAAAGCTCTTAAATACATTGAACTGTGCAATAAGAGTGAATTTAGATGAACCAAATTGAGTACTAGCCTTTGATTATGATGTGAACCCAATATCAGCACTTCATCCTATATCCCAGCATCTAGAACAGCTAGAGTTATCATGTTTGGTACGATTTTGATTGTAGTTATCTGAAAGATCTATCTAGAAGCTTTAAATTTTATGAAAATCATTATTTTGAATCTGAATATTATTATTACCAGTTTACTCCACTGACTTTCTTATCAGGATGATGTAATGGCCATCAGGATTAACTCTGAAACAATCTGCAGCCATTTGGATCAGCTGGTGCATCCAAGTGGAACATTATATTTTTTCAGTTGGAATAAATTCAAAACGTTAGGTGAACCATCTTTTACTTAAACTAACATTTATGTATATAATTTGAATGATATCTCTTTGATTTGATCAAGCTCTCTTTTCATCGGTCAATTCAATCATCAGTAGAATTTAAACGTCCAATCATATAAAAGGATCGTAAACAATATATTGCTCCACCTTCACTTTTAATCCACACATTTTGAAATTGGATAATTTATACATTTAAACCTCTTTGCTATCACTGCAAGGGTTGAATGGATTAGCCACTCTTAAAAAAATGAAGAATTAAATATAATTTATTAAAGTCCGAGCGACCTGTTGTCTTACTTCAAAATAGTTTAGGCCACACTCCACCGAATTCAACCTTGATACTTTTGAAGGGGTAAGGGATTTCATGCAAGGATGGGCTAAATTAAGCTTTTGGCTTATGTATCAACTTTAAATCTGAATAATATGGAAAAATCAATTCAATTCCTTACGGCTTGAGTGCACTCGAGCTGGTACTACAGACAAACAAACAGACTCGCTTTTATTTATATTAATATATATATTAATAAGATAATCAGTTTACAAGATCAAGGCAGATATGAAAGTTGCTCACTTCAGCCACTTGGGATTAATCATACTTATAACTACTAGTTTAAACGTTTGCGATTCAAAATAATATTTTGGATTGAGATTTATTGGGATGTACTCAGTTGATGGCCAAGCTATACCTCATGACTTGACAACCACATGCTGTAGCTGCTAGTTGATCACGTACTCCTATAAGTTATTTGGAACATTAGCTCTCGAGAATGGGTTTAGTTGAACGGCCAGTACATTTATAGCATCTTAAAACACTTCACTCTCAAAATACAAAGGGTACATAAATTTAAAGGTTTGAAAAATTAAAGATGAAAACGGAAGGCCTGGAATCCTTACCTTCGGATCAAGATATGAAATCGGAGCCGAATGTAAATCAGCCTTCAAGCTCTTCAGAACTGTCCAGACACGATGTCACTGCAAGGTATGTAGAAATCTATTTCGTTCCATGTCTTATTGAAAGGTTTACCTGAAACCTACTATTTTTATTTGGGAAAAGCCAGGCCCTCTTTAGTTTTTAAAACATTTTAAAACTGAAACTAGTTTTACCCTTTAACAATGTTTTAAAATCTAACTGTTTTTCCAGCCAAGAAAAACATCCCAATAACCACAATAGTAACTTAAATCAAGCTAACGCGAAACAAAATTCTATTTCTCGAAACTTTCACTCCCACAAAAAAAGAATGATCGATGAGCTTGATCCTATGAATTACTCTGACCATGGTTCTTCTCTTGATGTCACTAAATCTAATCAAATGCCACTCGAGATATCTCCTTATAAGAGTAAAACTATCAAAGCTTTTGATGGAGTACGCCCCTCCAAAATCCCCAGAATACTTGGTAATTTTCAATTTTTTAATTTTAGAAAAATAACATCAGCCTAATTTCGCCATGCTTTTTTAGACTTGCGAAGCCTTTCTTATTTTCCTCCCCATGGAGATCCTAGCTTCAGTAAAAGTTTCCCCCAAAGCAGTTTGTATAATCAAATGCAATACAGTCAGTCTGAAGTTGCTGCTGTAACATACCACAACAACTGGAAGGTCATTCTGTAAGTGCAGTTATTTCTCTTTTTAATTTTCGCTTTCTTGTTATAAATCAATTTTTTTGTTTTCAAACCTTTCCAGCGTTTAAAAATGTTCCATGCTTACAACTCTAGTACTTTTATAACGTACCAGAAAAATTTCACTTACTTATCCTTTTTTGTTATTGTATTCATCTACGCCCATAGGCTTCCAGATGTTTAATTAGATTCAAAGTTGTACGCATATATTATTCCTTTCTTGAATGGTGTCTCTAATATTCATTTATATGTTATAGAAGGAATCATGGTTCCAACCAAGTTGTGTTGTATAATCAGCAAAATCATGAGTTGGCCATAACTTCAGAAAAAGCATTGGTTAAGGTACTCTTTGAGTCACTATTAAATCTAAAGTCTAGTCACCAGGGATTGAATTTCCTGTTACCTGCCGTCTATGTAACCAACTCTTGCCAGTAAACCTTCATTAATTTTAAAAAATATTAAAAGCCTTTAAAGAGATACACTACCCAAGCACAGCCTAAAGATGACATGGCTGATGAAATTCCTGTTAACCCGAGCACAAGCTCCAGCCTGGAGACCCTCGAGACTTCTAGAAGATCCCGCAGTCATGATTTCATTCCCCCAGAGAGCGACTTTGTTGACAATAGCTATTTCAGATGCCTGGCAATAAGCCATTCTCGAAATACTGGCCGACTGTTGGCAGATGATACCAGCTTTCCGTTCAAAGCACAGGAAGGTGGCGAACCCCATATATTGAATGAGGCAGCCTTCAATCAGGGATATTACAAAAGATTTTTTATTGAAGAAAAGAAGCTTGGACGAGGTGCAAGGGGAAATGTGTTTCTATGTCAAGTAAGTTATTCTTCACGCTATATTCTAAGTTTTAGCACATCCTTGACGAAATTCATCTTGGAAAATATGCGGTAAAGAAAGTAGCTATTGGTAAGATTTCATTATTTCTAAGTTGACCTTTAAGGAAACGATCACACTTGGCTTGTACGGATGCTCAAGGAAGTACATATGCTTGAAAGACTCCGACATGCAAACATAATTGACTATAAGCATGCATGGCTAGAGAATCACCAGCCTACGGTGTTTGGTACGACGTTACTTTTCTTCGCTAATTGATCCAGCGCCTACTGTACCTTGCCTTTTTATCCTTATGGAGTGTGCCAACGGAGGGAATCTAGAGGAATATGTTTGTCGACGATCAGGGAAATCCGACAACGAGTCATCAGCAGACAAGATGTCAGCTAAGCAGCGTGTCAAATTTATGCGCGACAAAAGAGCGAGACGTCTTTCTGAAGCTGAACCCAAATATCTATCTTTAAAGGAGATTCTGTCATTATTCCTTGATATTTGTCATGGTTTATCGCATTTGCATCGCTACTCCATCGTGCATCGCGATTTAAAGCCACCTAACCTTCTTCTATCATTCAAAGATGTCAATGATTCCGATGAGATGTAAGTACTATTGTCATGTGGCTTCTAATGTTCAGTCCGAGTGTCCTCATATCTGATTTTGGTGAGTGCGAAGATATCGGCAAGCTATCAGGTACGGCAGGAAGGACCGGGGCCACCGGCACTCTAGAATTCATGGCGCCCGAGCTCCTTATTGTAGACAGCTCTGGTGATTACATTGGCGAGCATTCACCCAAGGCTGATATGTGGTCTTTGGGGATGGTTCTATTTTATCTTTGCTATTCACAACTGCCATATCGCCAGGTGGAAGATTTAGATCTTCTTCGGGATGATATTTTGGCCTTCCATGGGCCAATAAAGTTTCCTGACGATGTTATGCCATCTCCCCGCATTCCCAGCGAGTTTAAAAGGCTTATTTCGCTTTTGCTATCTCCCGATCCTCAACGCCGCCCATCCGTCGACGAGATTCTGGCCAACGCTCGTGACGTTGATTTTCGGAAACTGGTGCCTGGTCACTATTACCCAACATCTCTAGATTCTCTTGCCGTTCTTTCTCTCCGCAACTCTCATTTAAGGCCCAATGTACCTACCTCTGGTTCAGAAGCAACCACTCCGACAACGTCACAGTATATGGACGACAACACTAAGGTACTTATTCTTAACATTTAATCTGATTGGTTCAAGTGTAATGCTCCACTTTTGCCACCTAAAATGGTTCCCATAACAGAGCCCATTCCTCGAATAGTCCTCATTTTAACTGGCATCAAGATGGCTACTTTGCTTTTCCCTTGCTATCCGAAATCTGCTCACCTTATGGCTAGCATTCCACTAACTGCTTTGGCAATTTGGGGGGTGCAAAGGTAACATAAATACAAACGCCTACTAATCTGCATAGTAGAAATGCTAGTGCACAAATATGCCTACTATTATTCCACCTTAGCCTTCTTACATTTTTATTCTTTGCCACCGGTTCTATTTGTGGTGCCTAATTGGGCTTCATATTCGAATTTCACTTGAGATTCGTGTATTGAATTAACATTGCTTCAATCATTTCATACAGTATTAAAAGCCAAGCCTTTTGATCTAAACCTGATATTTCTGATAAGTAAACTTGAAATATTATTATTCCCTGGTAGTAAAGAGCATATTGAGTAGAATCAAAGAACAGCAGTTGACCTAAAGCATTATACGCCATTCTTGAATGGAATTATTTCATTATTACATTGAATCTCCGTAGTGTTGCAACTGAATCAATTATAGTTCAGTATTAGGTTGGGGGAGACAAAAGTTCAATAGGAAGGACAAGGAATAGGAATAAGATGATGATTATTTGGGAGTAGCATAATTATTATACTATACTGGGAGGTTACAAATCCACCAGGGGGTGGCACTGTGGCAGGATCTAAATAGGGTTTGAGTTACGGATATCTTAGGTGAGAGATCAGCACATTGAAAAGGCAGCGCTCCTATTTAGGAGATATTGCCCATAACTTGACATTAGCCACAGGATATTCCATGCTGTTAGATACATTATGGGGTGCCTCTATGAGCACACCCCTGTGTATAAGGCTGTGGCGTCCCACCCCCAGACAAAACCCAGATTATGTCCAAAGTTTCTAAAAATATGGAAGGTAATATATTTTCTATTCAAACCTGATTTTAAATCTGATCTTCCAGAATGCCAGAAAAAATAAGATCTTTGTCCAGGGGTGGGACACTGCAGCCCTACCTGTGTATCATGGGATACATTAGTGGGCGGGGAGGCAAACCTGGTCGCAACAGTAGCAGCATTTATTTACAATCATTCTGAGTTTTAGTTGCTGGTGAACTAGGTTTTGGCACAATTGTACCATCTGAAGGGTGCCCATCATATTTATAGTAATGTTATTCCCGACAAATTGACAGATTTCAGTGCTTTTTGAGGTGTAAATAAAAAGTACAAAAAGCAAGGATTTGACTTATTTTTCGTATTGGTACATATGTTGCAACCAAGATTCCCTCCTCACCTGCTAATGTATCTCACAATACAAAGGGGGTGCTCAATGAGTTGCCCCATGATGTGTCTAACAGCAAAAACCAATCTGATGACATTATCAAACTGCAGGTACTTTCCTAATTAGGAGCACTGCCAATTTGACTTGTTGATCCCAGCACAAGTTATTCCTCGGCTTCAAACCTTACATGGAACACACCACTATGCCACCCCCTGTGGCCTTGTGGCTTTTCCCATATAGTATATTAATCACAATATTCTACAATAAATTGATAAGGAGCACCTTTTGGGGAAGCTTCAAATATGGAATTAAGAAAGAAGAGAAGTATATTTTATTGGATAATACTCTAGACTTATATAGACTTGAATGTAGCGGGGATTTAGTTGTGTCACAACTTCAGCTATTGGTTGGTTGATAGCTACTAACGCTTAACTTGACTACAACCTTATGTATTACTAAAGATTAAGCTAAGATAAATCTTTCAGCCTAATGCGTATAATAAATATAAGTGTATGTAATTCGATCTTTATTTAATCAATCAAGAAGAGAGTTATATAGTGAAGGAGGGATTAATGAGAGTCAATAGAACACCAGGATCCTCTGGTTACAGCCCAATTCCCTCTATTGCTTAGCCCAATATTAAACTAATGATTGGATGATCATCAGTTAATATGAACTCGGAATACAACCTAGTTGATTGTTTGGACTATTTATCATCCAGGGCAAGAGTACCATTGCCCTTTGGTTCACTGAGCTTAATGGATTAGTGCATGAATATAGTGACAGCTAGTTTATAACCAATCACTTCACGACATTTCCCCCACTAAACTAGACGTTACTGTAAAAGTCTTTTAACTTCCTTCAGTATGGTAAACCGCCCAAAAAGGAACAGAAAGCCAGTTGTACAATACACCAATGTTCCAGAACAGAGAATCAACAAGACCCAAAGGGGAATACCCAAAATTCCAGTTGAGAACGTACATGTATACTCACCTGTGCTAGCCTCAGAAGACGCTGAATTCACCGAGATCCTAGGCGGCAAAATAGACGCAGCTTTCTATAGCTTGTCCAGTACTGTCTCCTATAAACCAAGTACATCTTTGAGTAAATTGGTAGTGCAAGACTCTGGTATGCCTACATCTAGCCAGCTTTCCACAATTGCAAAGAAGAGAAGCCGTAATACCACAAGTAAAGCTACTACAACTACTCCAACTAATAAGACTAACAAGCCTGTGCCAAGCTTAACTGATCTTCTTCAAAATTTAAACAAAGGTGAGGTGAGCTCTACTTCTGTAGTGATTCAAGAAGATAGCCAAGGTTCCTATATCAAAATGGTTGCCTATCTTTGTTGGGAGAGGATTCCTTTCCTACAATTCTGCAGCCCAGTAGTTATGTGGTCCACCCTTATGCTAGCTCTGGAAAATCCCTACATTATCTCCACAAAAAGACTCAAAGTTGGGAATAACATTCATTGGCAGGTTCCTAGGGTGAAACTGATCAGATATGCTCAGTTGTGCCTACAGGACTTCTCCTTTGATGGGGTATACTTGACAGACAATCAAATATCTTGTGCTCTCAAGCTTCTGGAGCTGGTTTTTGCAGTGTGGTCTGATCCTTGGTCTGCGGTTGGCCCAGTGCCCTTGTGGCATGGTTCAGATAGTCATAAATACCAATTGCAACAAGCTATGGGTACTACCCTGGAACTCCTTAGTTATAATTGCGCGGGAAGTAGACAATCCATGGCATTGGTAGGGAACTTGGTGCTCAGCGGCTCCAAGGTTGTTTATCACCAGAGACTACACCACATGCCCAAATATATTGAATGGCTGTTGGGAGTCATGTACTCAGTAGGAGGCAAAACACCTAAGGAATATGCCCAGCAAGAAAGTCTTCTCTGGGAATGCATCTTGCTTGGGCTTGCTTTTCCTTACTCCATTGGCGTGAACCGCGTCAATTTCCTTCCTGTCAATGATTCTCCCTTCCTTCCATTTGCATTCTGTTGGCTACCTAATGTCTGGATAATCTACGCAGCCATTGCCAAAGTCCTCATCCAGTTGCGTCTGGGTTTAGAGGCAATAGTATCTCAATAAAGAACCAATTGCCTAAACCACACTAATCCTTCTTACTATAAGCTTTATCTCTTCTTGATACAAAAAGGATAACAACCCATGGACTTTTTTCATTAGGTTTTCTTTTTCCAAATTGTTATCCATAAAGGGGTTTATGCTTGATCACTTAGAGCCTTGCGCATGTACTGCGCATGGACTCAAGTGATCAATTGGCCTGTTTCCAGATCCTTGAGAGTGTAACTATCTACTCCCACTTTCTGGACTACCTTGACTGGTCCTTGCCATAGCAAGGCAAGTTTACTTTTGCAACTGTACCCTTGGTTGCTGTAGAAGTATACCAAGCTTCCTATTTCATATGCAGGGAGGGCAGGCTGGGTTTTTACCGCACAATCCAAGTCTTTCTCCTTTGTTGCTAAATTGGTAGAGTACGCCTCAGACTGTAACTTGATTAGCGTCTGTGCTAGTCTCTTCAAATAAGCGTTGGGGGTGAGGGGATCATTGGTTTTAACTAGACTGTAGAGATGTGGCAGGAGACTTGGCTGTCAACCATAAAGAAGCTGGAAGGGGCTTTTTCCTGTAGCCCTGTGGAATCCTATGTTATACGCAAAGGTAGCTGCCAGAAGATATGTATCCCATTCCGTTTTGTGCTGGTGGCTAAGCTTCCTTAGGATCTGTACAAGACTTCCATTTGTTCTCTCTACCATTCCATTTGTTTGGGGATGATATGGTGTTGACAGGGTACCACAAATACCCATAAGTTTGTTCAGCCTGGGTATCATGTATCCTGTGAAGTTTGTCCCATTGTCTGTTAGCAATGTTTGTGGGCAGCCATGTTTGTAGAGTATGTTCTCTAGAATGAACTTAGCTGTGGTAAGCGCCGACTGATTAGGAATTGCTTTTGTTTCTACCCATTTTGTAAGCTGATCCACTGCTACAATTATGAACTTGTTCTTGCTAGCAGTCAGTGGAAGGGGACCTACTACGTCTATAGCAACAGTATGAAACGCAAAACCAGGTCAAATTAGCCGGTGCTGGTAACGCAAGACCTTTGGTTGCTCTATTGTACAGTCATGGCAAGCGGCCAGGGTTTCTGCTACATCCAAATGCATACCTTCCCAGTAGCAATGCTGCTGTAGGAGGTTGAGGGTTTTATGGATACTGCCATGGCCCACAGTACAATGTGCTGATACTATTGTGTCTGTCTGTAAGGATGGGCAAATGTATGGTAACCACTTCCCTTTATACAACTTAAAAAGCTGATTATCCTTGACGCAGGTGTCCACTGCAAGGGACTTCAGAATTTTCTGAATCTTGAGCGGCTCCTCCCCCCACATAGAAGGTTTCAGCATCAGCTTGTTGTAAAGTTTGTCCGCTGCTGAGGAAACCAAGGCTATGGTAGGAAGGCGTGAAAGGCAATCTGCGTTCTGATGCATAACTCCTGCGCAATGGATTATTTTGTAGTCATAAGCTTGTAGCTTAATAGCCCATTGTGCCAGGCGTCCTTCAGGATCCTTCAGGGTTTTCAACCATTTAAGTGAGGCATGATCAGTTACCACCGTAAAGTGTACTCTGTGGAGGTACACTCTAAATTGCTGACAGGCATAGATGACTGCTAGGCATTCTCTCTCAGTGACTGTGTAATTCCTTTTGTGACTATTGAGTGTGCAAGAACAATAACCTACAGGATGATCTTGATCATTGTCATCCAGCTGAGAAAGAACAGCACCAATTGCTGTCAAACTGGCATCTGTGTGTACAATGAAGGGGCGCTCAAAATTAGGATAGGAGAGTACTGGCTCTGTCACTAAGGTGGCCTTCAAGTCCTTGAAGGCTTTCTGGCATCCTTCTGTCCATGAGAACTCAACGTCATTTTTCAACAAGTGAAATAGTGGTCCTCCAAGACCCGCAAAGTTTGGTATAAACCGTCTATAATAACCAATCATTCCTAAAAACACCTGAACATCTCTCTTGTTGGAAGGCGTTTGCATGTGTGTAATAGCTTTGACCTTAGCAGGAACAGGTTGTAAGCCATCTTTGCTGATGATATAACCAAGGAATTCCAAATGTTCCTTAAAGAAGTTACACTTCCTTGGTTTTAGCTTGAGATTGGCAGCAATAAGGCGTTGAAACACGGCCTCCAGATGGTCCAAGTGTTGACCAAAAGTTTGTGAAAAGACGTTTATGTTGTCAAGGTAAACTAGAACACAAGTCAACTTGAGGTCTCCCATCACAGAGTCCATGGCTTGTTGGAAAGTTGCAGGAGCATTTGCAAGCCCTTGTGGCATCCTAGTAGGCTGAAAAAGTCCTTGCTCTGTAATGATGGCACACTTTTCCTGGTCTGCCGTTGGAAGGTCAATCTGCCAGTACCCACTGATCAGATCCATTGCGCTGAAGTACTTTGCGCCACCCAGCTTGTCCAATGTGTCATCAATGCGGGGCAACAGATAAGAATCTTTTTTTGTGACAGAGTTTAATTTGCGGTAGTCCATTACTACGCAATTTGACCCGTCTTTTTTCTTTACAATCAATAGTGGTGAAGACCAAGGACTCTTGCTGGGTACCAAAAGGCCAGATGCAAGTAACTTCTGTAGCTCTTTGTTAACAATGGCTTGGTTGGCCAGGCTGCGTCTTATTGGCCTAGAGCGTATAGGGGCAGTTCCTTGTGTATCCAATACATGTTCAACCCCAAGAGCTTTACCTAGGTCTTGGTTGTTTTCCGCAAAGACGTCCTTATATTTCTCAAAGAGTCAAATAGCTTGGTCCTTCTGGTCTTCTGTTAGTCCATTTAAAGATTCACGCAGAATAAGCAACAGAACACTTGGTTGATTGCAAGGCAGCGCAAATTCACTGAACTTGCCAAAGGGTGTGACATCCATAAGGCTAGAGTTCTCTTCCAACTTCATATAGCCCAGCAGCTGGTGTTTCTTCACCTTCAGTGATTCTTCAGAAAGGTTCCCCAAAAGTACCAGAATCTCTTCCGATGATGGCATGACAATCCCAGGTAGGATCCAAGGCTCCAGTTGCAAACCATTATGGAGTCCAGATACTTCACCATGCATACCTTTAGGGAAGCTGAGGCTTAGACCTGTATTATGTATAACTTGAGACCCGGTTGGGATGGAGAATTCACTAGAAGAATATAAGGGGATCCCTTTGTACTCTTTAGTGGCCAGAGGTAGAACCTTGATTTTGCGCTGACGCAAGGTGTACACTACTGGCATATCTCCATCAGCATATTCCATGTTAATATAATGGATTTTCTTTGTAGGGAGGTCCTTTGGTCTGTCACTGTGATAAAACATTGGTACCAAGTGACCTAGAATGCTGAAAGTACTGTCCTGATGGTTGATGATAGTCCCGTAGGTTGCCATGAAGCTTGTACCAATCAAGATATTGTAGCTTTTGTTGTGCAACACTATTGCCAGGGCTGTTACCACCAATTTACCAAAACAAAGTGGTAAGGATGAATAGGCTCCCAATGCCTTTGTTTTGTCAGGTCCTGCAGTACCAAATTCCTCATTATAATCTAGGTCAGGAGCAAGTTTCAGCTTCTTGACTAGCCTAGTTGATACAATGTTCCCCGGAGCTCCAGAGTCCAGAATTGCTCTTACTTGGAGCTTATGAACCACCAGTTCAATGTATGTGCAGTTGTGTTGTTCCCCATAATGAGGAGAGGCAATTTTGGTAACCTTGTGGATATCTAAACCCTTAAACTGAGCAAGGAACAACTCTAGCGCAGTTGTTAGATTGGGCTTCAGGGATTTTAAGGTGTCCAGATTAGTGGAGACTTGTACCAACCTCAATAGTTGAGACAACTTTTTGACACTGTTGCTTTCATGGGTGACCTCGGTGTATGGCATGGAAAGTTGTTCAGCGTAGGGTATAGAGATGGTGTCAACAGCTTCTTTGGAAGGTATACTTTCTGTACAGATTGCTTGCTTCCTTGTGACTGTGTTGACGGCTAAAACTCTATGGAGCAAGTCTTTGTTTATTTCTTCTTTATCAGGCAAGTATCTCTTGGGGCAGGCTTCTTGGTCCAGCAGTCTGACGCTGCAATCAGGGATGTTGGGGTCCGGGTCAATAGATGGAGAGGGTCAGTTACTACTAGCAGTCAGGGTTTTCTCCTCAACCTGACTGCTTAGCAGTTTTTTGACTCCTTGCCATCTTCTTCTCTGGCCTTGTCTTCTTCTTTGTCATCTAGCTTGTCTTCCACGTTGTCTTCCTGGATCAGATGGCAAACATTAGCCTTGGGTTGCTTGCAGTCTCAAGAAAGATGTCCTAATTGCCCACACTTGTAGCATGTGCAGTTATTTGCCATGTTGTTAACTGGGGGAGTAGCTACAATTGTTGGTTTCTTTGGAGCGTCCCTATCCCAAGTCTTGCCCTTGGAATCTGTAGAATAGGATAAAGTGGCTTTCTTATAGTCAGGAAAGGGAACTTTGAACTGCTCCTTAAAAGATCCCAAGTGGCGCATGAGTTCAGGGACTGTTCTTGCACCATATATTCCAGACTTGAGAGCAATAGAAAGCTCTCTATTAGGGCGTACATAGTTAAGCAGTGCTCCTTTTACATCAACAAAAGTGGCGGCTCCCATGGAGACTAGAGTCTGTGCTTCCAAATAGAAGCGCTCTGAGAAATCCATTAGACTTTCCCCCTTCTTTATTTTTCCTTCTGTAAACTCCATTTTTTGGCAAAATAGAGCCTCTTTGCTGCCAAATTCTGCAATAAGAGCCCTGGATACATTCTCGTAAGTCCAGCCTTGTTCCAGAAGTCTTGGCATTATTATTGTTTGGGTCTCTGAATCCAAGCAATTAAAAATGGCTGCATTCTTCATGGCCTTGTCAGCACCATACATAGAGTTATTGTATAGCCAGAGGAACATGTGGACATTGGCTTTTTTGTCAAATTTTGGCAAATTTGTTGGCTTGAAGTTCTGGATCACAGAAGAAGTGCTAAAATTATAGCTTCTTCTAGGGGGAGGTGAGGTATTTCTCTGGTTTGAGGCGCGGAATTGTGCTTCAGAAGCCACGTCTCTAGCGTTGTTGCTAGTCCTGGAAGTTGAGGCAGCAGCACCAGGAAGAGGTGTTTTGCTGCTATCCAGAACTGGTTCTGCAACATAGACTTTCCTCATTGTACGGCCTATGTTGTCTTCATTGCTCTCATAGCTATGGAAGGAGCAACAGTCCTCTGACATTGCCTGGCTGGCAGTGGACAAGACGCTTTGGCTTCTTCTTGTAGTTGCCTCTGTAGTTCAGATTCAGGCACAATCTGTTTGGAATACACCTGAAGTAGTTGCTCTATTTGTCCTTGTAGATGCAGAATATTGCTACATTGCAAGTGTACTTCTCAGGTCAGGTCTTTTATTGTGCAATTTGCTACGTGTAGTTTGTCCTCAAACTTCTCCATACATGATTCCTGGTTCCCAAACAACACATCGTTCTTTTCTTGCATAGCCCAATGACTATCACTTAATCTTTCCAGATTATCATGATTTTCTTCTGTGCGGTTGTGGTTGTGGTCAATCATTTTTGCAAGTTTAGGAAATTCCCCGTTAAAATGGTTGCAGTCAGAGAGGGATTGAAAGAGGCCCTTGTCAATCTCACTCACGTGTTTGGATAGCTCCTCCATGTCCTGTTGGATAATGGCAGTAGCTTCCTTGTTGCCTTCTGACGCAACCCCATCCTCAATCATTCTTACAGAGCAGCAAAGCAACTTGACCTCGCTACATAGGTAGCAAAAGGTGGCTTCTGCACCTTTTACGTGGTGAGTTACTGTGCCTAGCCAATTATTATCCAACCCTTTGTGTTCAAGCATGGTCCCAACCATTGTAACCACATAGTTTTTCAGGTGTTCCTCCAGCTGTGTCAACCAATTTGCTGTGAAGTTTTGGTGGATTGCCAAGCTGTTCAGTTGGTGACTGATATTGGCCATAGAGTTTGTGAGTTTGTCATACAGGCAACAGAGGAAAGCCTGCTGATTGTTTATTAAATTTCCTTGGTGCAAGATCAGGGACAGTTGATAACCCAAGTGAGTCCGGTTGTGGCAAATGGCAGGATGTGAAAAACTATGGATATACTCCTTGGCTTGTTTGATTGTTTTCATCTGTAATCAAAGCTGATTAGGAGTTATTCCTGTGAAATTGCGGAATTTCTCTTTGGCCGTAGTGCCATAGGATGGCAGTACAGCAAGCTTCTTGTGGGCTTCCCCATTTTGATACGCACCCTGGTCCATCCTGCTAATGGCTTGCTCCAGCTGTTGCTGGGTTGGCTCTGTGTTTCTGTCTACCTCAAGTGGCACTGGGACATTGAGGTGTAGAGAGGACTGATCCTCTATTTGACAGGGGTGCTGTACGTCAGTCATGAACTGACCAAAAGCCACAAATTCATTAGGCAGACCATCCCTTGTTCCAGCAAGGCAATTGATCTCCAAGAAAAGCCCATCAGGGTGGTCCTGGAGGTGACAAAGGAAGGCATGGAGAAGATTATCTCCATCACCTCCCCGCACAAAAGACAAGTCCCCAGCAGGGCAACAAGTACCATCAGACAGATGCATGCTAGAGTGAGCACCAAATGTTGTAACTTCAGCTATTGGTTGGTTGATAGCTACTAACGCTTAACTTGACTACAACCTTATGTATTACTAAAGATTAAGCTAAGATAAATCTTTCAGCCTAATGCGTATAATAAATATAAGTGTATGTAATTCAATCTTTATTTAATCAATCAAGAAGAGAGTTATATAGTGAAGGAGGGATTAATGAGAGTCAATAGAACGCCAGGATCCTCTGGTTACAGCCCAATTCCCTCTATTGCTTAGCCCAATATTAAACTAATGATTGGATGATCATCAGTTAATATGAACTCGGAATACAACCTAGTTGATTGTTTGGACTATTTATCATCCAGGGCAAGAGTACCATTGCCCTTTGGTTCACTGAGCTTAATGGATTAGTGCGTGAATATAGTGACAGCTAGTTTATAACCAATCACTTCACAACAAGTTGTATTGAACCTAGGGGTTGGCCATGTGCTAGATGGGTTTGAGCCACTGGATACTTGGACAGTCAGGTGATATTGCTTGGTTACCCTTCTTGGTGGCAACCGCCAGAATTAACTCATTACGCAAGTTGACTTACTATATGTCAATAATCAGAATTAAAAATACTTTTTGTTGAAAGCATTGAAAATTCAGAATTAAGTTTTAACTCATGCTGAATACTAAATGTTGACACTTTTTTAATAAGCAGAAACCTGTTTCCTGAACATTTTACTTAATAAAAATTAAGCTTCAAGATATTTTTTAGGGTAATGTGACAAAATAGATTTTAAAAAGTCCATAAAAAATTATACATGGCAATTAAAAAATTTCATAAAAATACACTTTTATTTTATTTTACTATGAAATTAGCTATCTTTACTATAATAAATTTTTCCCACTTATAAAAACAAAAAAATCAAATACACAAAAAGATACTGCATAAAAAGTTACATATTATAGCAAAATATAACAATCAGAAACAGTGATATAAATTTTTTTTCTATATTTAAAACTACAAAAAACATATAATTTACTAGTAAAATACCAATAATGGCCATATAATACAGTCTAAAGCATCAAACTATCAATAGAAAATCAATGATTTTATAAAAAACAGTATCATAAAACATTAATGAGTTATTTATAATAACTATTTATTTAAAAATATTATATTTAATATATAATAAATGAATAGAAAATTAGGCAATACTCAATAAATTTAATTGAAAGCTAGACTGTGATCACCTGGTTGCCATTAAGAGCTATAGCAATCTTCTTGATGTATTCCACAATCTCTGAAAGCTTATATTTTGCCTTGAAAACGTCCTTAATCTTCTCTTGATACTGTTTCTCTTTGGTGGTTCTCTTCTTATTGGATGGGCGGTTCTCAATATCTCTGATGGATGCAGCAGTCTTCCCCTATTGGACTTTGAGGTGCTTGTAGAAGGTGTTGTACCTGGGCTTGATTCTGAAGGAGGACTTGATATGCTTGTGCCAGCCCTCCCAAGATGAAATTGTTTTCATCTCATCCTTAAGAGCTACCTGGTAGCAGTTCTGGTTGGCTTTGGCTCTGGGCTTGCTCTGGCGCTTAGTGACCTTACGTCCAATCCACTGTGGTTCATAATGTTCAATGAAAGGGTAGAAGGCACCATCATGTTTCTTGGCGTATGTATCCTGGCATAGGAGCTCAAAGGCTTGTCCAGCATGCTCTGAATTTACAAAGGCTAGTGCTACAAACTTCTGAATTAAGAACTTGCACTTTCCTGATGTATCTAGATGGTTGAGCTTGCTGAGCTCAGTTAGACCCTTTAGTTGCCTGTTGACAGTCTGTCAATATTGGAAAAAACACCCCTGGACTTCTCCATCAAAGGTGTTTACAAAAGCGTTATACTGGGCAGTTTCATAGTCCATGATTATAGTTGAGGGTCTAAGTGCTTTATCTTGAGCTTCTTTTTCTGCAGCAAGGGTGGCTTCATCCTTTTCATCATCATCTGGATTGGCTCTAGTGTTATGGCCAGGGGGACTCTTTTTATTGCTGGGTAGGGATTTGATGCCCTCCTGAAGGATTTTAAAGGCCTTTATGTAGATCTCTTCTGTTGCCCCAGGAAGCAGAAAGTAGGCAAATGGGAGCAACTTGCCTTCAATAAGGGAATTTACAACCCATAGTTGGTAAAAAGGTGGGGGCATACTGCAAAGGTCCTGTCACATAACCAGGTCTCTGAATCTCTTAACTGCTCCAGGTTCTGTTGTGTAGCATAGCATATAATTCTTGACTCTGCTATAGGTTCATCATCATGTAAAAGGAATACCTCATCACCATTGAACATCTTTAACTCCTCTGTCAAGACTAACTCTCCCTGGACCATGGCAGATTTCTTATGGGGGAATAGATCACAGCGTTTGTCACACATGTACTTCACTAACTGGTTGTGGTCAGGGATGAGCTTCAGGTTCTCATTGCTTAGGTGTGTGATGGCCTTAATTGCCAGATCAGAAGCCTTGACATCTTTGGAGACTGGGACCATTTGGTAGAGGTACCATTTTAGAGGCTTTTTAATGAGAATAACTAGTGCATTGCATGTGTTTTCTCCTTTTCACTAGTGACTTTATACCATCCTTCTGTTTTGATCCTGGCAGCGCAGCTTCTATCTTCACACACATAGTGCTTGCTTCTTCCTGCTCTCTTTTGATTGTTGCAATTAAAAAAATAGCCATCACAGACTGAAATTGCACCTCCTTTGACAGACATTAGAGGGAAAAAATGAGGGAACTTCTTTGGGAGCTTAAGCTCTCCTTTGAGGTTAAATATATTGTGAACCTTTAGGGATCCCATGGGCCAATTGGTGTTTGATGATAGTCAGACAGGTAATCATCAGGATCTTCTTTATTGATACTTGATGAGGAGGATGGAGGTGCAGATTTTTTTGGGTGGTGGAGGGGAATTATCTGGAGTTAGATTCTTGAGCTTCTTGGACTGGGATGAGCTTGATTCCTTTGAGCTTGATTCATCTGGGCTTGACTGGGGTTCTGGACTCTTGGTATATTCTTTCTTCCTTGCTTGTTTAGTGGAACCTCATCTCCTTCTAATTGATACCAGCTTGGAGAAGAGGAGGGAGTAGGGGAGGGATCTTTGCTTTCAGGGTCTGGGGTCTTCTCCTTTTTCTTCTATTTCTTTGAGGGCTCTTTGGCTGGTTTTTTGTTGGGGTAGGGACTTTGGGCCTTTCCAGGAGCTTTGGGTACTTTCTTGGTTGACTTGGGGTTATTTTGTGGCTTCTTGGAAGATTTGTCCTACAATAATTAGAGTAGAGTTCATAAAGTAAGAATAATCAGTTAAAACATGTATAAAATTAAATAACAATCACTTGTTTTATTTTTTTATTATTAAGTAAATAGTTTATAGAAGTATGAAAAGTGTTTTTAGAGCTAGTTTATTAGTAAAGAATAGAAAAAAACCATGTTTAAATAAAAAGTTGACATTTTGATAGTCACAATAGTCAAAAATATTTAATTTAGTTTGTCAGCATAAAAAACGCTTTAATTTTGACGTTGACATACTGCCAGTCAGCATTAAAGTAGAAAAACACTATGTAAATCACTTATAAAGCTTGGTTAATATTTTCCAGAGTTGGTTTTTAAGTACAAAATTGATTATTTTTAAATTTAAAGAGTTTAAAGATTTGCACATGTAACTTATGAAAACTAAATAATAGGGATTGTAGAGGGAAGTCTAAAGTACAGCCCTGGGTACTTTGGCCTGAATTACCATACCATTGTATGTGTGCTTTTTGTTAAGCGGCAGTGTTTTACTAATAAACAAGTGAAGGTGTCAACATTCAGGCAGTCTGCGTTCTTTTATAGTAACTCTTCTATTAAATCTTGCTTAAATTATGTCACTTTGTTTGCTTAGCCAAACCCCTTTGTTGCAATTTAGGCAACACGTCAATTTAAAACTAAGTCAACATTATAATTACATATATAATTTCTAGTTCTAACATATGCGTTTTTGGCTTAAGTGGACTTCTGGAAATAAGCTATAGTTTATCCAGTGAGTTTAAAATAACAGTAAATATATAAATAATACAAAGAATGCTCTGAAAGTTGACATATGTCTTTTTTTGATGCTTATCTTATTATTTATTTAATAAAAAAAATTAGTATAAAATATAAAAAATAGTTATTTTTAGAATATTGTATAATTTATTAGGAAACTCATGGATTCACATTTGGGGTCAACATCCAGATATTACTTACTGTAGTTGACCTTAATGTAAAAGTACAAAGAAACCTACATTTTCATAGTAAATTATATTATTTTTTTGGCTTAAATTAAGCCTTTGTTTAAATGGTGTCAACACTATTTCTGTTCCTTTTTAATTTTGCAATTCTGACTTAAAAATTCACTATGAAAAATTAGCTTAGTTTTGGAAATGCCCAATTCCGGTGGATAAATACTAAAATAATGTCAACTTACTGAATGCCAACAAATTGTTGACATTAAGTAAGTTGACTTGTGGAATGAGTTAATTCTGGCGGTTGCCTTCTTGTTATGTCAAACAGTATATTGGAAAAGGACTAAATCAGGTAAAGGCTGGATGTTAAGTAGGTTGGCGGTAGCCAGAATGCTTGTTCATCCAGACCCTCAACACCCCCCTTAAAGGGTTACTCTGGTGCATCAGGAGGGGGATTTTTTTCACAGCTGCCACCTGATGCTCCTGGAGCTGTTTACTAGTTGGAACCAGTCTGGTCAAGTGCTCTCCTTTACTGAGGCAGAGACGGGTTCTGTGGTATTTCTTGATAATTGGGTTTTTGGCACTTTGGAATTTTAATAGGTAAGTGTTGTGCTCTGGTCTGTATTTGATGACTCTTCCTGGTCCCTGGTGTACTGAGTCTAGTTTCTTTCTGTTGTCAGCTAGAATCCAGACAGGGGAGTTGATGGGAAGTGGTTCCTCTGTGGAGGTTACCTTTTGTGTCTTGAGCCTCTTCATTTCAGCTATTTTAGCTTTGAGGCAGATGTGTTGTAGGTTTGGTGCTTGCTCTACTGTGGGAGGTTTCACCAGGGGAATCTTTATGTAGGGCTGTTTGTTGCAGGTGATTACTTCTGGTTTGTACCTGTAGGTTAGCTCAAACGTTGAATAGCCTGTCCCTTGGTTGGTGCGGACTCAGGATACTAGTAATGCATGTTTCACGTATAGTGGCCATGTGTCTTTGGCTTTGCCATCCATTATTTTCTCTAGGGTGCTGGTAAGGCTGCTGTTTAGGCGTTCCACTCTACCGCTGGCATGTGGCCTGTATGGAGAGGTTGTGGAGTGTTTAATGTTTTTGGATTTCAAGTTGTCATTTACTACGTGACCTGATAGCTCTGTTGCTCCATCAGTTATGATGTAGTCTGGAGTGCCGTGGTTGGCTATGATTGCTTTGTTAATGAAACATTTGATGGTTTCTGCTTTGTGGTCCTTTGTTGCCCAGCAGATGGGCCAGTGTGTGGCAAAGTTGATAGCTACAATTAGGAAAAGTTGGGTTTTTTTGTTTCTGGGAAGGGCCTCACTACGTCTAGCCCTCAAACCTTAAATGGTTCAGGGTCTGGTACTGGGTTGACCGTTGGCTGATGAGCCTTTGTACAGGTGTATTTCTTGCACACTGTGCACTTTTTCAGAACATCAAGTATATTCTGTTTGAGGTTAGGCCACCACACTATCTCTTTTAGTATGAGGTATAGGTTGTTAGCCTTTGTATGGCCTAGTAGGTGGTGATGTCTTAGTATGGTGTCAACTCTTTGTGCAAGTGGGATTTACAGGACTTGAATTTCATTAATAATTTGGTATACTGTGCCATTTGATACATGGAAATACTTTTTGTTTCTTACTAATGTATTGTGGGTCAGTTGGTGTGTTGAGGGGTCTTTCCCTTTGGTTTTATACTCAGTGTTGTACAGGTTTGGCCAGTCAGGGTCCAGGTGGTCAGGGTGATCCTCTCTAGGCTGACATAGTCTATAGAGAACATCAGTTGTGACCAGCTCTGCCCCCTTTTTGTATTGGATGTCCAAATTAAGCTGCTTCAGCAGAGACATCCATTTAGCTTGTTGCCGTGCAAGTGCGTTCTGAGTTTTGAAAAATATTAAGGATTTGTGGTCAGTTAGTACTTGGACGTTTAAATGTCCTTCCAGATAAAATATACATTTCTTGCATGTGTGGTATATTGCTAGCAATTCCTTATTGTGTATTGGGTATCTCTGCTCAGTATTAGTTAGTTTTCTGCTTTTGTAACATACTGTCAGGGATCCAGTCTTGGGCGGTTGGCCCGCTGTTTCTGGGGGTAACTTGGGCTGGGGTTTTTGCGGGCAGGGCCCACCACAAGAGAGGAGCTAACTTTAGAAGGTAGGAGGCAGACTTCCCCACCCAAGACCATGAGCCAGCAGCCAGTACAATGGTGTCCACCACCCCTGTGAGGGTGATGTACACTATTCCAAAAAGTTTACTGGTATGGTCAGTTGGAAGGTTGGGTGAGGAGGCTGGCATTGGTTTGGGTGTTACAGGCGGTTCAATGTAGATATTGTAGGCCAGGAGATAATTGAATTTTCCTCTAAATAGTTTGGGGGTAGAGAATATCCACAGGCCTTAGCGGTTGTATCTAATATTAGATTGGATGTGGGCTAGAGGATCAATTTCAAGGATTTTCTCTGGCGTATAATCCTTATATTCAGGCTTCAAGGGATAATCAGTGAAGTGAACGGGCCCAAAGGGTGCACCAGATGGACAGAAAACTGCAGGCAGTGGGGCAGGAGGGCCAGGAGATCTTGAACTGAATTGATAGACAGCAAATATAAAATATGGCAATAGCTGTAAGAGCCAAAGTAACATAAACTTTATTTAATAATGACAATAAGGTTTGAGCACAGAATCTATAGGCATATATAGCATTCTGCCTCCAAACTTAGTATTTTCTAATGGGGCTTTTTCATAATATTGGGAAAAGTGCAGGCGGGTAGCCAGAGGGCCTGGGTGTGGGAGTGGCAAAATGGCACCTTGGCTGGATGTTCTCTCATTGGTCAGAATTTCCAATTTGGTCACTCAATTTTCTTGATTCTTTGCTGTGGTCACAGGGTTGGGCCCAAAGCCTGGGTTTATCTTTGGCAGTAGGGTTTGATTGGTTACTTGAGAGGACTTCAAACTCATGAAATTCACAGAGATGCCATCTCTGCTTCCATTAGGCAATTTGAGAGGCTCCTCTTCAGGCGCCACCATGGTTGAGCTGGTGCAGGTATTCTGGCTTTGGGACTTAGCTGGAGCCTCAGCTTGCAGGAGCTCTATCCTGAAAAAACACGGGCAAGCAGGCCCTTGGTCCATGGGCCCAGCGGCCCACAGGAATAGAGATTCAGGGTTCAAATCCCACCCTTGGGCCCAGGTTTTCTAGAGTAATGAATCATCAATTCTGACACACACTAGCAGGAAGTCTTGCTGCCCTGGCTGGCAGATGCGCAGGACTGCACCAATGGCAGTGTTGATGGCATCTGACTCAAGCTTGTAGCACCTGTTATTGTTAGGGTATTGCAAGATTGGTGCTTTGATCAAAGCTTGTTTTAGTAAATGGAAATTTTTGTCACATTCTGAAGTCCAGATGAATTTCTTTTTGGCATTACCCTTGGTTAAGTCATTGATTGGTGCGGTTAGTTTTCTGCAGTCTTTGATGTATTTCCTTAGGTAAGCTACCATACCAAGAAAGCATCTAACTTGTTTAACAAAGGTGGGGTGTTGTATGTTTTTTATGGCTTTAATTTTGTCTGGATCTGCTTTGCTGCCACTGTCAGAGACAATGTGGCCCAAGAAAAGGAGTTCCTTTTCCATAAATTGGCACTTACTTGGTTTTGCATAAAGTTTGTGCTTTGCAAGTCAATTGAGTGTCTCACAGACATGTGCAAGGTGTTCCTCTTTTGTTTTTGAGAATATGATGATATTGTCAAGGTAGCATAATATATTTGAGAGACCGTTTAATGCTTGGTTTATCATAGTGAGAAACATTACAGGAGTGTTAGTCATCCCAAAGTTCACTACTCTACACTCAAAGGATCCAAATTGCATATGGAATGCGGTCTTTTGCTGTCCTTTTCCTTTACTTCAACTTGGTTATAACCTGAGGTGAGGTCAATTTTGGAAAAAAATTTGGCTCCTGAGAGTCTTGCAAACAGATCCTATATAAGTGGAAGAGGGTATTTCTTCTTTACTGTGCTTGCATTTAGTGCTCTGTAGTCAGTTACTAGACGCAGAGTGCCTTCTTTTTCTTTACAAAGAACACTGCTGCCCCCATGGGGATTCAGACAGGCGGATGAAGCCTTTGACTAAGTTGTCCTCAATATGGGTTTTGAGGGTTTGGGTCTCCATGGGAGAGAGTTTGTAGAGGGGTGCAGGTTTAGGCATGGTCTTGCATAAGTTGATGCTATGTTTTACCTCCCATTCAGGGGATAGCTCTGTGAGTTCTTCTTTGAATACGTGAGCGTATTCATTTAGGAGTGCTGCAAGTTCTGGGCATTGGATTTTGGTTGTTTGTATGTTATTGAACTCAGTGTACCCCATTATGTGGAGGGTACTATCTTTGGTTAGACGTTCTGAGTCATCTTGGTTTATGACCTGGACAAATACTGTGTCTCTTAGAATGAGGTCATTGGGTTCTTTGAGGATGTTAAAATTGACTACATTGGGTTTGATGGTCATGGTTTTTGTTTTCCAACATATGCTGGGGTTCACTTGGGTGAACCAGTCCATGCCTACTACAAAGTTGTAGTTTATGTTGTTCATGAAAAGTCCTTTGATGCACGTTTGTATGCCTTGGAGGTCAATTTTTAAGGGAGTTGTTTTGCCTTTGAGTAGAACCTTTGATTTATCTGCCATTCTGGCGTATTTGAAGTTGGATTTGACAACTGGTATTTTGTAGTTGGTTACAAATGGTTTGCTAACCATAGTGTGTTGTGAACCAGAGTCAAATAGGATTTTATGTGTATGAGATTTTTAAGTGCATGGGTAGACATGAAGTTGTGAGCAATCTTTAATTTTTAAGTTCATAAAAATGGAGGATTGCGGGATACGGGGATGCAAGCAGCAAAGTTTGTGTCTTGGTACAATTTCTTGTCAAGTTGGGGGAGACAGGGGCACTTAAGCCTGTTCCCCCTCCTCTTTTCCCTGTTCCTCTGTTTTGAGACCTTTGAGGTCAGAAAGTGTGGGATCAGATTCATAGCGGGTTGTTACTTCAGCGTTGTTAACTTTGGCGGTGTCCTCTTTCTTGGGACAGGAGCGGTTTGCGCTTTGCTGCAGTTTCTATTATTGCAATTGAAGTTGTTGTTGGTATGGTTGGTATTTTGGCGTTTGTTGCCATTGGAGTTTTTGCTGCCATTGCTGTTTGCAGAGCAATTGTTGTTGCGTGCAGAATATTCCATGTTTGTGCATTTTTCAGCGTGCTTGGCTTCTGCAATGAGCGCAGGCATGGAGGTGTTGGCCTCTGGGCAGATGAGGGCAGCAACAGAGGGTTTCATTCTGTTGATTAATGAGGCTCTGGTATGTATGTTATCAGCTTGTGCTGGATTTTGAATTTTGTAACATATTTCCTTGAATTTTTTGGCGTAAGCAGCAATAGTGGTCTTCTGAGGAAGATCACTGAGCTGTATTACAATGTCTTGGAGGGATTTGGTGACACAGAAATTGTGTGTGATATCTGCTTTGAAATCTTCCCAGCTGTCAAGCTGGTTTTCAGTTTGTGAGCCAACCCAGGTGACAAACCAGTTAGCTGCAGCCTTGTACAGGCGCTTGCTGGCTTCCTGGACCCATTTCTCATGGGGGATGCGTCTGGCACAGAGTTTAGTGGCTGAGTGGTCTAGCTGGTTGATGACGTTTTCTTTGTTTTTGCCAAAGAACTTGTCAATACCAATATATTTGGTGTTGGTAATTTCACCTGTGGTAGGTGGTATTGTGCTTGTTTGTGGTTGAAGAGAGCAACTGTATTGAATAATCTTGGTGCATGCTTTGGGCATGACCAGACCTTCAAATATGGTGCATCCACTAGGTATATCTTTGTTGATGTTGTGGTCGCGGAAGTACATTTTCCAGGTCTCCTGGGATGTGGCCTGGTTGAGTACGTGAGCAAAGGTGGGCGGGTTTTGGTCAGTCATTTTCTCTTTCATGGGTGTGGTCAAAAAACTGTAGCTGCTACCAGTGATAAGGAGCGCCTTTTGGGGAAGCTTCAAATATAGAATTAAGAAAAGAGAGAAGTATATTTTATTAGATAATACTTTAGACTTATATAGACTTGACAGTGGTGGGGATTTAGTTGGATTGAACCTAGGAGTTGGTCATGTGTGGGATGGATTCAAGCCACTGGATACTTGGACAGCCATGTGATATTGCTTGGTTACCATTCTTAGTATGTCAAATGGTATATTGGAAGGGCACCAAATTGGGCAATGGCTAGATGTTAAGTAAGTTGGCAGTAGCCAGAATGCTTGTACATCCAGACCCTTGACAACATGAACAAAAAGGAAATAGAAACTCACCTCATAAGGGATTAGACGAGTATAGGGAGATTATGAATTTTGAGCAGCTTAAGGACTTATACATGAGCCAGCTCTCTACAGCTAAGGCTGTCACCATGATAAAGCCCCTGGATTCAAGCAAGATAGTCTCTATCCCAAGACAGGACCACATAATTAGAAAATACAGAGCACCTAGCAAAAAGTTCAAGATCTTCCCAAAACAAACTTCCCCTTTTTGAACTCTGCTCAGCAATGGACACAGAGAGGAACTTTGCCCCTCAACAGTAGAAGGAGTATGTGTTACAGAAGAAGTGAACATCCAGAAGACTGATGACTCTGAGAATTTGGGGCCCAGGCAACACTCCTTGCCATAAAAGTTGCAGCAAAGGGTTGCTAATTTATACAAACAGTTAGTCAGTGACCTAATTCTTAATACTATACCTGTTGATGGTATAGTGACAGCCTATGAAGGACAGAAGAATATAAGGTGTATAGACAAAAATGGTATTTATTTTGATAGTATTGCATTTATATAGTGTGAGGCAGGGGAATAGCCACCAGGGAAAGGGAGGCACAGCTAGAAGGACTTCCCTAATGGAGGAGAGTGAATTGGCACAGCAGAAAGTCCCGCGCAAGAGAACAACTGCTTCCTTGCAGCTTTCCTTAAGGAGGTAGATATAAATAACTTTGTTGTTCTATTTATAATCCTGGAAGTGAAGCCCGTGCCTTGTGCGCTTTTAAAAGGAAAATAAAACACCTGTTTTAGAGGCGTTTTAAACGTCTTTATCACTAGTAGAATCAGGATGAAATAGCGCAATAGCGCAATTGTTCCATTGCTTAGTCCCTAGATGGACAACTTTAAGTCTAATCCATTCAAGATCTGCAACATTTCCCTCCACTGGATTAGATAACAGGTTTAAAAATGGCTGGCATCTCAAGGTGACGGCTATAGTGAACAGTCCCTCTAGAAGAGTCACAAGAAGAGTCTTGAAGAAGGTGCAAGTGGTAATTCCTAAGAGGCGCAAGCATACCAGGTCAGTGGAGGTGGTGAAGGCAGCAGAGAAGCAAGTAGTCCTGCATGATGTGGACAGAGCTATCTGGACTTGGGGGTTCACTTAGATCAGCTACTGGTGCCTCAGCTGGCCTTAGGGGGGACAGACCCATTGTTTTCTGCGCTGTTCCTAGCTTTAAGTGAGCCCAGGGAGGTGACAGGAACTGGGTTGTAAAAGGGTAACAGTATCCATTGGTGGTTCTCCATGCGGGCGGCAGAAGAATACTTGGAGGCTCAGCTGAAGTAATTCCAATTTGAGGGTCAAGGTCTTTCAGTCTTGCAACACGGGATAGTATCCAACATAGTGAAGTAAGTCCTTTGCGCTTAGGAAACGCCTGGGGTTACCAAGGCTCAACCAGTCAGTTGGAAAACCTCTGAAAACTTTGAGCAACATCTTTAGCGAGCCTTCCAGGAAGTGTTGAAGTCATACACAGTGGAGGGGAATGCCCATCTGGTGCCAATGGTGATGGCTGGCAACCTTGTTCTTTGAGGAACCAACCAATGTGATACCAAGCAGGAGGAGAACATGGGGGTCTTCCTTGAGTGGGCTTTATCCTTATTCTACAGGGTGGGTGGTAAGGTCCCAGTAGAGTATGTCCTTTGCGAGAGTCTTCTGTGGGACTGTATCTTCTTGGGGGTTGCCTTTCCTGTGGAAATTGGGGTCAATTGTGTGTCTTGCTTGGTGGGGGTTTGTTGCCCAATCCTTGGTCATTGGCTTTGTGGATCTGTAGGCAACCAGTTGTGTTTCTTGGCTGTCATTCAGGTTGTAGAACAGTTGATGCGGTACTGGAAGAGTCTAGTTAGTCTCCAATAAACACCTTGTTCTTTTATTCTTATTCCTCATACTTTAGTGTAACACTATCACAAACAGGACAACAATCCATGTAATTTTTAATTAGGCTTTTGTTTTTTTGGGTTATTGTCCTCATTGAGGCTTACTCTTGGTCACTAGGAGCTGCACACATATACTGAGCGTGTACTCTAGTGATCAATTGCCCAGAATGGGGCTCCTTAAGGGTGTAGGAGTTGGGGCCGGTCTTCTGGATAACTTGAACTGGACCTTGCCAAAGGGAGGCAAGTTTGGATTCACGGCTGTACCCTCTATTGCTGAAGAAGTAGACTGAGTCTCTTACCAGGTAAGTGGGTAAGGCGGGGCATTTAGATGCAGCTTGTTCTAGGTCCTACAACTTATGGTTTAAGTTTACGGTGTAGGCCTCTGATTGCAAGCAAATAAGAGTTTGAACCAGCTTGTTGAGGTACGCCTCTAGGGACACAGCAAGGCTGGGCTTTACCAAGCAATATAGTAAAGGGGGAAGTCCTGGTTGCCAGCTGTAGAGCAGTTGGAAGGGCGTCTTGCCAGAGGCCCAATGGTACCCAATGTTGTATGCAAAGGTGGCTGTAGGCAGGAAGGTATCCCATTCAGTTTCATGTTGGTAACTGAGCTTCCGGAGTATCTGGACCAGGCTCTCATTAGTGCGCTCTATCATGCCATTTGTCTATGGGTGATAAGGAGTGGATAGTGTCCCACAAATTCACATCAGTTGGTTGAGGTGGGGGATGATATAACTGGTGAATTTGGTACCATTGTCTGTCAGAAGAATCTGGGGACAACCATGTTTGTATATGATATTCTCCAGGATGAACATGGCTGTCACCAGTGCAGATTGGTTGGAAATTGCCTTGGCCTCTACCCATTTAGTCAGGTGATCAACTGCCACAATGATGAACTTGTTGTAACTGTTGGTAGCTGGCAGGGGGCCCACTACATCAATGGCTACAGTGTGGAAGGCAAACCCAGGGTGTACAAGTCTGTGTTGAAACTTGGCAACCTTAGGCCTCTCAATGTTGCAGTCATGACAGTTGGCTAGCGTATCTACTACATCAGTGTGCATTCCTTCCCAGAAGCATTGTTACTGTAACAGAGCTAACGTCTTCTGTATGCCACCATGGCCAGTAGTCTTGTGAGCGGCCACCACTGAGTCCATGCGTAGGGATGGGCGTATGTAGGGTAGTCAATAGTCTCCACAAAGATTCAGGAGTTGTCCCTTAGAGACCTTGGTATCAACAGCTAACTTCTTGAGAGCCCTCTGTATCTCTACTGGCTCCTCTCCCCACAAAGAAGGATCCTTCATAAGCTTGTCATAGAGAATGTCAGCCATGGGGGATACTAAGGCAACAGTGGGAAGGCGGGAGAGACATTCAGTATTCTGGTGAGCTGCCCCAGCTTGATGAATGATCTCGTAGTCATAAGCCTGAAGCTTAATGGCCCAACGCGCCAGACGTCCTTTGGGGTCCTTGAAGGTCTTCAGCCATTGCAAGGAGGCATGGTCTGTTACAACCATGAAATGTACCCCATAGAGATAGACTCTGAACTGTTGGTAGGAGTATATCACAGCCAGATACTCTCGTTTGGTGACAGTGTAGTTCCTCTTGTGAACATTAAGTGTACATGAGCAGTATCTAACAGGGTGTTCAAGTCTGTTGGAGTCCAGTTGGGAGAGAACACCCCAATTGCCATCAGAATAGCATCTGTATGAACCACAAACGGCTTGGTAAAGTCAGGGTAGGCCAGCACAGAGGCTGCAGTCAGTGTTCCTTTGAGAGCATTGAAGGCAGATTGGCATGCTGGGCTCCAGAAGAATTTCTTGTCAGCTCAGAGAAGCTGAAAAAGGGGGTCACCCAGGGATGCAAAGTTGGGAATAAAGCAACGGTAGTACCCAATCATCCCCAGGAAGACCTCATGTCCTGCTTATTGGCCAGGATCTGCATTTTCTTGATGGCTTCCACCTTCAGAAGTACAGGGTGGAGTCCATCTTGGCTAATGATGAACCCCAAGAACTCAAGGTGCTCCTTGAAGAAGTTGCACTTGCGTGGCTTGAGCTTGAGATTAGCTGCAAGTAGCCTCTGGAAGACTTCCTCCAAGTGCCGTAGGTGATCATTAAAGGTTTGGGAGAACACATTGATATCATCCAGGTATACTAAGACACTGGTGAGTTTGAGGTCGCCCATCACTGCATCCATAGCCCGTTGAAAGGTAGCTTGGGCATTGAACAGACCTTGAGGCATCCTTGTGGGTTGGAATAGCCCTTGGTCAGTGATAATTGCACATTTTTCTTGATCAGCAGAGGGTAGGTCAATCTGTCACTACCAACTGATAAGGTCCATGGCGCTAAAGATCTTGGCGCCACCCAGTTGGTCCAAGGTATCATCAATACAAGGGAGGGGATATGAATCCTTCTTGGTAACAGCATTCAGTTGACAGTAGTCAATCACCACACAGTTGCTGCCATCCTTCTTTTTGACAATCAGGAGAGGAGAAGCCCAAGGGCCTTTACTGGGGACCAGTAAGCCAGATTTCAATAGCTTCTGAAGCTCTTTGTTAGCCACAGCATGATTGGCTTGACTGCGCCATATAGGTCTGGAGCGGATAGGTGGACTGCCTTGAGTGTCAATACAATGAGCAATATCTGCAGCCTTGCCCAGGTCATAATAATCCTTGACAAACACATCTTTATACTGGGAAAAAAGATCCATAGCTTGATCCTTCTGCTCTTCAGAGAGGCCAGATAGAGAGTTGCAGCTTATGACTGATAGCACCAGTGGTTGCTCACAGGGTAGACCCAACTCAGGGAAGTCTGCAAAGGGGGCAGTCTCCTGCAGGTTGCTATGCTCTTCCAGTTGTATATAAGCCAGAAGTTGGTGTTGGGAGACAACCATAGCTTCACAGCTCATGTTGGCCAAAAGTATGAGTACCTCCTTCTCACTTGCATGAGGATGCCTGGTGCAACCCATGGTTCTAGTCTGGAGGTATTAGGGGTGCCAAAGATTTCTCCATGAGTGCCAGCTGGTAGAGCCAGCAAGAGGCCTATATTGTGGATCACTTGAGAGCCAGGTGGGATAGTAACATTACAGGAGGCATAGACTGGGATACCCTTGGCTTCCCTAATGGAGAGAGGTAGCACCTTGACCTTTTTACTACACAGTGTATAAGCAACTGGAAGCTCTCCATTGGCGTACTCCAGATTGATGTAGTGCAGACGTCCTAAGGGCAGGTCAGACAGGCAATCACCATGATAGAACATGGGTATGGAATGTCCCAATATTCCAAATGTATGGTCTCCATGGTTAGTCACAGTGCCATACTGAACCATGAAGCTAGTCCAAATAAGAATTTAATAGCTGTTGTTTTCCAGAACTATAGCAGGAGCAGTGACCATTAGCTTCCCAAAGCAAAGAGGGAGAGAAGAGTAGGCTCCTTTTTCTCAGTGGTCAGTGGCCCAGCATTACCAAACTCTTCATGGTAGGCCAAGTCTGGTGCCAGCTTAAGCTTCTTAACCAGCCAAGAGGATATAATGTTTCCAGGGGCACCAGTATCTAGTATGGCCCAGACATAAGTCTTGTTCACTACCAGGTTGATATAGGTGCAATCCTGGCGGTCCTCTCTGATCTCCACAATCTTTGAGACCTGGTGTACGCTTAGTCCTTTGAACTTCTCCAGGAATGTAGCCATGGCAGCCTACACAGCTGGGCTTACTTCCTTGAGTGATTCTAGCAGTGCTGAGATGTTTACTGTGCAGAGCAGCTTGGCCAGTTGTTAAGCACTGTCCTCCTCATGAGTGACTTCAACGCCTGGTTGAGCCAGTTGTTCAGCATAGGGTAAAGATACTGTTCTCTGAGCTATTTGGGGGATAACCACCTCAGGGCAAAGTGTAGTCTGATGAGTTCACGTGTTAACAGTGAGGACTTAATGGAGGAGGTCCTCTTGAACTCCGTCAGACTCTGCATCCTCATGTATTGGTTGGGAGTTGAAGTCAATCAGAGAGGGTTCATTCTTAGGGTTGATCCCAGAGGATGGCAAGGCCGCAGGCCTCTGATCTGGTTTACCAGGGGGCAGTGGTATGGGGGGAGATGAAGGTGTCAAAATTACAAAGGCAGCCAAGGATTTCTCCTTGTCCTGGCTGCTTAGTAGTTTTTTGACTGGTACTCATTGTCCTCCTCAATATCAACGTTCTTGGCGTAGTCCTCCTCAGTGTCCTCCATGCCTACATGATGGATCTTTTGGCGTGGGTTCCTAAATTCCCAAGAGAAGTGGCCAGCCATAGAACATTTGAAGCAAGCACAGGGGCCATTGTTGACTGGAGCAGGCTCAACCTTGTTAGAAGGCTTGTGCATCTCAACAGCCATGCAGGATCTATGCTCAGCTTTCTGGCAAGGGCAGCCTTCAGGAAGAGGGACTTTGAACTCCTCCTTGTAGGTACGTAGGAGGCAGATCAGATCTGGTACTGTGCAAGCGTTGTAAATACCTGACTTAAGGGCCAGAGATAGTTCCTGGTTGACACGTACAGCATTAAGGAGTGCTGACTGCACATCAATAAACTGCACTGCACTCATAGACAACAGAGTTTGAGCTTCAAGGTAGAACCTAGAAGTGAAGTCTTCTAGGGGTTTCCCCATCTTTAACTTGGTGTCAGCAAAGTCCATCTTACAACCAAGGAGTGCTTCTTGACTACCAAATTCTTCTGTCAAGGCTCTGGAGACGTTGACAAAAGTCCAGCCATTCTCAGGGAGACGTGGCAAGATAATGATTTGAGTCTCAGAATCCAGACAGTTGATGATTGTGGAGTCCCTCATGGCATTGTCTGCGTCATACATGGAGTTCTGGTACAGACGTAAGAACATGGCCACATTGCTCTTGCAGTCAAACTTGGGTAGATTGATGGGCTTGAAGTTGTTGGAGCCATGTTGGAGGGGAGTAGGTGGGATCCTCACTAGAGAGCGGGTGAGACAGGAACAGCTGAGAGTGGAGGCAGCAAACCTAGTCTCAGAGGCGCGGCAACAATTTTCCTCTTGCTGAGCTTCACATTCACCTTCTCTATTTTGAGCAGCTCCATAAGCTTCAGGGGTGGCCAGGACGTCATCCTAAGACTCCAGTACAGGCTCTAATACTTGTACAGCGTTAGGAGCCAACCAAGTGTGTCCTCATTGCTTTTGTAGCTATGATAGAGCTCAGAACTAGAGGACCTCAGTGGACTGTGGTGACTCTTGGAGTTGATGGACATAGCCTGTAAGTTGACGGCCATAATCTTACTGTCCATCCTATCCAATTGGCTCTGGAAGGCATCCAGGAGAAGTTGTTGCTCATCCAGCTCATCTTGATAGACCTTGTTCTCCCGACGGTTGATATCCAATTCATCTTCCAGAGAGTGATGCACTTTTTGTGGGTGGCAAGCTCATATTGGAGCAAGGCTATTACTTCCTTGTCCTTCCTGACTTGGGTCTGGTTGTCAGCTCTTTCATGCAATTGGCAAAGTTTGAGGCAATCCTGAAGTTCTGACACAGTGTGGTAGCCATCAAACAGGAAAGCAAGATCAGCACTCTGCTGGACCAATTCCATCTGCATCTTCTTGTAGTGATCAAAGAGCTCAAGGATGTCTCTACCAAGAAGGGCGCTGGAAGGGGAGTTGTTGGTGGCGGCAGAAGTGGGGGTGAACAAGGGGATGGTGGCAAGGCGGCGGGCTAAGACTCCCACCTCATGAGTCAGGCTTCAAACCATGGGGCCAGTCTCCAGCACGTGGTTTGTAACCACACTAATCCAATTGGCGTCTATACCCTTATGGGTGAGGGTCTGTACCACATGCACTGGAACTAGCTTAGCTATTCTCCTCTTGATGGCGTCAACCCAGTGAAGCATGGTATTCTGGGCATTGGTGACTTTGACAAGATAATGATTGACAGTGGTGAAAGTATTGCCAAGCTCAGAGTAAAGGACCTGGAGGAACATCTTTTGGTTAGATACCAGTATTCCCTGGTCATGCACTAGGTTTTGGATGCAGCCCAGGTGTGTTGGTTGTGGCATACAGCAGGATGGGCAAATTGGTGTAGGTAGTCCTTGATATGTTCAACAGTACAGAGGTCATGGCAGAGCTGGTCAGGGTTGAACTGGGAGAGATTCTGAAAGCAACCCAAGGCGTTTTCAGCAGAAGGCTGCTGAATGGCCAGGTGTTCAGAGCAAGAAGCATTGCCACCAGCATCCATGGTGTGTATGGCATTACAGATGGCATCATCAGAAGGTGAAGAGTTGGCGTCCATCTCCAAGAGGGCAGGGGCTTGTAGGAGCAGTGGTTGACCAAAAACAATAGCCTGGGGGCGTTGATTTTCTGGTATCAATTGGCTTAGGTTGGGCAGGCCATAGGGAGCGCCTGCTCTTTCCCCAGCATGGGCATTAGAAGCAGTAAAGGCCAGTGCCTGGTGGTAAGGAGAAGCAGTGGCAGGAGACTGGGACAGGGGCATTTCTCCCTCCCTCCTCATTGAAAGGACTGTGGGGGTGAGGGCTGTTGGTGTTATAAGACATGAGTGCCAGTGTCGTAAAATTTGCAGCAAAGGGTTGCTAGTTTCTACAAACAGTTAGTCAGTGACCTAATTCTTAATACTATACCTGTTGATGGTATAGTGACAGCCTATGAAAGACAGAAGAATAATAAGGTGTATAGACAAAACTGGTATTTATTTAGATAGTATTGCACTTATACAGTGTGAGGCAGGGGAATTGCTACCAGAGGCAGGGAGGCATAGACAGAAGAACTTCCCAAATGGAGGAGAGTGGATTGGCATAGCAGAAAGTCCCGCGCAAGAGAAAAACCGCTTCTTTGCGGCTTTCCTTAAGGAGGTAGATATAAATAACTTTGTTGTTCTATTTATAATCCCAGAAGTGAAGCCTGTGCCTTGTGCGCGTTCAAAAGGCAAATCAAAACACCCATTTTAGGGGCGTTTTAAATGTCTTTATCACTAGTAGAATCAGGATGAAATAGCGCAACCGCGCAATTGCTCCATTACTTAACCCCTAGATGGACAACTTTACGTCTAATCCATTCAGGATCTGCAACACTCCTGTAGCTGTACCCTGGAGCACCATGGCTGAGTATCAAGGGGTTGCTCCAATCACTGCTTGCCAAAAGCAGGACCAGGCCTACCCTAGAAGAAAACCTAGTAGCCAATTTAATCACAGGCTTAACACAAATGGAGATCCAAGATTAATATGTTCTCCCTTAAAGAACAAAGCAAGTGCACATGGATACCAAGCCTCAGGATTCATTGTATGAGTCATCTATTAATAATTCAGACAAACAACAGGAGCGGGAATAGAGTGAAATTTAGGCAACAGCGCCCATGTCAACATGGCCACTGTTGACTCAAAACTTTAAATCTCCTATGTTTTTTGCTAGTTGCGCTAGCTTATTTTTTTAAAGTGTTCAGGGGTGCAAACCCAGAAAGCACAAAAAAATTGTGGCTATTTTGACATGATTTAATATTAAGCTTGATCAAAAACTCAATTTAACCAGATTTTTACTTTATATTTACTAATAAAAATTAGTTTATTTTTTATTTTTTTTCACAATGTAAAAGTGTCAATGTCAACACTTTTTAAGACAAACTTATTTTTAATAACAAAACTGAAATATCTACAGTAAAAAATTAAGTGCACATTTAAAAATATTTTTTTATTAAATTAATATATAGAAAAAGACATTGCACATACAGTAGGTTGTTAAAATGTTCATCTTATAAATATATATGTGGCATTATATTGGCTTTAATATCATAAATGGATTAGTGGCTAACAGGGATCCAATAATTTAAGCATGAGTTACCATGTAATTTACTATAGAATTTGTTATTGAAAATAATGTTGCTACTAAGAAATGTTGTCTATTTGCTTGTGATCATCTGCCAGGGTGGAGTAAAGAAAATTAAAGCGGCACAATTAAGCTTGAATTAATATGCCACTTCATATAAAGAATGTTGTAAGTGACATTGTCAACACTTTACCCTTTTCATTATCTTATTCAACATGTTAACAACTTCTTATATACACAATGGTAAAATATCATATTACCACTACCCAAATATTATTTTTAATAAAGAAATAAAGAATTTTGATACTTTTTTATACTTATTTTCATATGTTTTTTTTTAATTTTACTATGTGAACAAAAACACACAGAAAACAGCTAATATTTGCTAGCCTGCGTAAATTTAATTAAGCGTACTATAAAAAACATAGTAAATTTTCAAAAAAATGTCAGCAGTGACAATGTTGTCAAAAATAATGTCTACAGTTTTTCTAATTGACAGTGAAAATTCAGCTTTTTTTACTAATTATCACTCATAATGTTGAAGCTTTTCATTTCTCACATATAAAACTTTATGTTTTACATAATAAAATCATCTGATTTTTTGATATGTTATATTTTTAACTTTTCTTTTTCATATTTTCTAATTTTTAAAATAAATTCTATTTATAAAGCTAATACTTTCACATAAATCTCTTAACTTTTAACTTGTTATTTATAACTTTAATGAAATAAAATAATACAAGTATTTTTTACCTTTTAAATGCCAATAAAAGCCATAGAAAAGTTTAATTTTTATTTATGATGTTTTTTAAGTTGTTTCATTTGTTCTTTAAATACATTGCTTTATTTCAAACCCTTTTAATTATTATTATAGGACAAGAACACCTCAAAGCAGCCCAAAGGAACCAAGCATCCCTTTAAGCCCACCAAATCTACCAAGAAGAAGCCTGTCTCATCAAAGAAGGCCACTCCCAAGCCCTCCCCAAAGCCCTCACCTGAGCCCTCTCCTGAGAAGAGTGTCAGGATTGAAAATTCTTCCTCTCTGGAAACCCAGGCCCAGGAGCAGGAATCAAACCCCAACCCTGGATCCACCTGGGCCACTGGGCCTGTGGACCGCCTGCCTGCGTTTTTCTGGGATCAAGCCTCCACAAGCTGATACCAAGAATGTTGGCCCATGAAGTGAAACAAGCAAAATCAAGGAAATTATTGCACCAAATGGAAGACTAATCACAGCACCTAATGAAGGTACTGAAGCGGCAACTATTAGCTTCATGAACTTGAAGTCTACACCAGCAACCAACCAGGAGCTGGCCCAGGAAAGAGGCACAGGCCTGCGGCCCAGTCCCATGACCAAAACACTAAAGCAAGATAATCAGGTAGCCAAATTGAGATTCTTGACCAATGAAAGAACTCCCAGGCCAAGTGCCATTTTGCTGCTTTTGAACCCAGTTTCCCTGGGCCTGCCTTTCCCAATGACCTGATGAACCCCTCATGGAAAATGTTAGGTTTGGAGGTGGGGTGCTATATAGACCAAAAAACCCTGCACTCCAAAATTATCATCATTTTTAGTAAAGGTTATGTTACTTTGGCTTATAAGCTACTGCCTTATTTTGTCTTTGCCATCTACCAATTCAGTTCAGGATCTCACGGCCCTCCTGCCCCACTGCCCGCAGTTTTCTGCCCTCCTGGTGCACCCTTCAGGCCTGTTTACTTCACTGATTACCCCCTGAAGCCCAAATACAAGGACTATACCCCAGAAAAGATACTAGAAATTGATCCTTTGGCCCACATACAATCTGCTGTTAGATACAAATGTCAAGGCCTGTGGATATTCTCCACGTCAAAATTATTTAGAGGAAAATTCAACTATCTTCCTGCATATAATATCCATATGGAGCTGCCCGTGACACCCAAACTTATGCCTGCTTCCTTGCCTAACCTCCTAACTGACTATACCGGCAAGCTCTTTGGAATTGTGTACATCACCCTCACAGGGGTGATTGACACCATCATACCAACTGCTGGCCTGTGGTCTTGGGTGGGGAAGTCTGCTTCCTACCTTTTTAAGTTAACTCTTCTCTTGTGGTGGGCATGTCCACAAAAACACTGGCCCAAGTTACCACTGAAAACGGCAGGCCAGCCACCCAAGACTGGATCCCTGACAAAGAGCCCCGCTCACTCCACTGGGGGAGAGGAAACTGATGGTTCTATTACAGATCACAGTTTCTACAACTTGGCTTCAGATGAGGAGCCTACCAAGAAGCGGCGCCAGGCCAAAAAGACCCCAACCAAAGATTAGTCTCCTGCACATGAGGAGCACCAAGATACACCCCCTTCTGCTTCCCCACCACCACAAAACTCCTCCCCTTTAAGTTCATCTGAAGATGATACCAAGCCCGGCCCCAATTACTTTCCTGGCTTCTGCCATGCTCCTGCTGACCCCTGGGACCCTCTGTTGGCCCATAACATCTGCAATGTTGATGGCAAATTTAAGGTTCTTTCTTCTTTGCCTAAGTATTTTCCTATCATGAGTGTAAAGGGTGGGCTGGCCATGATAGCCAATGGTTATATTTTCTCTTATAACAATGCCAACTGGGGCTTCAAGAGCTGGCACTATACCTGTGAGGACTGCTCCTGCCCAGTGCGGCTCAATACTGAGCGCTGGGACTTGGTACAGACCATCAAGGGTGAACACACCTGTGTGATGCCCACCACAACCATTGTCTGCCTTCTCAAATGATATCTGGTGCAGGTCATGCCCACCTCAAAGGACCTTTTCCCAACCCAGCTGGCCATGCTTGTGTGCAAGTACCTCTCCCCCACCAACCTCAAGAGGGTGCCAACTCACAACCAGTTGGTCAAGTTTGTGAGTGATAGGCACCAAGCCTCAAACCCCCTGGCCAAGAGCGCCACCACCATTGAAGACCTGGTCCTTTCCAATGCCCTCAAGAAGACAAAGGATGTAGAGATGTTCCTGCTCCATGACAATGGGCAGGAAGTGGAGGGTAGGATCATTGCCTATGCCACAACCCAAAACCTGGAGCAGCTCAATACTGCTACCATCTGGCTGTGCAGCGGCACATTTGCAACCTGCCCAACCATCTTTAAGCTGCTTTGAGTCCTGCATGAGCAGTTCAATGACCAGGTCATCCCCCTTGTGTTCTTCCTCCTGCCTGTTGCTAAGACAGAAGTCTACACCAGAGCATTTAAAATTGTCTGGGATGCTTTGAGCTCCCTTCCCACCAACCAGCTCCCCCTCCCACTCACACCATCAGAGCAAACCCTTCCTCCACCAAGAAGGATGAGTCCGCCCTAGCTGCTGAGCAGCTAGCTCATGTGCTCTTACTTGGGCCAAAGGTTATCATAATGTAATTCAAGCAATATCAGTTCAGAGCCTTCAAGGCCACCTTCAATGGAGAAGTACAGGGATGCTTCTTCCATTTTAGGCAGGCCCTCATCAAGAATATTAAGAACAAGAAGGAGCTTTTCAACAAGTATCTTAATGATGGTAAAGGGAAGTGCCGCTTTGCCATCACCCAGTTTGCTGCCTTGGCTTTTGTGTGGCCAGAGCATACTGGGCTTGGATTTGAAGCCCTCCTGGAGGATGTTACTCAAAGAAGCACTCCACCATCTTCAAAGGCTACCTTGAGTACTTTGAAAAGCAATGGGTAGGCAAGAAGGTGACCACCCAGAGAGGAAAGAGCAGGGCCACTGCCCCTTGGAATTACCAGGGCGCCTGCCTCAAGGGGGAGATGAAGACCACCTCTAGCCTTGAGGTTTGGCAAAAGCACTTGAAGACCAAGTTTGGGTCCAGCCCCAAATACAACAAGTTCTTTGCCAAGTTACAGGAGGAGCAGGCCAGAAATGTCTCCAAGTTTTGTGACCTGACCAACCAGGTGGCCCCCAAGAAGAAGAAGAGTTAAGATCAGGTATACCAGGAGGCAGTGAAAAAGGTGGTGAAGAAGAAGTATAAGGAGGCAGAAATCAAGAAGTACCTAGAGGATGTTGCCACTGCTCTCTCTGATGGCTTCAATTAGCCAAATAAACTTTGCCTTGTTTTGCCTGGATTGATTTTACTTTTGGATTTTTAAATCATTTATTTTTTTGGATAGTACTAATCTTTTTATGTATAAATGGTAAGTTTCAGATACAGTTTCAATGTGGTTTTGTAAGAAATATCTTATATTTTGTTAATTTATCTTTAAGGCATGAGATTTTTTCAGTTGTGCTTATATAAGGTATAATAAATTTAAATTAGAATTTTTTTATATTTTTTAGTTATTATGATAGATAAAATATCTTTATTTTTGGTTCATTGAGATTTTAATTTTTATGGGAATAAAAAATACTTCTATAATAAATTTGTTATTTATATAGTAAATTGAAAAATACTGGCTTATATCTCCTTACTCTTATTACTTGTGGGAATTTCTTTTATTGCAGTTATTAGCTATCTGAGGTCATTTTAGTATAATAAAGTATTTAAAAACATATTTTTTATATTAAAAAGTTCAGGGTAAAGTTTGCCATTACTTAAAAAAGTGTTGACATCCAGGAGACAACATTATGTAAAACCCAGTTGTCATTTTACTATAGTGTCAACATTTTTAGTGTTGACATGGGTGCTGTTGCCAAAATTCAGACTAATAAGGAGAAAATTCAACCTGATTTTCTGCACAAAAGAGACCCAACAACTGAGATGTAAGATAATCATCAAGACAAAAATATCATATAAGCCAGTGATATACTAGAATGATGAAGCAAAGTTAGAATAGGCTCTGGAAGGGAGATCCAATAGTACAAATGACACTAGTGGGATCATAAAAAGAGGGGCCCCTAGGGCATAGTAGTCACTGAAACTTCATTTAAAATAGGGACCCTCAGCATTGCAGGATTTATATCCCACAGTCCCAGGCAAGGAAAAGAAATGTCCTGATACCCTCAATGAAGATCTTGATGGCTTCACTAAGACCAACTGCTGCTCTGAGAATGAGCCAAGTTTTCAGAGGCTTCTACTCCACCATAAACCTCTGGTCACAATAATGTTATATCTGATCAGAAGGGGATCAAAAATAGCTGCACAAGAAAAAAAGATAATAGCTCAGAGGAAGAGTTTCAAAAGTATAAATGCCACAGAAGGAGGAGATGTTTATAGCTGCAGCAATATTTGGCCCCAGATTCAACACAGAGAAGGGGAAATTCTTTGAGCATCTTGAAACCATCCTGTCTCACTTCAACATAATAATATTTGTGGCTTCAACACTCATACCTTTCCAGAAGAAAACACTCTCACCACATGACCTTAAAAGAGCATACCATACTCTTTAAAGACTGGTAGCCAAGTCTTGGGGTAATTAAAACAGAAACCTTGATACAGGATACCCCAGTATATTGACACACATTGATTCAAAACCAACACTGGGATTCTTGGCCCTGTGAATCAACTTTGTCCTGGTTAGCGCAGGCCTGGTGGCCAAAGTTTCCCTGCATTCCCCAGCTGCATGATTGGGGTTGCCATAGATCCCTAAGGGCTATATTTGGTATCAGGACTGGAAAATCTCACAGTGACCAACAAATTCAAATGCTCTCCAATGGCACACAACAAAATTAGACCAGCCACAAAATTGCCTTGTTGACAAGATTGGTGGCAGAGATTACCACTTGGCCAGATAAAAAAATGTGAGATAATGCCAAGAGAAAAAACAAACAAAACTGGAAATATTGAGAGGGTAAACTAGGCAGCTGCACTGAGATTACCAACATAACAAAGCACCTAGAGGCAAGTACACCCAGCTTCAAAAATGATGGCTGGATGGCTGCCTGGACTGCAGCCCTTGAGAAGCAAACCTAGATTAGTCAGGATCCATCTGGGTCCAGCCAGCAACTTCACCATTAATTAAGGGGGAGTAAACAACATAGCCTTTCAATTCTTATACAGGAATAGGGAGGCCCAGGAAGCCCCTCCTGAAGTATCAAAAGATGGCACAAACCAAATTGGTAAAGAGAAAGTTATTTAAGAAACAAAAAAGTTACAAAAGAGCTCTATACATATAAGGCTAAACTGACCAATAATACCTCATCAAACGGCTCAAGCTAGTCCCTGGCAGCATGCTGATGATAAAGATGCCCATCCCTGTGGAAACAAAAAGCATGAGAAAGGATCAAGCCTTGCCCCAAGAAATCCTTGGTACTGATGGGGTGCCATATGGATTCTAAGAGCACCACACTGAGAAGATAACTAAGACACATTTGATATCTTTACCCATTTTGTACCCAATCATGCTACCATATCAGGTGGAGAAGGACATGAAGCCCTCCTGTGATGATCCACATGGAAACAGGTTTGCAGGCAAGGGTTGATTTGGCTACAAATAAAGACACTAAACTAAAGATGGTCCATGTGTTGTTGGTTTGTGGCAGGTAGAGGCTTAGTAGGGAATGATGGCTACTAGGAAAAATAAGGCCTATCTAGTAGGTGTAAAACCTACTAGGGACAGATGTTGTATATACCCAGTAGGAGATATTGGCTGCTGTGGGCTAGAGGTCCTTGCCTAGCAGGTAACTGTGGCTGCAAAAGGGTGAAGAATGAGATAGCTAGCAGGGAACTTTGTCTGGTTGGGGTGGGGAGTGATTCAGCCTGATGGGTAGCGTTTGCTAATCAGGCTGGAAGATGTTTAGACCCTGGCAGGTAACACAGGCTGTCAGAGTAGAGGTGTATGCCAGCATGGTAGGGGACTTGCCTACCAGGGCTGTGAGTTTTGGACCCCTGGCATATAGCATGGGCTTCCAGGGAGAGGAAGAGCTCTGAGGGCTCTACATACCCTGATACGCTTACAGAAGGTCTGTGCTCAAGCATCCTACCTAATGGACTGGTAGGGTGTCCTTGTTTATGCCCCTATGGGGGCTTTGGGGAGAAACCAAAGTGAGCATTGGAGGCCATAGATTTTCTCAGAGGTGTCACCAATGTGGATTACTTGGGGAAGCAGCTGCAGAACTTGGTGTGATCAGGCCTTCAGGAAGTAAAGCTGATTACTTTGCAACTGAAAGCCTAGATTTAACTAACTGGGTGATTAAAAACAATGGCATAGACATTGATGATCTATGGCCAAATGGTCTAAGTGGATTGCCACTTGCAAGGGCCCATTCAAATGCCAGTTAAATATAGACTCATGCCTGGGCCTACAGGTTCTGGTAACAGGGACAGAGATAAAGAACCAAGGTGGTTCATGGGATCATCAGCAAAGACTAGTAAGAATGACTGTTTGATCACAGTGAAGACTAGTTGAGGGACTGTTGGTTCATTTTGAAGTTTGGAACCAAAAAAGGGTTCTTTGTGCAGGTGGAACCAAGGTGGTTCCTAGTGAGGATAAGCTGTTTGAGAACTGAAAAGAGCTGTTTGTGGACAAAGAAAGACTGCTTGCTGAAGAAGTTGAAGAACTGGTTGAAGTACCAGAAGATGATAGTGCAGGACTAGAAGATGTTGTGGAAGAACTAGCCAGATTGGAAAAAGAAGCTGGAATGCTGATTTTGGTGTCTTAGGAGAGGAATTATTAATATAAGAAGCATTTAAATAAGAATTTTAGGCTGTTAAAGATATGATATAAAATAATTAGATATCATATGAAGAGAAAAAAGAGAAAAAGAAATTATTCACAGTGATTAAAATGTGAATTCATTAATTTAAAGTTGGGCAGAAAGGAGCTAGAAAGAGGCCAGAAACAGGACAGAGAAACTGTGAAGGTAAATAAGCAAATTTTGCTGAGAACAACTAGGAGAGGCAAAAAGGTGAGTGACAGGCAAGTTTGAAGTTGCAAAACATGGAAGAAAATGCGGAGAAACTTGGAGAATTGTTGAAGAATTGAGGGTTCAAAAGTCTCTCTCTGTGAAACATAGGCAAAAGCGCTCAAGATTTGCCAGAGAAACGTGACAGGAATCATGGCAAAACCGTTTGAAACGCGGAGCAGTTGTTTACCTGGAGCAAGACAGCTTTAGGTTTGAACTATAGTCAAGAGAAAGTCATTTGGGCAAACTGTTTGGCAAAACCGTTGAATTGAGGCGTGTGATTGGCTGCAAGCCAAAGTTTATTTGATCAGTGTTTAGAGGGCTTTAACTTAAGAGTTAAAGTCTAAAAAATGAGGAGCAGAAGAAGAAAAATCAGGGATTTCATTGGCTGAAGTAAGCTATTAAGTTTAATATATTGTAGAGAGAGAAACTGGATAGTTTAAGCTTTGGAAAAGAAGAGTTCTAAGAGAGATTTTGGACTGAAACAAGGAGCTATAAAAGGGAGGGCTATCTGTCACGGTAAGTTCTATAATGCCAGGGATTATTTGGCCAAGTAGGAAATCTTGGAAAGACGGGAAACCTTTAATAAAGCTAACTGATTTAAAAGACTTGAATTAAACGGTTGATTGCAAATGGGTTATGGATGCTCCAATTTACTAGTCAAATCCAATTCCCCCTGTAAGTTGACGTTGATAAATTGACGTAATTTGAGGGTTACCCAATATGAGCTTGTTAGTCAGCATGGTTGTAAGAAATTAGTCACTCAAGGGTTCTTTGCAAACTGGACCAGATACTCACTTGACAATGTAGAAGGAATAGGAGCCCAGGATCCAGGTGGTATTGCTTAGTCAATTTTTGATATATATTGAATAATTTTCACTGTTTCAACTCTAAGAGTTGAGTCCTCCCAAAAATTTACTCAATAAAAATCAAATATCGCTTGGTCTAATTTACTTTTTAAGATGTGTCCTATAGTTGGATTGTTGCGCTACATTCCTTATAATCTTATTATAAGCCAGATCATTACTGGAAGATGGGGCCCTGAAGTTGGAACTTTGTTGTTGACACCTCCCAGTGTTAATTTCAGGCCTGCCAATCTTAGAGTGGTTCCCCTGGTCTTGGAAACTGAAAATCATGTTGCATCTCAATGCCCTTACTTTTATTCTGAAGATACTCTGATGCTTTCACAAGCTTTTTTATCTTGGGCTACTTTGGTTAGGATTAATTATTTTACTTAATTCTAGTATCTCAATTGGAAATCTCACAAAACAATATAAGAAGCCACATTGGTGGTTAATCATCAATTCTATGTGGATTTGGATAGTAATTCCCCACCATTTTAAAATGGCTTCATACTATCTCACAATTTCTGTTACACTATCTGAGGCTTGAAAGGGACTGGATCAAGTAGATTACAAAGGCCACAAGGACTACAGAAGAAACTGATGACCAAGCTAAAGGTGCCAAAGCCCAGGATGCAGCAGCCAGTGCTAAAGTTAAGGAGCTTGAGCTGAAACAAACCGCAGGAGTCCAAGACAAAGGTGCAGGAGCCCAAGACCAAGTACAAGGAGTCCAAGAGATTCTTGGAGGACTCCAAGTATTGAAAAACCCATATTTTTTCCTCTCCACAGGCATTATATCAGAATGTTTCTAAGGGGATCTTGCTTCTGACTGTGAATAAAAGCCTATTATAACCCCTGCCCAAATTTTCCTGTGATAAAAAATACAAGCCCTATGAGTAAGCTACTCCATATCTTTTACCCTAGCCAAGGGGAGGAAGATACCTATTGCCAAGGTTGTAGAAGATTTTCCTCCAGTAAGTCTGCCCAGAAGGAGTGGGAAAAAGTTATTAGTGTTGCGTTTATACTTCTAGGAAGTATAATAAACAAAATAAAGGGGAAGATTAAGAAGAGAATGATACTTTATTGAATATGACTACAGAATATTATATAGTATCATGGCAAGCCACATGTTTTCCATGTACATCATGGAGGTCATGGGGCTTATCTGAGTAATGTTCCTGTTAAGTCACAAGGCTTAATCAAGTTGTGTTCCATTTAGGACCTGGATTGAGTGATCCTGTCATAGAGTGTTAACTGATAATAGTGCCACCAGTTTATTGAATAGACGGTGAACCATTTGGTGAGCCACTTGGTGATTTACTTGGGGCATTAATTCCCCAAGAGAGAGTAATTGAAGATGTTGCAACATCTCCCCCTGGGGTGCTGGAAGGCGGAGCCTTGGGAATCTTCTTAAGAGTATCTGGTATACAGGCTTGGTATTGATCCAGTTTGGCGTTGGGTAAGGGAGCCTTGAGTTTTGTTGGGCTGCTCTTGCCTTACACAAACGGAGTTGGTTGTGATGCATATGCTTCAGTTCAGTTCAAGCTCCAATTCCTTTAATGAGGTAGTGTTATTGGGCTTAACTTCCATGACAATGCCTGTGTCAGGCACCCACCCACTAGGAAGTAATCTCTCTAGGTGATGAATGATTGCAGAGGGATTCAATCCTGTGATCAGAGATTCCACAGGAAAGGATAACATCCCTAAATGGAATAATTCTCCAAAGATTTGGTACCTGTCTAGCAGGGGGTTGAAGCGCCCCAAGAAGAAGTACACTCCCAAATAACACAGTAAAAAGGCCAAAGCCAAGGGGCAGAAAAATTGGGGCTCAGTAACCTGGGTGATGGAACCATAGATATTGGTTTCTTCTTGGACAGGTGGGTTGTTTGATAGCAGTGTTGCAGTAATCCAGTCTCCAGGAATAACACAGCACCAGGAGCTGTCAAGAAATTGGGACTCTGGTGTTGTACCCAAATCAGCACGTGATCCCATCAAAGCGCTGGTAAACACTGTTGTCAGCAGGACAATCCAGAATAACCATTTATACCCAAGAGACTACATAAGAAGAGCCTTGGGTAATTTCATGGTTTGGAATTTAGAGGTTTAAGTCAAAATAAAAGATAAGCAAAAAAATTCACTTGGGTGAATGTAGACTTTATTGATTAAACAAATAAAAAGATCATAGCCTACCAGATTATATAGCCTGGTAATAAAAGATAAATTTGGAGACAGCATAAAGGAGATCATCCCTCATGGGGATGAAAATGGAGACTTTGGGGATCTTTTAAGGATGGAATTAAACTAGAATTATTGTAAGTTACTGTAGTTAAAAAATGCTTAACTAAGTTTCTTTTAAAACAACCCTGTAAAATTTAACCATTGACCTAGCAGGAAAAGCAGGAGATGACAAGCTATTCCCCAGTTAAAACTGGAGAAGGAGAGCAGGAACTAGAATCCAAACCAGAGGACAATGGGCAAGCCATATGGAAACCAAGGTCAAAACAGAGATTAGCGTCATTGCTTTGCTTAAGACGATCCAACAAAAGGATCATTGTAAAAGCTGATTGGCTGGAATAACTATTCAAAGGTAATGATTTGTTCTTGGCAAGGTTAACGGTTTCTTAACAAGATTGACAGTAATTGAGAGCAGAAAAAGACCTGGGTTTGAACCCAGTTGATGAATAATCAACCTCAGAAGAGACATTTGACTCCAAATTAACAGGTAAAAGTGGACAAATACTACCCACTAACTTAATTTTTTTAGGAGTTTCAAAAGGAATCAAAGGATAAGGGCTATCTTCCTTTAAACTCAACAAAAGATTTTTGTCAGGAATTGTACAAAGTGCATTCCTGACAGCCTGGTCTGTGTAGCCCTGGGTCTAATTTGTGTTGGTTGTGATTGACAACCCAGATCTTGTCTCCGACTTGGAATCTTTCTTGTTGCAATGGGATTGCTTCCCGCTGGACTCTTTGATGTTACATTGCTTCTTGGTCCTTTCTTAATTGTAGTACATTTGGGTCATTACTTTCTGGTATCTTCTTTGGAAGTGGCAGTTGTGGTCCTGTGGTTGTACCAACAAGTGAGGGTTTCTGACCATAGACAAGCTCATAAGGGCTTTTGCCCGTTTTGCGGTTGACTTGTGTTCTGCAGACCATGAGGGCGGTTGGTAGCATGTCAACCCAGGCTTTTGGATTGTTGGCAGATAAATTACTGAGGGCTTCCACTAGAGAACCATTTAGTTGTTCCACACATCCATTTTCTTGTGGGTGATATGGGCTGGCTGTGACGTGTTTTATTCCATTTTTGGCAAGATAGATGTTGTGTCAATAGCTTTGAGTTCAGTGCCTCCATCTGTAATTAAGAGGTCAGGCTTTCCAAACTTTTCTATGATCTCCTAGCCAATGAATTGTCTCACATTGTTGCCTTTGTGCTCTTTTGTGACTTGTGCTACAGTCCATCTGGCTGCATAGTCAATGGCTGTGATGATGTACTTCTTGCCTTTGCTTTCACCAAGCATATTTCCCACAATATCCAATGGCCATACCTTGAAGGGTTGTGTGATAGATACAGGTACTACTGAATTGGGTGGAGCTTTAGTTTGGGCGTACTTCTCACAGACCTTGCATTGTTCCAGTACCTCTCTGATATCATCTAGCATATTGGGCCACCAGTAGCGTGTCTTGAGGTATTCATGCAAGTTTCTGCTACAGGTGTGTCCCAAGTCTCTGTGATAATGGAGGATGGTGTCAATCTTTTGTGGTGACAGGATGTAGGGTAAAGTGTCACCATTTGGAAGAATTTGGTGAAGGGTACCATATACGTTTTTGAACAGATGTTTGTTCTTGAGGACTTTCTCTTGGATGTTCATTGTTGTGCCAAGTAGGAACCCTTCCTAGAGATTCCCCATGATTAACATGGGCCAGCCAGGGTTGCCATCAGTGCAAAGGATATGTTTATTGTATAGCCTTGATAAGGCGTCTGCACTAAGCATCTCCTTGCCTGGCTTATATTCAATTTGCATGGCGTATCTCTGTATGAGACTCATCCATTCAGCTTGTTTTATTGACAGGTGGTTTTGTGTTTTGAAGAATATCAACAACTTGTGGTTGATGAGTACTTTGAACGTCTGGGCTCCTTCCAGATAGCATCACCATTTTATGAGGCAGTGTATGATGGCAACCAATTCCTTATTGTGTATGGGGTATCTTTGTTTGCCGTCTGATAGCTTCCTTTATTCATATGCCACGGGAAGGAAGTTCTTTTGGGCAGTTTGGATACAGAGGACTCCTCCTATGACATAGTCAGAGGCGTTGGTTTCTAGCTCATAGATACCCTCACAGTTTGGGTATTGTAGGATGGGGGCAGTAATCATACGTTCCTTCAGCTGGCAGAAATGTTGGTCTTGTAAGGGTGTTGTGGGGTTCCTGGGCACCAGTCCCCAAAGTGTGTCCTGGGTTGTAGCCAGGGACCGGCTTGGAGGAGTTGTCATTCTCCAACAGTGGTGAATGGTTGGTTAAGAGCTTATACTTGGCCTGCATAAGAGCAAACTCTTCCAGTACCTTCCCAATTACAGGCAAGCATCTCCACCATAAACTTGTACTTCAGCAGGCGCCAGCCCTTCTGTAGGCCAATACCAATCCTATAATAGTCTAGCAAACTCTCCTCCAATAAACTCCCTTCCTCTATCTGTCATTTCAAGATGCCTAGTTACCTTTCCCCACTCCTCCTGGGCAGACTTAATAGAGGCAAACTTTCTGCACCCTAGACAATAGGATTCCTTTTCCCCTGGGCTAGGATAGAAAATGTTAGGTAATTGACTCATATAACTTATATTCTGTAATTGCGGGAAATTTGGATAGGTGTTATAATAGGCGCTTTATTCACAGTCAGAAGGAGAATCCCCTTAGAAACCTTCTGATATATGGCCTTGGGATAGGGAATAATGGGGGGTTTGTGCCAATACTTGGAGTCCTTTAACAATCTCTTGGACTCCTTGTACTTGGTCTTTGGCTCCTGCTCCTTGGTCTTGGGCTCCTGCACTTTGGTATTGGGCTCCTGTGTTCTAATCTTGGGCTCCTGCGGTCTTTTCCAGCTCTGGCTTCCTATTCTTGGTCTTTGGATCCTTCTGTAGCTTTTTTGGCCTTTGTAATCCACTTGATCCAGTCCCTGAAGAGTCTCAGATAGCTCTCCCTTTTATAGCACCTTGTTTCAGACCAAAAACCTCTCTTAGAACTCTGGTTCTTCAAAGCTTAAACTATCCTGTTTTTCTCCTTCTATAATATATTAAACCTTTAAAATTACTTCAGCCAATGAAAGCCCTGAATTTTCTGCTTCTGATCCTCATTTTTTAGGCTGTAACTCTTAAGTTAAAGCCCTTAAAACACTGATCAAATAGACTCTGGCTTGCAGCCAATCACATGCCTTGATTCAAAAGTTTTGCCAAAAAGGTTTCCCTGGATGACCTGTCCTTGACCCTAGTTCAAACTTGAGGCTGTCTCGCTCCGGGTAAACAACTGCTCTGCGTTTCAAACGGTTTTGTTGTAATTCCCGTCACAGTTCCCCGGAAAATCTCAAGCGCTTCCACATGTTTTTTACTTAGGTGAATTTTGACCCTTTGATTTTTCAATGTTTCTCTGTGTTTCTCTGTGTTTCTTTCAGTGTTTTTTGACTTTGAACCTGCTTGCTGCTTGTCCTTTTGCCTCTCCTAGTTGTTCTTGGCAAAATTTGCTCTTTTGCTCTTACAGTTTCTCTGTTCTTCTTCCAGCTTCTTTCTGGCTTATTTCCTCTTCAATTCTTCTTTTTAAAATAACATATAGTTCTAACAAACTATATGTTATTTTACACTCCTCTTTGTTTTTAATTATATGATTTTAATTCCTTTTTTAACCATAATCAGGCAGTATTTAATTATTATTTAACTCCTTCTTTTTATCTATTTTCCTTTCAAAGGACACCAAAATCAGCTCTTCTAGCCTCTGCATCCAGTCTGGCTAGTTCATCCTCTCAGCAGTTCAGTCCTTCACCACAAACTTCTGGTCCTTTGGCCATCCTGCTTTATGATCAGCTAGTCCTGCATCAAGATGTTCTTGTTCTTCAACTTCTCCTTGGCCAGTTCCTCAACAAATCCTCACTAGGAACCTACTTTGTTCCTTCTACACACTGAACCATATTGGTTCCCACAATTCAATATGGATTAACTTTCTTTCAACTAGCCTTCACTGTGACCAAACAGTCCCTCCTGCTAGTCTTCTCTGTTAATTCCGTGAACCACCTCAGTTTTTTATCTCAGTCCCCATTACCAGAACTTGTAGACCCAGGTATGAGTCTACATCAAACTGGCGTTTGACTGGGCCCTTGTAAGTGGCAATCCACTTAGGCTATTCAACCATAGATCAATGTCTATGCGTTGTCTTTACTCACCCAGGTGATTAAGTCTGGGCTTTCAGTTGCAGAGTAATCAGCTCCACTTCCCAGAGACCTGATCACACCAAGTTCTGCAGCTTGCTTCCCCAAGCAAACTGCCTTGGTGACACCTCTGAGAAAATCTATGCCCTCCAATTCTCACTTTGGGTTCCCCCAAAGCTCTCATAGGGGCATAAACAAGGACACCCTACCAGTCCATTAGGTAGGGTGCTTGCTCACAGACCTCCTGCAAGCGTATTAGGGTACATAGAGCTCTCAAAGCTCTTCCCCTCCCTGGCAGCTCATGTTACCCGCTAGGAGTCCAAAACCTACCCCCCCAGACAGACAAAGTTCCCTGCTTTCTATTTCAGTCTTCACTCTTCTGTAGCCACAGTTCTCTGCAAGGTGAAGAACTATAGCCCAAAGCAGCCAATTCCTTCTGCTGGATGGAGGCAAGATCTGCCCCTGGTAGTCCTATGCTACCTACCAGGAAGGCCTTACTTACCCTAGTAGACCATGTTACCTACTAGGCTCACCCTACTTACCCCTAGTAGCCCTATGTTACCTACTAGGTTACATCATCACCAGCTAACCACACATTGTCACTCTTCAGCATATTGTCTTTATTTGAAGCCAAATCAACCCTCACCTGCAAAACAGCACACATGTGAATCACCACAGGTGCCCAGACAAATTTGGTTGTTTTCCCGGTGATGGCTGACAGGGGAGCTGTTAGGGCACCCCAGTCAGGGATGAACCTGCGTACATATGCTACCATTCCAAGGAAAGTGCGGAGCTCACTCTTTTTCCTTGGGGCTGGCATCTCTGTTATAGCGCATATTTTGTCTGGATCTAGTTTGATACTGTCCTTGCTGATGATATGGACAAGGAATGGAAGTTAAGTTGAGAAAAACTCACATTCAGATGGTTTGGCAATCAATTGGTTTTCTTCCAGGGTATGGAGGATTGCACAGATGTCTTCCCAGTGTTGTTGCAGGTTGAGACTGTAAATAATGATGCCGTTCAGGTAGATGATTGCTCTTTTCCCAAGGTGTTCCTTGAATACTCATTCATGAAGGTTACAAAGGTACTGGGAGCGTTTGTCATGCCAAAATTGAGGACAACACATTCAAAGGATCCGTATTTAGTTTGAAATGTGGTCTTTGGGATGTCTTCAGGTTTCACGCAAATTTGGTGATATCCTGCTATCAAATCAATTTTTGTGAAGATTTGGGACCCCCAGGGCATCAAAAAGGTCATCAATTAGGGGCAGGAGATACCTGTTCTTTATTGTGACCTTGTTGAGGGCCATGTAGTTGGTGACCAGGCAGAGGACTCTATCTTTCTTTGCCACAAAGAAGACAGAGGCACCAAAGGGTGATTTTGAGGGTCTGATAAGGCCTTTTTTGAGTGCTTTGTCAAGTTAAGCCTTCAGGGTGTTATCTTCTTGTGGTGTGAGGTGGTAGATGGGTTGTGCTTTAGGCACACTACCTTTTAGGTCAATCTTGTATTGTATGCCCTGGTCAGGGGGCAACCCGGGAAGTGTTTCTTGGAATATAGAGGGAAACTCATTGACTAGCTGGTTTCTGATTGGATTCTGTTTTTGTTGAGTTTCTGTGTTTTTGAAGTGGATGACCTCATATGTACATGTGCTCCAATTTATTTTGCTTATGTCAGTTTCTTTCTCTGTTTCTATGATCTTTACAAATATGTGGTCCCTCATGAGGGTGTCAAGATGTGTCAGGTACACGTGATGGTAGACTTCTTGCTGAATTGTGAGGGTGGCACTGTCCCAGTTGATGTGAGGATTTGTCTTTCTCATCCAATATAATCCAAGTATAAAATTGTGTTTGGGGATTGGTATGATGAGGCTGCTAATTGTTGTTTGTACCTCTCCAATTTGGGCTTGGAAAGGTTTTGTCTCATGGGTAACTGGTGTGCTGCAGTTGTCTGCCATGATGACTTTATTGATGCTACTTCAAGTGATAGGTAGCTTCATGAGGTCTGCAAAACTCTTGTTGATGAGCAATTGATTGGCCCCAGTGTTAAATAGTGCTATGCCCTGGTATCTGCAAAAACAAAAAAGATAGGTAAGGAGTTTATTTCCAGTTTGGGCAGCAAACAGTAGAGGATTGCTGGAGGAAACTTGGATCATGGTGATTGATTCCACGTCCTGTTCTCTGTACAAGTCTTGTGAAGTGGGGGAGGGCGGCTTTCCTAAGCACTCCTCTGAGCTTTTCCCTCCTTGTTGGTATCTTTAGTGCTGGCCTGGTTGGCTTGCGTAGTGTGATTCCTGGTTCAAGGATGGGTTCTGTTGGCTTGGTTGTTTTGCTTATTGGGCCAAGGCTCTCTCTTAGCTGCAGGGGTTTCCTTGTGCTTGTTGGTTTGTAGATCATCAGACTTCTGAGATGTGTGTTTCCTTTCTAGGAATACATCCTCAAGGTTCTTTCAGCGGGTCATGTTGAACTGACGTCTAATGTGTGTGAGAAGGCCATATAAGAAGTCCAGACATGGCCCAGGTTCATCAAAGTTGATGGTGTTGGGTGCATAGTCATGTAGTCCTTCATAGGCGACAATGTATTCTTTGATGTTTTCTCTCATTTTGAAGGTTTGGAGCTTTTTCATGATAATTACATCCAAGTCCTTCATGGAGAACTTTTTGAGAAATGCAGCCTTGAAAAATTTCCAATTTTCTTTCTGGTCAGGATTTTGGGCTAGCCATTCAGTTAAAAAATGTGAAGCAGTCCCTGTGACGCAGAGAGCAATCTTGCTGACCCAGAGTCTTTGGGGGTACTCCACTTGTTTGAACTTGCTCTTGGTGCTGTTGATTCAGAGAAAGGCGTTTTCACGGCATAGTCCTGCAAAGGCGCCAATCTCAGTGGTACTTAAGCGTTGAAACACAATATTGGGTATCTCAGGTTGCGTAGGGGCTGTTGTGGTTGGTGTGGTAGGGAACAGTCTGCAGGATTTGAGAGTGTTGTACTGGTCAATGGATACAAGAACAGTATTGTAGATGACAAGGCCTAGGGGAATGTCTTGTCCTACTTTGTAATCTCTCCAGCCATTAGGGAGTTACATTGGTTGGGTTCTTTTCTTGGGAGGAATTTTTCCTTTGAGTTGGGTAGGTATGGATAACCTACCTGTGCTACCACTGTTGTGTTTATACTTATGGGAAGTATAATAAACAAAATAAAGGGGAAGATTAAGAAGAGAATGATACTTTATTGAATATGAATATAGAATACTAATAGTATCATGACAAGCCACATGTCCTCCATGTACGTCATGGAGGTCATGGGGCTTATCTGAGTAATGTTCCTCTTAAGTCACAAGGCTTAATCAAGTTGTGTTCCATTTAGGACCTGGATTGAGTGATCCCCGTCATAGATGGTTAACTGATAACAGTGCCACCATTTTATTGACTGGACAGTGAACCATTTAGTGAGCCATTTGGTGATTTACTTGTGGCATTGATTCCCTGAGAGGGAGTAATCAAAGATGTTGCAATACTAGGCATCTTGAGATTGTTGTAACTGTGTTGTTTTAGCAGAGTTACAAGGGGAAAATATTAAGAAGCTAGATAATAGTCTTTATTGAGAGATAGTGATTATATAGTTCATGTGAATCAAGGATAACAGGAACATGATTGGTGATCACACAGCTGGATGATGGAGGGGGGTGGCTTGATCCTGGTAATGAGTCAAGCACTAAAACAAGGTATCCACCATGAAGGATCATCATCTGTTCATGTTTTTGGATTTGGCAATTTGAGTTGACTTCCTAGTCTGGCTTTAAGTGGCCAGGTAATTGAATTGTGGATTATAAACCTGCTTGTTTGGAACCTTGCTGGTGGGTCAATAATGCTGTTTTGACAAGATGATAGATAGGGGAAGATAGTTTATAGGAAATGGATTTACTAGGCTGTTACAGGATTGGTACTGGCCCACAGAAAGGCCAGCACATACTGAAGTACAAGTGTATGGTGGGGAAGCCCACCTAGTAATTGGGAAGGTGCTGGGAGAGTTTGCACTTATGCAGGCCAAGTACAAGCTTCTGACCAACCACTCACCACTGTTGGGAAATGAAGACTCCTCCAAGCTGGTCCCTGGCTATGACCCAGGACACACTTTAGGGACTTTTGGAAATAACGCCATTAATTATATTTCAATATGGCCTTTAAATAATGATAAATGTAAAGATTTGACTGGTTTTGATTTTGAGTTTGGGAATTCCTTGCTTTCTGTAAATGGGCCTTTGCCAATATTCACCCATTCTGGAATGCCATACCTTCCCTTATCTGATCCTGGTATGACCTCATCCCAACGTGACCCCCTTGGCCACTCTGTATATCTAATGAGTGATCACTGTCCCTTGTCTACTATTTAAGTAGATCATTTCTCCTAATAAAGACAAGTTTATCCACATTTGTGTTGGCTTTAATAATCTTCAAGCTTTTTCCTGTCCTTTTTGCCAAAAGGACTTTCACACCTTGTATTCCAGGAAATTAAGGTATGTACCCTTAATTTTGCCCCAAAGGCTAACCCAAGGTTAGCTTTGAACCTCAAATCTTTTTTTATAAAGATTTCCCACTGTGTACTCCTGGATGTTGTCCCCAGGAGCCAAACACAACAAAATGGTGCTCAATATAAGGGCTGAAAGCCCCTTGGTTACCCTGTTCCCACACACATTCTCTGGTCCTTCTCCCTTTGTTTCTGAAGTACCCAAGCAACCTAAAGTTTCTAGTCCTCCTTAAGAAGAAAACATCACTGATGCCCCCTAAACTCCCATGGTACTGGTGCTGTCCCCCAGGCCCGCGTGGGCTCCCCTTCCAGCTTTCTCTCTCAACTACAAGCAATCTTGTGCTACTTCCTGCTCCCTGCTCCACTCTGGCACTGTGGCAATGCATGCTATCCCTGATCTCCGTCCCCAGTAGGCTCCCAAAGACCTGTATTCCTTCCTCTTGGACTTTGGTCTCCCTCCTGCGCTGATGGAGTCCATGGATACAATTGGCGTGTTAGTCAACCAGTTCATCCAACCTGCCCTGGTTCACCATCAACTTGCATTAGGATCCCAGAACCAACTTGTAAATGCTGTAGCCACCGCTGTCTCAAACAACCATGCTCAGAATATGGCATATCAAGAATGGTCCCACAGCCTCTTTGTGTGTATTTTGGATAACCAGCGTGACTCACTAGCCTCCCAGAAGTACCTAACCTCCTCACTGAATTCCTTTTGTTCCTTGCTCCCTGGATACATCAAGGATTGAATATGCAAATTGAATGAGCATCAAGCAGCGTGGTGTGGACAAATTGAGGCCTCTCTGCTAAAGCATTGCCAGGATTTTGAGACTCTAGTTAGCGAACTTAACCAATTCTGAGAACATATTAATTCTCAGCTTGAATTGATTAGAGCTCATGTTGATACGTGAGGCCCCTGTTTGCAGCATAAATATGGTCTGGATAAGGCTGCACTAGGCAACACTCTATACCAAGTGCAAATTTATGTGGATGATAGAGTAGCATCTATTGAGGTGACTCCTCCCGCTCCTCCTGTTGAGGTCTCATCTGACTTTGAAGCCAGGGTATGGGAAGCAATAGCTGAGCTCAAGGATACCACTTGGCGTTAATCTTCTGTTCAGAACCCCCCTCCAGTCAAACCTATGCCTGACCCTTGAATTGCTTTGCTCACTGATCAAGTAGCTACTTTGCAAGACAAAATTGAGTATTTAAGGAAACACCTCTCTAATATTGAGGACTTGTCCTCTGAGTCTGAAGGTGAAGAGGAAACTGAAGTCATTAATACTCCCACTCAGGACAATCATGGTTGCTGCCCTGGTTTGGAAGGCCAACCCCGGGTCAACTGCGCACATGCACTGGATCAGATTGCAGAAGTAACAGATGATGTTGCTGATAGGCAGGACACATTGGAAAGAGAGATACAAAACCTCTCTTGCTTTACCAAGACAATGAATGGACAGGTCATCCCCTTAGTTGCTCAGACCACTTCCCTGACCACTTGCCTCAACAGGATTGCTGGCACCTTATTGGTGCAACAAATTAAGATTGAAGAATTTGGAGTTGCCGCCGCCATCACTAGAAATATTAGTGGACATAACAGCTCTACCTTGGATACCCTAGAGAAAAGCCTTCAACTCCTCTGGGCTAGAAAACCTGCTGCTGAATCTGAGTTTGAGGGCAATCATCCCATTAATGTCCTCAACCCAGGTGACAACAGTTACTCCTCTTCCTTGTCCATTGACCCAAATTACAAGCCAACCTTCAAACAGATATTCAATCCTAAAACCTCTACCATTGCTGCCTTTCTAAAAATTTACAAGACTGCAATGTATAGGGCTACTGATGAACTCAAAAAGGAAAATATCCTCACCTGTCCCCATCCCACATGCCAAGAAGTGGTGGTCCCCAAACTCCCCTCTATTGTCACTTGGGAGGACATGAAGCACCTCCTTATTGAGGAGTTTGGAGGAGATCTCAGCTTGGAGGCCAAGAAGGATGCATTTATGCACATCATCTTTAAGCCCAAGGAACCCCTGGCTGAGTTTGCGGATAGCTTCTACATTGAAGGCCAACAGTTAATCACCAGTCAACAGTTAACCCCCTGGGAAGCTTACACGGCTTTTTCAAATGCTTTGAAAGTGAACTAGCTTCTATGCCTACACTTTAAGGCACACAAGGCTTCACTCACTTCCATGAAGAATATTAAGACGCTCTTGCAAGACATGCATTTGACCCATAGGGGTATGGTGATATATGAAAATAAAGCCAGTAATGCTGGGACTACATCTTGTACACTGCACATTATGACGCTGGGTTTAGGTGGAAAGACTAAGAGGCAAGGTTGTCATAACTGTGGCCAAATAGGGCACCACTTGCATACTTGTACTAATCCTCAAGTGGAAGGTTGTGACCCCAAGGGGCAGGCAGAAAAAGAGAGTTCAGCTTAGAGACAGAGACGCTCTCTGCTGACCAATTGCCCCTTGATCCTCCTTCTGATGAGGAAGCTCTGTCTTCCTCTGGCCCAACTATTCTTAACCTATTCCACAATCTCTCCAGTGATTCAGACCCTGAAGATTCTGATAATGAAGATTATGATAGTTATGGCTATTCCATTCTGGCTTTTCTGGAAACTGTCTCTGTCATGTACAAGCTTTGCCCTGGGAAGACCGCCACCACTTCTCAAGCACCTTCAAGTGAAGCCAAAGCCATGGTGGCTTGCCCTTCCCTAGCCCAAGCTCACTGACCTCCTGTTTTGGTTGATTCTTCTGAAGAAGCAGCCAAGCTAGCCAAAGCTCTCTTCCAAAACATAACTGTATCTCTCCCACTGCAGACTAGTATAAGGAGATTCCTGCCTTAAGGTGCATGTTAGCTAAATGGGAGAAGGATCTAGAGGCTTCACAAGATGTGTTAGCCGTCTTGCCCCCCTTTGGGAAAGATACAACCTGTGTGGAAGTATCAATCCAAAAGGTTAAAATCAAAGCCATCCTAGACACAGGTTCTTCAGTCAACGTAGTATCTTCAAAAATAATGAAGAAACTTAAGCTGGCCCCTGACCTCAACTACACTCAGCCAGATGGAACAGCTGGCATGGCACAAACACGTGCCATTGGTGCCTACTCCTCTCTACCCATGAGGTTTGGGAAACTCCTCATTGCGTCCCTGCTGTAGTCCTTGAGAACAAAAGCTATGACCTCTTGGTTAGAACTAAATTCCTCCAAGAATATAACAGGATTGTAAACTTACAAGATGAATATCTTTTGCTCTTAGGATATGAGGTCCCTTTGATTTTTGAGGAACCTCCACGCCTCCCAGGAAAATGTCTTAAAACTTGCATGCTTGATTAACCTACAGGTATATTCTCTCTCAAGTATAGGAATCAATCCTCCAACATGCACACCCCTCCTCCTTCCTGCCCTGTGGAAGAAGGGGTACATCTTCTTGCCCCAGCGGCTATCACCATTTCTCTGGGCTCCCAGGTGGTGATTGATTCTCAGATTTCTTACACACTACCTGAAAAGTTGTTCTTGGAACTCTACTCTCCTGAATCCCTAAGCTGTAAAGAACCCCACATGTGTCCAGGGATTCTAGATCATATCCACAAAGACCCTGTACAATTACTGTTTGCCAACCTGACAGCCCTGCCCATGCAGGTGACCTGAGGCCAGGTTATAGGGCATGGTCATATACTGGGGGCAGAACATGTGGTATCCCTATACCCTTTTGGAACTTTTAGTGATTTCAATCTACCTGAAGACAATCATCAAATTCTCTCCTTATTCACCACTGCCAACTTCCCCCAATTGTCTCCCATCCAATAAAAAGACGTGTTGGACCTGCTCAATCAATTTAGCAACATCTTTGCCTCTGGACCTACAGACTATGGCCGGGCTAAAGGGGTCATCCATCAGATTGATACTGGGGATGTACCCCCTTTTGTGCCAAACCATACTGCTGTAGTAGGGTAGAGGATGCTCAGGTATCTAAGGAGCTTGATCAGCTCTTAGACGCTGGGCTACTAGCTCCCTCTCAGAGCCCTTAGCCTCCCTGTTACTGATCCTCAAGAATACAGATAGAGGACATTGCATTGTAATGGACTATCAACGCCTGAACTCTCTCACTAAGGAAGACTTGTACCCCTTGCCCAGAATTAACAATGCTCTCAGGCAGCTGGGTGGTTCCAAGTTTTTCTCAGCCATGGATCTAGCCTCTGGATACTGGTAAGTTGACTTATCTCCTGAAGATAGAGAAAAGGCTGCACTTATCACCCCAGAAGGCCTTTTTGAACCCACCTTTATGCCCCAAGGACTCTGCAATGCCCCTGCTACATTTCAACAGGCTATGGACTCCATCCAAAGAGATCTAAAGCTCTCTTGTGTCCTTGTTTACCTTGATTACATCACCTTATTCAGCGCTACCTTTATCAACCATTTGGAACACCTCAAGACTGTCTTAATCAAGATACACAAAGCTGGCTTGAAGCTCAAACCCTCCAAGTGCTCCTTCTTTAAAGAGCAACTTGAGCTCTTAGGTCATGAAGGCACTCAAACAGGAATCTGCCCCATAAATAACAAGGTGGAAGCCATCAACAAGATGCTACCTCTCACAAATCTTTGAGAGGTCCAAGTATTTCTTGGTATGATGGGCTACTACCAACAGTTAATACCTGATTTTGCTAAACTGAGTGAACCCCTCATCCAACTGCTTTGCAACGTCCTCTTTGAGTGGACTGACAGCCAGCAACAAGCATTCAAAGCGTTGAAGACCAAGATCAAAGAGGCTCCTATCTTGGTTTATCCTGATTATGATAAAGAGTTCATATTGTATACTAACACCAGTGGAGTAGCTGTGGGTGCCATCTTAGCCCAGCTTGACAACAAAGGCGTGGATTGACCTGTAGCCTACTCTTCATGGGTCCTCAATAAACACAAGAACTACAGCGTCACTGAAAAGGAATGTCTGGCGGTGCTGCATGCTATAAAACAGTTCAGGCACTACATCTATGGGACCCACTTCACGGTGGTCACAGATCACTCCTCTCTCAAATGGCTGCAACAATTAAAGGAACCTGAAGGTCAACTAGCACATTGAGCTCTGCGTCTGCAAGGATACAATTTCACTTTGACACACTATCCTGGGGCCCAACATCAGAACACTGATGGCTTTTCAAGGATGCCAGTACTAGCTATCCACCCAGCTGACGCTGATTGCCTATACAAATTAAAAGGGTGCCCTGACTCTTGGACCACTGAGCCAGAAGACATTTGACTGGTGCTACAAGCCCTATCCAAGAACACTTTAATTTGAGATAGGCAGCTCTTCAAAAAAGTCAACAATGCCTATCTACCCTACGTTTTCCCTAGAATGAGGATAGCCATTATCCTCCAAGCTCACATTGACACTGGGTATGGGGGTATAGCCAAAACCCATGACTGGCTATGCAAGAACTTCTACTGGGAGAACATGCACCTTCTGATCCCTGATATTCTTGCCTCTGTCATTTGTGTCAACTCCAACACCCTCACTCTTCCCAACACCAATTCAAGATCATCCTCCCTAAACATGCTTTCCACACTGTGAGTATTGATGCTGTTGGGCCTTTCCCTTGGTCTAGATCTGGGTGTCAATTTATCTTAGTCGCCATAGACCATTTTAGCAAATGAGTCAAAGCCAGAGCTACAAAAGATATAACTGCTAAGACCACTGCTAATTTCTTACTGCAAGATAGCTTCTACCAACATGGCTGCCCTCAAGTCCTGCTTTCTGACATTGGCACCAATTTTAATGCTTGCCTCATCACATCTATTGTTGAGGCTATGGGTACCTGCCAATCTCTCTCTGCGCCATATAACCCTTCAGCTAATGAAACTGTCAAACAAGCCAATTCCTCCCTGGTGTCCATAATGAGGAAACTCATGCTCTCTGACGCTGCCAATTGGGATATGTTCCTCCCTGCTGCCCTCTTTGCTTATCAACTCAGTAGATACCAAGTAATTAGTCAGTCCCCTTTTTCTATGCTGTATGGACAGGAAGCTGCTACCCCCTCAATCTTGGGACCCCCCTTGATTAAAGTTGATGAGTTTGCAAATCCTGAGGCCCATGTTAAAGACTTAACTTATTGTATCATTGACATCCAAGCAACAGCTTATTCCACTGCTTACAAGGTCAAGGCTCTGGAGCTCTCCCCATCTAATGCTGCTAGAGCTCCCCTCCCTGAGTATCAAATAGGCAGCCTGGTTCTCTACTACCAGAATCATACAGGTGGTAGAGCTCATAATCTAGATTCCCTCTGGGTTGGGCCCTGTGAGGTCACATTTAAAAAGGGTGTCGAGTATACTGTGAAATTGCTTTCTTCTGGACATCCTTTTACCCAGGTCCATTCAAATTCCTTTGCAAATATCAACTCCCTGTGTCCAATATTGAGGGGTGAGATGTCAGAAATTGCGCCATTAATTATATTTCAATATGGCCTTTAAATAATGATAAATGTAAAGATTTGACTGGTTTTGCTTTTGAGTTCGGGAATTCCTTGTTTTCTATAAATGGGTCTGTGCCAATATCCACCCATTCTGGAATACCATATCTTTCCTTATCTGATCCTGATATGACCTCATCCCAACATGACCCCCTTGGCCACTCTGTCTATCTAATGAGTGATCACTGTCCCTTTTCTACTATTTAAGTAGAAGCATTTCTCCTAATAAAGACAAGTTTATCCACATTTGTGTTGGCTTTAATTCTCTTCAAGCTTTTTCCTGTCCTTTTTTCCAAAAGGACTTTCACATCTTGTATTCCAGGAAATTAAGGTATGCACCCTTAATTTTGCCCTGAAGACTAACCCAAGGCTAGCTTTAAACTCAAATCTTTTGTTATAAAAATTTCCTGCCGTGTCCTCCTGGATGTTGTCCCCAGGAGCCAAATACAACAGGGACTGGTGGACAGGAACCCCACACCTCCTATACAGGAAAGCCCCAATGACTGGCCTGGAGAGATGGAGACCCATCCCACCCCTAAACACAAACCATAAGCTCCTGAGCAAGATCCTAGTACCCAGACCAGGGAGAACTTTACCCAGAGCCACACAGAAACCAGCATGAATTTAACCCAGGGAGGAGTACTGCATAGAACGTCCACACTTTAGCAAACCTCCTGAAGGAAAATATTGAAAAGGGATGTCCATCTCTCTTGGCTAGGAAAAGATGTACTGAAGAGTGCCATGAACATACATGCCCCCATGCCAAAAGGTACAAATGCTACTGTGGGGTTCCTGGTCACCAGTCCCCAAGTGTGTCCTGGATTGTAGCCAGGGACCGGCTGGAAGGGGTTGTCATTCTCTAGTAAGGGGAAATGTATCTCAGAAATATGTTAGGGGTCAAAATGGGATTTTATTCACTCTCAGAAGGAAGATTCCCTTAGAAATCTTCTGGTATATGGCCTGGGAGGTCAAGGAAACAATATGGATTTGCCAATACTTGGAGTCCTCCAACAATATCTTGGACTCCTTGTACTTAGTCTTGGACTTCTGCACCTTATTCTTGGACGTCTGCTCCTTAGACTTGGACGTCTGCTCCTTAAATTTGGACTCTGGCACCTCAAACTTGGACTCTGGCACCTTACACTTGGACTCCGGTGCCGTGCTTAGGAACCAGCTTCTTATTCTTGGGCTCCTGCTCCGTTATCTTGGGTTGTATCAGTCCAACCAAGCTCCTGCTGGTGATCAAAAGGCTTCCAAAACCTCTTGGCAGAAACTCAGAAGACCTAGGAAAGACCTCCAAAAAGACCGTCAAAAGACCTTAAAAAGACATCAAAAAAGACCTTGTGACTTTCCAGCCAGCCACCTTCTTATAGTGTCCTTTTCCCAACAGTTCTGCCTTTAAAATGGCTTTCTTCATAAGCTTAAACCATTGCTGCCCACTTTTTCCTGTAATAACTTAAGCTTACATACTTACTTTCTCAAAAGCTTAAAGTATTAATTCACTATTTCCTTGCTTATACTTTAAGCTTTTGGCTTCCAACCAATCATTTTCATCAGGAAACCTGCCAGAACTCAACCAATGAATGCAGAGCGTAGAAATAGCCCATTTCTGAAGTTCCACTGGGATCCAACTATGAAATCATTTCCACGTCTCAAACTGCTCAAATTGACAACTCTTTGTGCACCAAAGCATTAACTGGTCCACTATTTTGGCACCAGTCTTCCCTGCATTCAACCTGAACCAATTTAAATATTAGAATACTATTTAAATTGTTATTTATAGACCTCTTCAACGTTTTCCCCATATATTTACAAATATTGTAAAATCAAAGAAAAACATCCCACCAAAACAACTTTGTATCCAACTCTCATAGCACCATACCTTCATCTATCCTAGGAACTTAATAAATAAATATCTTACCCACACTTCTATTCACATTCCTTCTTGATTTTAATACTAAACCAAGGCAAAATATTCCACATCTTCCCACTTTGGCAAATCAATTCAGCAAAATCTTGGCTCATTTCTCCGGACCACCAGTTCTTCCCTATCATCTTTGGATCTTTCAGCCAGCTCATATTCCATCTCTTCAGTCCTGAAACGCAATCTTCTGGTCTTTTGGCCATCCTGCTCTATGATCATCTAGTCCTGCATCATATTCTTCTTGTCCTTCAACTTATCCTTAACCAGTTACTCACCAAATCTTTACTAGGAACCTCCTTTGTTCCTTCTACACACTGAACCATACTGGTTCATTCCATTCAATGTGAATTAACAGTCCATCAACTAGCCTTCACTGTGACCAAACAGTCCCTCTTGCTAGTTTTCTCTGTTAATTCCGTGAACCACCTTGGTTCTTTATCTCAGCCCCCATTACCAGAACTTGTAGACCCAGGCATGAGTCTACATTGAACTGGCGTTTGACTGGGCCCTTGCAAGTGGCAATCCACTTAGGCCATTCAACCATAAATCTATGTCTATGCATTGTCTTTACTCACCCAGGTGATGAAGTCCGGGCTTTCAGTCAAAGAGTAATCAGCTCTACTTCCCAGAGGCCTGATCACACCAAGTTCTGCAGCTTGCTTCCCCAAGCAAACTGCCTTGGTGACACCTCTGAGCAAATCTATGCCCTCCAATTCTCACTTTGGGTTCCCCCAAAGCTCCCATAGGGGCATAAACAAGGACACCCTACCAGTCCGTTAGGTAGGGTGCTTGCTCACAGACCTCATATAAGCGTATTAGGGTACATAGAGCCCTCAGGGCTCTTCCCCTCCCTGGCAGCCCGCGTTACCTGCCAGGGGTCCAAAACCTACTCCCCCCCAGACAGAAAAAGTTCCCTGCTTGCTATTTCAGTCTTCACCCTTTTGCAGCCACAGTTTCCTGTGGGGTGAAGCACTATAGCCCAAAGCAGCTAATATCTTCTGCTGGGTGGAGGCAACATCTGCCTCTGGTAGTCCTTTGTTACCTACCAGCCAGGCCTTACTTACTCTAGTAGACCATGTTACCTACTAGGCTCACCTTACTTACCCCTAGTAGTCCTATGTTACCTACTAGGCTCACCTCCAACAAACAACCAAACTATTGCTTGGCCAACATTAGCCCCGCCTGCAAACCACCAAACATGTGGATCATCACAGCTATCATAAACCACCTGGGATCAGATTGTGTCCCAGATTAGGGAGCTGAATGTTACAGCGGTAACAGCTTGCAAAGAGATTGGGGAGATTGAAATCTCCCAGGGGATACACCAAAGGGACCCACTGACTCTCTCCTTTTCATCCCAGCCTTGCCTCATGGACAATGTACCCCAGCAATGATCTTGAAGAGATGGCCATCTATGAGCAGGATCCCCTTGTTACTGAGGAGGTTGCAGATGGCTGTGCAGTATGCCTCACCTATAAATAGGATGGGTCCAAGTCCATAAGAGCTCTCACCACATACTTCTCACTCTTCTTGGCCAGAAGATGACCACATCTGAATACCCAGCAATTGTTGTGGGGAGCCCCATATTTGGACCCTTGATTGCCATAGAGCCCGCCAAGATATTGGTACGCCACCTGAGTACACAGATTGTGGTGGGAAGTATTGAAGCACAAGTGAATGAGATGGGACTCTTAATCTGATCCCCTAAACCATACTGCTGGGGGTGTAGTTGGATGACCCAGGTCAACCGAGCCCAGTTGGGGAACAATTTAGGGTAATCACAGGTCCAGCCACTGCCAGCTCTTTTCAACCTCACAACAGGTCTAAATTGGCTTGAATAAAGCAAGGTGGACCCCTACCCAGACCTGGAACCCTCTCCTTACTAACACTGGGATGGTGGACAGGAAACTCATAGTAGGTTGGGCCTACATGGTATCAATAGAATGCTTGAATATGCAACAGAACTAACTGCAGTTCAGTATCAGGAAGGGGGACAGCAGACCAAAGAGAAGGGCAAAGCTTTGAGATGAGGCAAGGGCTTTATTGGTGAATGGAAGGTATCCTACAGTGACAGGAGTGATATCAGAAGAATGGTCCTGATATAGGTTGAGGGCTGGTTAACTTATTCCTGATGCTTGGGCGAGCTCATCTTTGCTCACTTTCAGAAAGTGTTTTCCTGTGTTTTGACATCTGGGTCAGGAGGCGCAAAGCTGTTGGATAAAGCGGGGCAACTCAATGAGCACCCCCTGGGTATTGTAAGATATGTTGGCAAGCAGGGGATCAAACTTGGTTGCAAAGATAAGCCACACAACACTAGGTAGTTAAATGGGTCAGCTACACTGTGTTAAATAAAAATGAGGCCATGGTGAGTATTGAGAAGGGGTGATGTCTGGTCTGATCCTTTACAGTACTACTGAATCTTTGGAAGGCATGCAAAAAAGCATGGTATCCTTGGGATACCTTGGGGTTAGAACCAGCCCAGAGAATATTGATAGGGCCTTGATGTGACCATTGCTAGTGGCATTATCCTTTTCCATGTAATTTTTGAGCTCTGATATTGCTTGCTATGGGCAAAAAGTAAGGTGTCTGAAAATTTCATCTTAATTTAGACTGCCCTGATTCAGGGGTATAGTTCCCTATAGTACTTTGCCCATGATAACTCATTGCTTTAGATTTTGGGTTATATGGGCTGCAGGCTTGTTGGATGTAATTAAGGTTGATTGGTCACCAGATGCTGATATGCTGGAAGTAACCTACTGACTTGAGTGGCTGATTGGCAGCTGCTCTTTAAGAGGGCAAGGAGAGAAGTATGGATAAAGCTGGTCACCTGATGATGAGCAAGCAGGGTGATGTAAGTTGAACCAGGAGACATGTGCAGATAAGCATCAGCATTTACTGCATCAAAGACCTGGGTGTAAATACTTGGACCTTTCCCATTATTGGCACAGGTCTGGCCGGCATTCAGCTCCTTGAGCAGAGAAAAGTTGTTGTCACAGGTAAGGAGTGTGTTTTAAAAAACAATAGAGATTGTTGAACAATGATGTGCTGATCTTATTGACCTTGATTTTATCCTTGTTGCTAGGATTAATTTATAAAAGGCTTAAATGTATTGTTCTCAAGCAATGGCATTTGAAATTTGATTAAGCACTCTTGTCCCAATTAGATTTTTCTGGATTGGCTATTGGAGCGTTCTATCCTATATATGGATATGATCATGACCACCCTGTGCAGCTTCATTTCTTTTTGTGCCTGTGAAGATTTTTTTGTGGGTTAGCATATTCTGCTTATGCAATTCCATATCCTGTGAAGCTAGTACCTTGACCCAGCTCAATTTTTCTAGAGTTGGTTCCATCTGTTTAGGGATGGTTGATCTTTATCTTTGCCGCTGTGAACCCTGCTGCATTTATGATCCAAGATAGATCACCATGAGGAACTTGCCTTGGATCTTGGGGCTGTATCTGATGACACTCTAAGGACTTGTTTATTGATTGTCATTGATTTCACTGTGATTGTTTATCTGTTTTGCACTGATATATGGATAGTAAAGATGGATTCTTTTTTTAAAAAAGGGAACATAATTTTATTTGAGTTCAAAGACAGTGTTAAAAAGTAATGGGGTCATTAGGAAGTTGGGGAAGATTCATTGAGGGGGTCAGGACTTGGCAAATGCACTGGTTGACACCAGGTCATGCCTTTGGATGTTATCCTATGAGAGTTATCTTCAATCATCTTCATGAACTAAGCTGCGCCAGGAATGGTGTGTCCATATTTGTCAATTCTTTCAATGTCTTGTTCCACCAGAGTCATAAACTTCTGTTTCATTAATAGCACCTGGATGGGTCCCTCATCAAATATAACACTAATAAAGGTCATGTGAATGGTCCAGAGGGCCAGATAGTATGCCAGAGCATGGAGAGGTTCTGGTTATCACTTGAGACTTAGCTTAAAGAATAGGTCAAACTTTGGGTTGAAGTGAAGTGTTAGACCCAACAGGTGAGTCACTTCTGTACAGAATCTACCAACCACTATGCACGAGAAGTACTTGTGATCTAGGTTGGCATCATTGTATTGGCATAATCCACATTGTCTAATTGGGTGGGTCCACTGGGAATGATGACTTTGACCCAAAAGCCTTATTGAGCAGTCGCCATGTGAAGGCCTGTTGGTCAGTAGTTGCAAGGGAAAGGCGGATCATGTGAATAAGTGATAATGGTGTCAATACTACCCTTCAACCACTATCAACCCATCCCTGTACCATTCTTGGGAATGCAGGCACTGGCCTAGAGTCCCTTACTATCTTTTTGCCACATTTTGATACCCTAATTCCTCTTCTATTAATTGAACTGATCGCGTCCAAGTTCAGATTAATCTGACTGTTCCTTTCTATCTTTAGTAAAGATGGATTCGATGTATACCATGTACCAAAGTGTTTGATATGACACTCTAGAGCTATTGATCATCGGTCCGTGGAGCGGTTGAAATTAACCGGCAAGGTTGAGAAAATCATCGGGGAAATATTTTAGGGTCGGTACTGAAAATACCCGCGATCGATCAAGGTCGGGTTAGCCTTTGAGTCGCCGCAATTGAAGCTTTGACTTGATGTATTCATGCTGGGTTCACTGATACTGGTCCATTACGCTGTTCAAACCTCAACCCCTGGTGTTTATAGGGACAGCTGTCAACAACCATCTAAAAACAAATGTAATGCATGGATGTGTTTGCCAACATTGATATGTGAAGAAAATATTGGGTGGTAAATAATTACATGTTGATCCAGGGATTGGTAAACGGTCGTTCTGGATGGGGATCCATGTGGTGGTCGAGCCGGCATGGCACTTGTCGGAGGTTAGCGGGTAATTAAATATCGGCCGCATGTTTGGATTGCGGAATAATAGGTGGCGGTCGGGGTAGATTATGGGGCAGATACCAGGCCTTCGGTTGAATAATACGGTACCCTTGGAATGGGTTGATGTAAAAGTGGAGCTTGGGCTGTTTTGGCGAACCTAGGGTTGGTGGCACCGCAGCTCCATTTACTTGAGCACTTATCAGCATACAGCTTCAAGTTCCCAGGGTTACTCCCAAAAAGGGAAATCGGCTCCAGCCAACCATCCCAACGCTTTGCTCAACTAATCATGCTGAGACATCCCCAAGCCTCTGTTTGGTATCCATGCTGGATGGGGTGTTTGCTCTCCTTTAAATCAATGACCCATCAACGCTTATTTGATTCTGTACAAGGATTTATTGTAAAAGTATATTTGGTTCCTCAGGAGATGTTCAGGTTACGATGATCTTGATGGAAAAGGACTTGACTAGATTAGCAGGATATATCTCAAGGGGCAAAAGCCAAAAGAGGTATTCGTAGGCTTGGGCATGTCCATAGGGGATGATTGGCTACATACTGGTAGAACGGGAAATTATTTGAAAATAAAAAAGACTGGAATCTACTTCCTGGCGTGTCGAAGCACATAAAAATCCAATGATTACCGCATATTTACTGAGTCGAAAAGAAAAGAATAATTTTTATTAAATGGTGCGGAAAACAATTACTCTAGCCCCCAATCACGGATCAATACGTGTGAGATAAGGCAAGACATGATCCAAAAAGGTTACAAAGTGAGGTTATATACGAGGGAATAGTTTTGTGTAGAAGGATCCGAGAAAACCAATCATTATATAATAGATATGGCTTAGTGCTGGTAAAGATAGAGAATAGATCAAATGTATAAGTAAAAGGTTAAACAAGGATTCAGATAAATAATCCTACTAAAAGTTTATCAATGGTTGCAATAAATGATGAGCTCAAAATATAAATATTTCTAAAGCAAGAAGCCTTTTAGTTTACCTAGACATCTCCCTTCCGAAAGCAGCAAATCAAGCTAGAATATCAAAGCCAATGTGCAGCAAATTTAATACCTGGAATCAATCATTTATCCAGATGCGCTACAAAACGATTGAATCATAATATTTATATCACTGTAAAAAGATATCTTTCCCATAACAAATCTAATCAACTCAACCCTCAAGCATCCAGCTATACATAAAACATTTAATTTCCACAACCATCATCCCTAAGCTTCTGTAAAACTTCGATTTTAAACTTACATCTTGCCAGCTATCAACCTTGCCGCTTCAACATTTGCTGGTCATGGCAGCTATATAGCCGAGAATATTTTAGATGGGGTTCTGTAATAAAGTGGGTGCGGCCAAATTTTAGATCGCTTTGATCACATTTAAATCCTAGAAAATTGATATTTCAATCAGCCAAACTTGTTAAAATCAATCTCCTACAGCAACATCAATTTTATTGATCAATTAAAAATATTAAATATGCCAATGAGGATCGTGAAAAATCTCAAATGCCCCAGGCTGACTAAATTATACACTCTTTACTCCAACTCAGCTAAACAGCCATCACAAACGGCTTGCTCTAGTTTCATATCAAAACAGGGCTTCTGAATTGGTGAGTTTAACCAAGAGCACTTATAATGATTTAAAGATAAATGCCTTTATTTCAGACCATACCCAGATCAAAAATGTTAACTCTTATTGATAATAATTAAACAAAGACTTATATAATTTATTTGAAAGATATACCCAAGGACAAGGTAGCATCAGCCCACTGAATTGTGATTATAGTTGAAATAAAGCTATATTACTGGAGAATGAAGGTTCACAGGCATTTCATATATTTTAAACCCTAGTTGGAGTATACTTTATTATATCAAGTATGATCAACCCATCAACAAGGATTGAAAAGGGCTGCATTAATATTTATATGCTATTATCAATAAAGAAAACAGTTAGTAAAACCTGCTGTTGTATGCTAGTAAAGTCATCAACACCTAGCTCAAAGGATTTAACCTGAAAGTCTGGAAGAAGAGTAGGTCAAGGCTGTAAGAGGGAAAGATTCCATACATTATTCTGATGAATGTACGCTCTTTTTCCTATCCATATCCTTTATGAGGATAAGAGAAGGCAGGTTTGAATTAACAGCTTCCTCTCAATAAAAAGTAGACCTCTCCTATTTATATTTCTGTTGCTTTACAGAGCCAATTTTTTGGCAGCTTGTTTCAAGTACTGGAGCCTTTTTAGTACTTCTGAGGAATCTTTAGTGGCTGGCATCCACTGGTGCTATACTCATAGGATTGAGGCTTTCTTTATCATTTATTTAAAGCTACATGTCACTGGTGGCAGGTTTTTGATCCCAATCTAATTGGTATCAAGATCTGTCACTGTACAGATTTAAATAGTGTTGATATTCTTAACCCTAAAATACCTGTTAGATGCAATTCTATCAAGGTTTGAATTCTTGACAACTGATATATGATATCTCCTTTATTGAACATACCAATACCTATTCTCTTTCTATCTATTTACCCATCATTTCTTGATATATCAAGAGTTGGAGAAAAAGAAGGTGCTGACATTACATGGCATAGCTTTATGTAAGAAGTGAAGATCCAGCCAGACCAATTTCCCTGGATGTATAAAAATCATCTCACGGCCATCCAGGTAGTGGGTTCAGTAAGAGTTTTTGCATATGTAGGTCTTCAGGCAATTTTTGATGCTTGTCACATCTCTGTCCTACAATCTCTTAATGCTAGAACCCATGGGGCTGGCTCGGGCAGACATATCGATAGCGGGGGGGCAGCTTTCTAATTTGTGTGATGCAGGATATTTTGGCCCGGGTTCACTTGATAGCTACATGTGTTCCTTAAAGATATTAGAGCTTGTGGTCTTAACTGTAAAGGATTGTGCTCCCCATCACTTGAGCAAATTGTTTTGGTGTAAGGGTTGGACGAGGTTAACCTTTCAAGGATCCTTGTATGCTGCTTGATCTTCATGTGACCCCATAAGGTATTGATTAGGCTGATCAATATCTTGAATTTAACTGACGGTACGTAAGTTTGGGGTTCTAGCCTTCTTTCCTTTCTTTGAGTATATGTTTAACTGAGTTTCTACATATCTCTTTCGATTTGAACGTATATTGACTGCTGTAACCTTGGGTAGCTTAAGCCCAAGCGGAACGTGTAACCGAACTTTCAATCAACCTGAAGGGGTTGAGAGTTAAGGAGAGTCGCTTGGGATAATTTTCTGGGAGCTGGTTGGAACCGATTTGGTTTCTTATTGAAGATGGAAAAGCATCTACGGCGTGTCAGTTCGAGTTTCGCAAGCTGGGAAGGGTTGCAAGGGATGGCTCAGTTTAAATGAGATACCGGAATGGATCCTACTTGTCCTTGCCTATCAATCTGGGCAACGCATCTATGCATTAGATATAAATGCTAAACTAAAGCTCAGTTCCTTGAGCGAAGATTAAAGTCATGGTGCCCCCATCTGTCTAGCTGAATGTAAGTTTGGGAGATCGGCCGAAGAAAGATATGCCGAGATGGAAAGGGAGGATTGCCTTATGGGTAAATGAAAGGAACGAAGCAATTTTATTAAATAAGGTTAGTCTTGGTCGTTGTCCATGCCGAGGACGACGGCGGCTTCCTCGCGGAAGGAGGAATGCAAGAAGATGACCATGAGGGGATTGATGGCGGTGGACAAGGAGATGCCGACTGGCCCTAGCATATACAAGACAAATGGGTGGGTCTGTGGGTTGCCGAGCATCTGCCACATGGTGGAGATGAACTTTGGCAAGAAACATAGGTGATACATGACAATAAAGAAGATGGCCTGCAGCGCAGCCCGCCGGCTGACGCGCGCAGCCTCGGCCTTGATGGTGAGCTGCATACGGTTGGAAGGCCGGTTCCAGCGGTAGCACGAGACAAAGATGGCGATGTAGCAGAACGTCAGGACAACCAGAGAGGCTATAAACGTCAACGTCAAGCACGAGTTGGCCACCGTGGCCCACCCAGTGCCACTAGGCCAGCAGTAGCTGAAGGTGGGATCGGGAGAGAAGGAATTGGTTGCCGAAGACCCCGCCGCCCCCACCAGAAACACTGCCCCAAACACCACCACCACATACCACCCAATCTGCGTCTTCAAGCTGAAGTGATGGCAGATGAGGCAGTACCGCTCAAACGACAGCAGCCCAATCAGCAGTGCAGACAGACCAGAAAAGTAGTTGGCAATGAACCCAAACAACGGACAGAACACCTCCGACTTGAATGCAGCATCGTGCCCCAAGTACTGCCCAACCGCCACCATCAACACAACCCCCAAGCCCAGAGTTACGTCCACCAGCGCCAGCATGCGGATCAGCTGATGGCTAAGCCCATACACCCGCATGCGCTGAGCCAAGTACAGCACAAACATGTTGGCCAGCACCGCCACCAGTGCCACCGCCACGAACAGACCCGCCATTATCGAAGCATTGGTCCGCGAGTACGGGTACGAGAATCGCATGTACATGCCTTCTTTCGAGCTCATCCCTTTCTTCCCTTTCCTCCAAGCCTTTTAAACCAAGCCCAGGCTGACGTGCCCTGTCCAGCCAATCATATCCACGCCCCTCCCTGCTTCAAATCAACCAGTCCCTGCCCTAAAATCCCATCCGTGGAGCTCCGCACAATTTATTACCCATTGCATGCAATCACAACTCACCGTTAATAGCCCCACACGGAGCATACCACCCAGCTTGCGTCAATACCCACCCGCAATCCCACCATCTCGCAAAAACTCTCACCCATCAAACCGGTTAACCCGGTTATGCCGCCAGATAAATCCCAACATCAAACCCAAAGCAAGGAGCACATCCCGCCCTTTGATGTTCCTTGAACCAATTTCTATCGCATTGATAAAACCACTCAACATATAACTTCCCCTGCTCTGATCAAGTTACGTCTGATCCCATAGCCCTAACATCCCACAACCCTAACACCATTCCTTTCAGTTCCCCGATAAACATTAATCCATCCAATTCCTGCAATAACCATTCTATCAAACCAAACATAAGATCCTATACTCCCAACCCACTGCCTAGAAACACAATCCCCACCCATACTTTAGAAAAACGTAAACTTAACCCCCTTCACAACCACATCTTAACTCGAAATCACTCCGGAGCCAGGAATTTACCCAAACAGATCCAAACACACCATTATCACCAAACCCAACCCACCATCCGAGTTTAGAAATCCTACTACCCGATCCCATCCCCTTAAATACTGGCAACCGAAATCAAAGCATCTCATTAAACTCGACCCACCTTCCAACCTATTTATTTCCACTAAACCCCAGCCAAAAGGAACTATCCGTAGATTATGAAATACCTCAGCAAACTTATAAACATACCTGACCAGAGATACATGAGTCCCAGGTTGATATCTCCCTTGATCCAAATTAGGTAACATATCCAGAAATCCAAAATCAGAAGGTCCTAATTCCCAATCAGGACTCAGGGTAACTCTGGAACCACTATGGGTTCCCTGGCACCCCAATCAGGAAGCCAAAGGGTCCAGCATGGACCTACCCCAGGTCCTTTGGGGTGGACCAGTACCCTCAAGGAACCCCCAGCAACTGCAGCAAACTTGACCCTACAAACAAAAAGGTGAGATATCCAAAGCAAGGATCTAAAGGTGGCCAAGCCAGCACTCCTTAAATTCTATAACAAATCAAAACAATCCATCCAGAATTGAAAGCTATTGTGGGCATGTGAAATACCTTTAGTTCACTCTCCCAACTAAAAGAGTCAAGAGAGAGTAGCCAATCTGTTATAAGAAGCTGGGTTGAGAACTTAAGAAGCATGGCTTGGCTACCCTTAGATACCCACTTTGGATTTATCACCTTTTCATCCATGCATCCAATCTTACCACAGTTGCTAGTAGCTCCTTAAAGATACCAGGACAGATAAGGGTCAGATTCTTAACATCCACAGAGCTAGACATACTTGGCAACAAGATGGGCCAGAATCTACCCCAATTTTTCATCAAGCTCACCTTTTACCAAAGCTTTCTCAGGCCTTCTTTTACCAGAAACCAAGCCAAGATGCCCTTCCCTGGTCTCAGTGAAGCTGTCTAGGGGTACCCCAGATCTTTTGAAATAGTAGTCAGTGTCACCAGCAACTCTTCACCTGCTGATCTCATCCAGAGAATTATCCAGGGATATGCTATCTTGCAGAATACACTATGCATATCTTCTTTTGCTCACCATGTCCAGGCATCTAATATCTGGATCCCTGCTCTGGTACTGGTGCTGATCAGCAGCTAACCAACCCAAGTTATCCCTTCCAGAGGTTTAAACCTCTGGAAGGAGCCAATCAAATAAAACCATCTATCTCCATGATTAGATAGGGCTCTCCTTCAGCCAATTGGCTCAAGAGACACTGATGAAAGCTCATCATCACAAACTTGAGCAGCAAAAGGGTAGAGGGCTAAGAACACCCATATCCCTTGAGAGGATTGCATCCATGGTGGGATTTGCAAAGCAGATGGGGTGGCGACCCCAAAACCATTCTTTTCCAGCATGCCTCTCACTAGGGTCCATGCTGCCACAGCATCTTCCATCAGGCCCCTTGGGAAAAATGTTCCCCAAGGGACATTCCTACTGATTGTCCAGTATATACTTCTAGAAAGTTTAGCAAACCTGATGAAGGGGGATCAAGAAGAGGGAGAGGCTTTGTTGATAAGAGTTTAGAGGAGCGTATAAATTACCAGAAGCCACATCCTGCCCATGTACGTCATAGCATCATGAAACCTACCCAAGTGATTTCCCTCTTAGGGTCAAATGGGTTGATCCCTGTATCAGATGGGGCTTGATAAGAGTACCACCTGCTGGGTGATTAGCCAGGGGATTTCTTGGAGGATCACTTCTCTGAGAGGAAGTGATCAGAGATGTTGTGACATCTCCCCCTGAGGTGCTAGAAGGGGGAGCCTTAGGGATCTTCTTGAGAGTGTTGGGGATTCAGGCTTGATATTGATCCAGTTTGGCGCTGGATACAGGTAGCTGTGGATTGGGCTATGGGGCCCTTGCTCTGCCCAAGCAGTACTGGGCATGGTGCACATGCTCCAGTTTGGTACCCCTGCCAACGTCTTTGATGAGATATGTGCCAGTCGGCTCACCTTCTATGACAATCCCTGCCCCCCTTAGCCCAGGTTCCAGTCTGTGTAAGCCGTGACCAACAACCCAAATGCTGTCTCCAACTTGAACTGTCCCTTCTGGATAGGGACCACTTCTCTCTCAACCCTCCCCTTACTCTCTTGATATTTTCTGATGTGTTTTGCATCAGGGGCATTGTCCGCTGGTACTTTCTTAGATAGAGATAATCAAGGTCCTAACTTAGTACCATCAATGGCAGGCTTGTGTCTATAGACAAGTTCATAGGGGCTTATGCCTGTATGGCAATTCACTGGTGTTTGGCATACTATCAAGGCTGTTGATCCTTGGCAGACAACTTACTGAGAGCCGCTACAGGGCAACTGTTTGATCTCTCTACTCTTCCATTTGCTGGTGGGTGGTAGGGGCTGGCAAAGGGGTGTTCTATTTTGTTCTTGGCAAGGTTTATTTTGGTGTCAATGGCTTTAAGTTCCGTCCCTCCATCCATAATTGGGAGTCCAGGTTTCCAGACTTGGCTACAGTCTCTTTACTGATAAAGCATCTTAAGTCATCCCCCTTGTGTCCTCTTGTGGTGTAAGCCACAGGCTACCTTAATGCATAATAAATGGCTGTGATGACAATGATGTACTTTCTGCCCTTGTTATCTCCAGGAATAGGTCCTGCAATGTCAAATGCCCACACCTTGAATGATTGTGTGATTGATACTGGGCTCACTGTCTTGGGAGGGCCTTGGAGTGGGCATGCTTTTGGCATACTTTGCAATGCCCACACACCTCTTCAATGCTGTCCATCATGCTGGGCCACCAGCAAAAAAAACTTGAGATACCCATGAAGATTCCTACTATAAGGGTGGCTCAGATCTTGGTGGTAGCAAAGAGTTGTGTTGATATTCTGTTTTGAAGGTAACTAGGGAACTGTATTGCCGCTTGACAATGTGCAGTGCAGAGTATCATTTACGTTTTTGAACAGATATTTGTTCTTGAGGGCTTTATCTTGGATGTCCATTGGTGTACCAGGCAAGAACCCCTCTTGGAGATCCCACATGATCAACATGGGTCAGTTGGGGTCTCCATCAGTGCAGAGTAGATGGTTACAGTATAGCCTTGGTAGGGCATCTGTAGTAAGTAGCTCCTTACCTGGTTTGTATTCAGTTATCATCAGATATCTTTGTATGAGGCTCATCTATTCAGATTGTCTCCATGATAGGCAATGTTGTGTTTGAAGAGCACCAGTGGCTTTATTGGTTAACACTTTGGAAATCTGTGCACCTCCAGATAACCACACCGTTTCATTAGAAAGTAGACAATTGCTATTAATTCTTTGTCATGAATGGGGTACCTTTGTTCCCGTATGTTAGTTTTCTTGGTTCATACGCCACAGGGAGGAAGCCCTTTTCTGCAGTTTGAATCCTGAGTACTCCCCCAATTGCATAGTTAGAGGCATCAGTTTCCAACTCATAGACACCTTCACGGTTAGGGTATTGTGGGATGGGGAGGGGATCATTTTTCTTTTAGCTGCCAGAAGTGCTGCTCTCTCAATGATGTCCACACAAACTTGGTTGTTTTGCCAGTGATTGTAGGCCAGGGAGCAGTTAAGGCTCCCCAGTCTGGGATGAACCTTCTGATGTACACAAACATTCCCAAGAATGTTCAAATTCCACTCTTGTTTTGTGGTGCTGACATGTCTTTAAATGGCTTTTACCTTTTTTTATCTGGTCTGATCCTGTCCTTACTGATAATGTGGCCTAGAAATGGGAGCTTGGTTGAAAAAAAAACTCACATTTAGATGGTTCCGCTGAGTTGGTTGTCCCTGAGTGTATTGAGCACCATGCCAAAATCTTTCCTATGCTGTTCCTTGTTGAGAATGAAAGTTATTATGTTGTCCAGGTAGACTATAGCCTGTTTCTTGATGTGGTCTTTAAATACTTATTTCATAAAGGTTACAAAGGTACTTGGAGCATTTTTCATGCCAAAGTTGATTATTCAAGCTAGCTGGACATTTTTGACACAGTCTAGAGAGCCTTTTGGCCAGGGCTTGGCAAAATATATGGGGGAGCAAGAAGACCTGCAAAGCAGGAGAAAACCCTTGGGGCTGTGAGGTTTAGTTCATCATGTCTGTTTCTTCAGGAGGGGGTCTAGTCCACTGGCATTCTCATAGATAAAAGCTCAAAAGTGCTTAACCAAAGTGTAGACCAGTCTGCCAAGTGAGGCATCAGGTTAGATATCACTGTGCTCCCATTTTTCAGGGAGTCATATGAGTAAAGTGTCTGGGCTAGGTTAGCCAAAGCCTTACTTGTGTCCAGTGGTACATTTAATAATTTTGTATTGGATCACAATCTGGATTGGGATTTTTGGGTAGAAAGATATTGAGAAGTAAGCTGATAAAGTTCCATCAAACTCTGGCTTGAAAATGATGTGGTCTCTAGAAGGGCGTCTTGAAGATCTTCTTGGATTTTTGGTGGTATGACCAGGTTTGAAATGGTTTGCTGAACTGCTGTGTTAAAGGCAGTCAGTTTTTTAGCATGCCAATCTGGTATTTTTTGTCTAAGATATCTGCAGTCATTATGTGGCTATTAATATCTTTTTTAAATTGGTTTTTGGAGCAGAAGGGGGATCTATCCTGTAGGTCAGGAACTTCAAACTATTCCATTGGGCCTGGTCCACTGCTTACACTTACCTGATTATTATTGTCAAATTGGATGTATTCAGGTATCTCAAAAGGGTTTTCTGAAACAAATTTTTGGGGGGGATGCATGAAAATGTTTGAAGTGGCATTGTTTCATTTAATCCTGCAATATGAGATGCATCAGTGTCAAAAAATTCATGTGCTTCTCCTTGGTTTGCATTATTCAAGCAGCTTTGATTTGATAGGTCTGTTTCAGCATGATAATTGAGCTGATTGGTTGAATTTAATGAGTGGGGCAATGTTACTGTCAACTTGCATATTGTTATATGTTTAAACTGTTTGGGTATAATGGGTAAGAGTTAGGCCTTATAACTGTTAAATTACTATAACTGATAGCAGGGTAGTAAACCCAAATAGGAGTGAACAATAGATAGGGGGTAAAAACTTGTCTTTATTTCAGTAAATTATCAAGTATATATAATGGGGTGGGAAATTGGGAGAGAGAAATTGGGGAATTGAGGAATGGGGAAATAGCGCCAGGCTTGGCCTCAATACCAATATTAGCATCAATATCAATATTAGCTATTGATTTTATGTCCAGAATTAAGGATCAATTGGGCAATTGGGTTGTTGATGCCACCTTCATTTAGTCTTCTGGACTAAAGTGCCAAGTGTGGGCTCTAATTCCAGAATTAGATGCTGTGGGGTTCCTGTTCACCAGTCCCCAAAGTGTGTCCTGTGTCATAGCCAGGGACTGACTGGAATGAGTTGTCATTCATTGGTAGTGTTAGGTGTCTAGCTTAGTTTATACTTGGCTTGCATCACTACGAACTCTTCCAATACTTTCCTTATGACTAGGCAGTCATCCCCACCATACACTTGTACTTCAGCAGGCGCCAGCCCTTCTGTGGGCCAATACCAATCCTGTAATAGTCTAGCAAACTCTCCTTCAATAAACTCCCTTCCTCTATCTGCCATCTCAAGGTGTCTAGTTAACCTTTCCCACCCCCTCCTGGGAAGTTTTACTAGTGGCAAACCTTTGACAGCTTTGGTGGTAGGTGTCTTCCTCCCCTTGGCTAGAGTAGAAGATATTGGGAAACTCACTCATAGAGTCTATCTGTACTACTTGGAAATTTGGGCAGGGGTCAAAATGGGCTTTTATTTGCTTTCAGAAGGAAGATCCCCTTAGAAACCTACTGGTATATGGCCCTGGGGACAGGAAAACAATTGATATGTGCTAACACTTGGAGTCCTCCAAAAATCTCTTGGACTATTTTAATTGATCTTGGGCTCCTAAACCTTAGTCTTAGACTCCTGATTCTTAGTCCTGTACTTCTTCTCCTTGCTTGGGCTCCTGCTCCATATCCTAGGTTCCAGATCCTTTATCCTGGTCTTCTGCACCTTTATCTTGGTCTCCAGCTCTCTATATAGTCTTTGGCCTTTGTTATCTACTGTTTCCAATCCTAGAAAAGCCTCAGACTAATCCCATTTTATAATCCTTGTTTAAGTCCTTGTTTATTCTCAGATCTTAGGCTTTCTGGGCTTAAACTATTCATTTTCTTCTGCTCTATAATATATTAAACCTTTTAACTTACTTCAGTCAATTAAAAACTAGCTTTTATTGGTTTGTTCTCTCATTTTTTAGGCTAAGCCCTTCAGTTAAAGACCTTAAAACCTTGATCAAACAAGCTTCAAACTGCAGCTAATCAAACACCCAGATTGAACTGGTTTGACAAAAGATTTGCCCAAATGACTTGTTCTTGACCCTGGTTCAAACATGGAGTTGTCTTGCTCCAGATAAATACTTGTTCTGTGTTTCAAATGGTTTTGCTGTAATTTCTGTCATGTTTCTCTGGCCAAACTTGGGCGCTTCCAACTATGTTTTACTTAGGGGATTTTTGAACCCTAATTTCTTCAAAGTTTCTCTGAGTTTTTCTGCGTTTTTCTCCACATTTCAACCATTTAAAACTGCCTGTCACTTGCTTTTTGCTTCACTTAACTATTTCATCAAAACTTCAGCCTTTGCCCTCAGAGTTTCTTTATTCTGTTCTGGCTACTCTGGCTTCTTCTTACTCAACAAATCTTCTTAAATTAACAGTCTATTTTCTATGAACTATAGCCTACTTTTCACTTATTTCTTTATATGATATTAATATTAATCTTTTTATAATATTTTTGGCAGTTTAATGAATTATTTTTACTGCTTCTTTTACTTATTAATCCTACTTCAAATAGTCTAAAACCAGTACTCTGGCTTCTGTATCTACTTCTGCTGGTTCTTCTTAACCAACTTCCATTTTTCAGGCTTTTCCTGCTCCATGATATTCTAGTCCTTCTGCCAGTCCTTATTAATGATCTTCTGGTCCATTATCTAGTTCTTTCAGTCCATCAGCTAGTCCATGAACCACCTAGATTCTATCTGCATTATGAATCACTTAGGTTCCAGTCCTTCAGCTAGTCCTCACAATGAACCACCTAGGTTCTATTAATCACTATGAACCACCTTAGTTCCATTTTCAGTCCCTGTTACCAATACCTCAGACTCAGTCAATAAGTCTACAAGGATACTGGTGTTTGACTGAGCCCCTGCAAGTAACCTCCAACTGGGCCATCCAACCTCAGACAATCCTCATGTCTATGCAGTTGTTTTACTCACTCAGGTGGTTAATCCTGAGCTTTCAGTTGCAAAGTAACAAACTTTACTTCCCAGAGACATGTTCATCATCAAGTTCTGAAGATGCTCCCCCAAGCAGCTACCCTGAAAAAGTCTCTGGGCATATCTATGCCTCAATAGTGGCTTCAGGAATTCCTCAAAGCCTCCCAGAAAACATAGACAAGTACACCTTGCTAGAACATTAGATAAGGCCACTACTTACAGACCTCCTGTAAGTGGCCAAGGGATTATGGAGCTACCTCAGCCCCTCCCTGCTCTAGCAGTCCTTAGTTACCTGCCAGGGTCTCAACAACATCCAGCCTGAATAGCACATACTACCCACCAGGCTGGATCACTCCCCACCCCAAACAGCTAAAGTTCCCTGCTGAGCTATCTCATTCCTCACCCCTAGCAGCCACAGTTACCTCCTGGGTAAAGACACCTAACCAGCCCCTAGCAGCCAATGTTAACTTCTGAGCTGGTAATTATCTGCCTCTAGTAGTCCTTTGTTACCTACTAGGCAGATCTTATCTTCCCCTAGTAGACCATATTACCTACTAGGCCTCTACCTGTCTCAAAACCACTACACTTTGCCAACTTTCAGCCTAGAGTCTTTATTGTGGCCAAATCAGTCCTCATCTGCACAACAGCCTCCATGTGGATTGTCACAGATACCTTGTTGATTGTACCTACATAGAACCTTTGAATAGCCCAATTCCTGAGGAGATTCAAGTGGAATCCAGAATGTTCTGGTATTCACTAGTTCTCAATCAATCAATTGCACAATTGCTTAATGTGTAATTGTATTCTGGATCTGACTTTGAACTTAATGTTCATTAAATCCATCATTAGATAGCACATTTGCGGCACATATCATGTGGGTGATGTGGGCCCTTTTTATTTGCTGATAAATTTGATTGTGCTACGCCTTGATCCCAGGCATTAATTGGATAACTAATTGCATTGATAAGGTTGACCAGATCATTATTAAAGGATATGACTGATCTGAGCGGAGTCAGGGAGCCCCAGAGAGTGATCTGTGAGAAGGGGGAAGTTGGGTAGTGGGTTTAGAGAAGAGATATAGCTCTTTGGGATGATATAATTGCTTACGCTGTTGGCATGCCTTCTGAGCGCCGTCAAATATTACTTGGAAAGGATGATTATTTGCTGATTCTACCACTGCCCAAGGGGGATGTGGGTAGTCAAGATAGTGGGATGTCAGGATACTGTTGCAAATGCGCTAAATCTAGCAAGGTTAGAGAATTTATCTGGGATATCAGAAATTATTTCTGGATCTAAATTCTAAGAAATGAGGCCCATTTTTAACTTTTGGTATAGCAATTTATATATAAGATATGTAGGAAGTCTGCTGAAGTGAAATACCAACAGTGATTGGGAATGATGTCTGGTTTGGGTGGTGGAGAGGGCTTTATCCTTGTAGTGTACAGGGATTTTTGCAGCCCAGTCTGCTTTATTGGCTGATGGGTAACCAATCTCAATATAGCCCTTGTAAGGGCAAATATCTATATACCCAGCTGTCATGGTTAAGGATATTATTGCCTCACATAACTCAATATTATAGTCAGGGAAGAGAATATCATATTCAACACAAACACCATACTTTACAGAGCTTTTTGGCCTATTTAACGGGCTCTTGAGGATGATCATAATTCTTGCAAGGTGGCTTGCAAGACAATTGGGTGGATTATACTTAGTTTTGAAATTCAAATAAGGAGGTATTATTGCAAGAGGATGTTGGAGTTTGGCAGGTGGTTTTCTAACACTTGCTGGAACACCCCTACCTCTCAATGCATGAGCTTGGGTGGGCTGTTGTCTTTGCATTAGGTTTGGGTTGGGTACCTTACTGATTGGCTGCTGGGGTCTGTAAATGAATTTATAAATTAAACTCCAAAAAGTAGAGTTAAGTTGAGCAAGAAAGGTGACATGCTGAAGTTGAGGGCCACACATTTGAATGAGCCATACTTAGTTTGAAACGCTGTTTTGGGGATGTCTTCTGGTAGACATAAATTTGGCAATATCCTTCTGTTAGATTAATTTTTGTGAAAAACTGAGACCCCCTAGAGCATTGAAGAGTTCATCAATCAGGGGAAGGGGATACCTGCTCTTAACTGTAACCTCATTGAGTGCTCTGTAATTAGTAACAAGATGTAACCCACCATCTTTCTTGGCCACAAAGAAGACTTCTGTATCAAAAAGAGATTTGCAGGATTGTGTGATTCCTTTTTCAAGGCTTTGTCTAGGTAGGCTTTTAGCATGATGTATTCTTTTGGTGTTAGGCGGTAGATAGGGTGTACCTTTGACATGCTCCCTTTAAGGTTGATTTCATGCTGGATGCCCTGGTTAGGCGGTAGTCCTGGTAACTTTTCTTGGAAAATGGAAGGGAATTATTGGATTAGCTGTTATTGGATTGGGTCTTGTTTGAGTGAGGTATCTACATTTTTAAAGTGGATAATCTCATACATGCAGGTGTTTCAATCAATCTTGCTAGGGTTCTTTTCTTATTATGTTTTCATAATTTTCACAAATACATGGTATCTTATAAGTGTGTCAATGTGATTTGGATACAAATAATGGTGCATCTCTCCTTGTTGCATGATGAGGGTAGCGCTATCTAAGTTGATATGAGATTTGGTCTTTCTTATCCAATCCAGACCAAGTACAACATCATACTTGGGGATCAGTATGATTGGATCACTAAGGATGTCTGTATGCCCCCTATTTGGGCCCTGAAAAGGTTTATCTCTTTGGTGACTGATGTAATCCTATTGTCTGCCATAATAACTCACTTAATATTACTTGGTTGTAGGTAGTTTTATGAGGTTGAAAATTTTCTCTACAACAAGGGACTGGTCTGCCCCAGTGTCAAATAGTGCTGTGCTCTGATATCTGCAAAAGAAGAAAGGATAAATGAGGAGTTTATTTCTAGTATGGGCAACAAACAATATAGAATTGCTGGAGAGTACTTGGATCATGGTAATTAAATACATATCTTGGTCCCTGTACAAGTCTTGTATATTGGGGAGGGCATCTTTCCCAAGAACTCCTCTGAGAATTTCCCTCCTTGGTGGTGTTGTCAGTACTAATTTGATTTATTTGAGTAGCACAATTTCTGCCTCAAGGATGAGCGTAATTAGCTTGGATGTTCTGATTATTAGTTAGAGGGACTTTCTTGGCTGTGGGACTCTCCTTTTGTTTTTTGGTTATATGCAGGCTTTCAGAATTTTGTGCAGCTCACTTTCCTTCCAAAAACATGTCTTGGAGGTTTTTGCAACGGCTCATGTCAAGCTGGTGTCTGATATGTGTAGGAAGACCATTGTAGAAGTCCAGGTGTGGCCCTGCTTCATTAAAGTTTATGGTATTGGGAGCTCAGTAATTTATGTCTTTGTATGCTACAATGTACTCTTCAATGATACATAAAATTTTAAAGGTTCTGAGTTCAGTCATGATCACAATGTTGGAATCCTTTATGGAAAACTTTTCCAAGAAGGTATTTTTAAACATGTCCCAATCTTTGTTATTGTTGAAGACAGTGTATTTTATGGAGACGTCCTGACCTTCTTCATATCTTCTCCACCAGTGGGAGTGTCATCTGCTGGGTTAGTTTCTTTAAAGGAAAATTTCATTTAAGCTGTGTAGGTTTGGATAATCTACTTCTGCTATCACTGTCAAATATACACTTCTGGGAAGTATAATAAACAAAATAAAGGAGAAAATTAAGAAGAGAATGAAACTTTATTGATATGAGTTTAGAGTATTATATAGTATCATTAGAAGCAACAAACTGTCCATGCAAATTATGGTAGTTATGAAACTTATCCAAGTAATTTTTCCTCTTAGGGTCTAAGAAGATTGATCCCCATATTAGATGGGGATTTGATAAGAGTGCCACTACTTAGTGATTAGTCAGGAAATCACTCAAAGAATTACTTCTCTAAGAGGGAGTAATTGAAGATGTTGAAACATGATGAACAATTGGTGTTATCTCATCAGAAGCTCATGTTGTACAGAATCAAAAGTTTCAAGCTCTAAGCAGAATGCTACCTGGACAAGCCCCATAGCTGCCATGATGTGCATAAAAAGTATGTGGCTTCCTATGATGTTATATAACTCTTCATCTTTATATCAGATAAAGTATTTTTCTCTACTTAATTTCTCTTTTATTTTTATTACTATACTTCCCAGAAGTATATACCCAACAGTGACAGCCCAGGTAGGTTATTCACACCTATGCAACTTGTTGAAAAAACTCCTCTAAAGAAAATAGTCCAGCAGTGCCCTCCCTATTGGCTGGAAAAGATAAAAAAGAAGGTCAAGTGTGGTGATCCACATGGGTGTTGTTTTGCAGGTGAGGGTTGATTTGGCTTCAAATAAAGACAATATGCTGAAGAGTGACAATGTGTGATTAGCTGGTGACGCTGTAAGCTAGTAGGTAACATAGTGCTACTAGGGGTAAGTAGGGTGAGCCTAGTAGGTAACATGATCTACTAGGGTAAGTAAGGCCTGCCTGGTAGGTAACATAGGACTACCAGAGGCAGATGTTGCCTCCACCCAGCAGAAGATATTGGCTGCTTTGGGCTATAGTTCTTTGCCTAGCAGGGAACTGTGGCTGCAGAAGGGTGAAGACTGAGATAGTAAGCAGGGAACTTTTTTCTGTCTGGGGGAGTAGGTTTTGGACCCCTGGCAGGTAATGCGGGCTGCTAGGGAGGGGAAGAGCTTTGAGGGCTCTACATACCCTAATACGCTTACAGGAGGTCTGTTAGCAAGCACCCTACCTAACAGACTGGTAGGATGTCCTTGTTTATGTCCCTATGGGAGCTTTGGGGGAACCCAAAGTGAGCATTGGAGGGGATAGATTTGCTCATAGGTATCACCAAGGCAGTTTGCTTGGGGAAGCAGGCTGCAGAACTTGGTGTGATCAGGTCTTTGGGAAGTTGAGCTGATTACTCTGCAACTGAAAGCCCAGACTTAATCACCTGGGTGAGTAAAGACAACAAATAGATATTGATCTATGGTTGAATGGCCTAAGTGAATTGACACTTGCGAGGGCCCAGTCAAACACCAGTTCAATGTAGACTCATGCCTGGGTCTACAAGTTCTGGTAATGGGGACTGAGATAAAAAACCAAGGTGGCTCACAGAATTAACAGGGAAGACTAGCAAGAGGGACTTTTTGATCACAGTGAAGGCTAGTTGACAGAAAGTTAATTCATATTGAATTGTGGGAACCAATATGGTTCAGTGTGTAGAAGGAACAAAGGAGGTTCCTAGTGAAGATTTGTTGAGGAACTGGTTGATGATAAGCTGAAGGACAAGAAGATTATGATGCAGGACTAGCTGATCATAATGCATTATGATCAAAGGACCAGAATTTTGTGTTGAAGGACTGAAGAGCTGAGAGAATGTGAGTGCAGGACCAGGAGATAACCTGAAGGAACTAGCCAGAATGGATACAGAGGCTGGAAGAACTGTTTTAGTGTCTTTTGAGAGGAAAATAGATAAAAAGAAGCAGTTAAATAATAATTAAATACTGTCTGATTATGATTAAACAAGGATTTAATATCATATAATGAAAAGAAGGAGGAGGAAAAATAACATACAGTTTGTTGGAACTGTGAATCTATTTAAAGAAGAGAATTGAGTCAGAGAGAAGCTAGAAAGAGGCCGGAAATGGAACAGAGAAACTGTGAGGGCAAAAGGGCAAATTTTTCCAAGAACAACTAGGAGAGGCAAGAGGGCGAGCGGCAAGTGGGTTTGAAGTTGCAAAATGTTGAGAAAAACGCGGAAAAACACAGAGAAGCGTTGTAAAATTGAGGGGTCAAAATTAGCCTAAGTAAAACATATGTGGAAGCGCTCAAGATTTGCCAGGGAAACGTGACGGGAATCACAGCAAAACCGTTCAAAACCCAGAGCAGTTGTTTACCCAGAGAGAGACAGCCTTGGGTTTGAACCAGGGTCAAGAGCAAGTCATCTGGGGAAACATTTTTGGTGAAACCTTTTTATCAAGGCGTGTGATTGGCTGCAAGTCAGAGTCTATTTGATCAGTGTTTTAAGGGCTTTAACTTAAGAGTTAAAGCTGTCACAGATCCTGAATGGATTAGAGGTAAAGTCGTTCATCTAGGGATTAAGCAATGGAGCAATCACGCAATTGCGCTTTTGCATCCTGATTCTACTAGTGATAAAGACGTTTAAAACGCCCCTAAAACGGGTGTTTGATTTGCCTTTTCAATGCACACAAGGCACAGGCTTCACTTCTGGGATTATAAATAGAACAACAAAGTTATTTATATCTACCTCCTTAAAGAAAGCCGCAAGGAAGCGGCCGTTCTTTTGTGTGGGGCTTTTAGCTGTGCTAATCCACTCTCTTCCATTTGGGAAGTCCTTCTGTCTGTGCCTCTCTGACTCTAATGGCAATTCCCCCACCTCATACTATATAAGTGCAATACTATCTAAATAAACACAAGTTTTATCTTATTATCTTCTTATATTCTTCTGTCCTTACCCAGGCTGTCACTATACCACAACAGGTATAGTATTAAGATAAAGAAGTAGTAGACTAACTATTCTTAGAAATCAGCACCCAGGCTGCATATTTAATGAAATTGGCTCTCATGGCTTCTACAAACCACAGCTTCCACTCTTCCTACCCCGTGGCCCTGTTTTTGTGGAGGGAGAGATTTCCTTGCCTATACCTGCGGCTCCTTCTGCCCAACCCACTCCAGGATCAACCTTCACTGCTTCTGGCTCTCTATCTGGTAGACTCCATGGCTCTTCCTATGGTCAACTAGGACCAAGCCAGTGGTTGTCTAACTGCCAACAACTTTTGGAAATTTCCAGCTCCCAGTCAAGTATGATCTCCTGGATGAACTCCATTGAAAAATCTCTTACCTCCTTGATACCAATCCAGCCTGACCACATGGCTGAAGCAACTGGCATGAATTGCGTCTCCTGCTCCTTGGAGCCTGCCTTGATGAAGGAAGTATGCTGTCAATATTTTCCTCCTTCTCCTTCTGGTTGTCCTCCCAATGGAATCTCCCTTAATTCTGGAACCCTCCAAACTGATAGCTGCTCTGGCCCCTGCTCTGGCCCCCAAACCTTGCTCAAAATATATCAGAAGCTGTTCACTCCCACTCTAGAGTGGCTCTATGAATGAGCAAGATAGAACATGTACTTTCTTCCTTGGTACCCACCCAGATGAATCAGCATGTTGCCCTGGAGTTCTATGATCATCAACAGAAAACTCCTAAGCCAGAAGACATCCATAAAAGCTGCATCATGGGATTCTCTGCTCTTCAGGATACTATAAAGGCTCAAGAGAGACAGATGGGATTTCTGGAAGAGGAATTAGTTCTGGCCTTTCAGGAAAAGAAAGAGTGGCTAGATGAGTTGGATGCTCAACGTGCTCTCCTTGACTCCCTTCAGGACCAACTAAGCAAGCACCTTGAAGATGCCTCAGCAATTAGTACCCCTGATACTCTAATGGGATTGCATGGTAATGCTAAAGCTGATAGTTCCCCCTCTCAGAAGATCCATACTACATTGCCCCTTCCTGACTCTCACCACTGTCACAGAAGTAATAAAGAGGATATCTCCTTCATTGCACCTTCAGCAGGTACCCTGGAGTCTCCCTGGGAACCTGATAGCAATCCCTCCATCACTTCTGATGGTTCTGAAGTAACTAAACCTCAGGCTAGTCAGAGCAAGGAAGAATTCACTGATGATTCTGGCATTGAGGAGTACAATGATGATCACTCAAAAAACTACTAAGCAGCCAGGACAAGGAGAAATCCTTGGCTGCATTTGTGGTTTCACCTCCCTCCTCTCCCCCCCTGACAAGCCTGTGCCTGACCCTGGCACTTGTTGTTCCTTTACAACAGAGCCTTCTGATGCCCCTCTGCTGTTTGACTTTGCCTCTCAATCAGAAATGTTGGATTCTTGCACTGTGAGAATGCAAGAAGATCTTGTCTACTGGGTCCCCACATCCAAGTTCTTCTTGGCCATGGACCTGATACCTGGCTACTGGCAGATCAATCTCCCTCCGGATGATCCAGAGAATTGTGCCATCCTTGCCAACCAAAGGCTGTTCTAACCTACCAGGATGTCTCAGGGTCTCTCTAATGCCCCAGCCACCTTCCAACAAGCTATGGACGCTGTGATGGGGGACCTCAAGCCCTCATGTGCCCTGGTCTATCTGGATGACATTAAAGTCTTCTCTTGCATCTATAACAAACACCTGAACCCCTGGAAGAAGTATTCAAACGTCTGCACTACATAAATCTGGAGTACGCCAATGGAGAGCTTACAGTTGCTTATACACTGTGTAGTAAGAAGGTCAAGGTGCTACCTCTCTCAGTCAGGGAAGCCAAGGTTATCCCAGTCTACGCCTCCTGTAATGTGAATACCCCACCTGGCTCTCAGGTGATTCACAATACAGGCCTCTTGCTGGCTCTACCAGCTGGCACTCATGGAGAAATCTTTGGCATCCCTAATGCCTCCAGACTAGAACCATGGGTTTCACCAGGCATCCTCATGTCAAGTGAGAAGGAGGTACTCATACTCTTGGCCAACATGAGTTGTGAAGCTATGGTTGTCTCCAAACACCAACTTCTGGCTTATATACAACTGGAAGAGAATGACAACCTGCAGGAGACTGCCCCCTTTGCAGACTTCTCTGAGTTGGGTCTACCCTGTGAGCAAACACTAGTGCTATCAGTCATAAGCCGCAACTCCCTATCCGGCCTCTCCAACGAGCAGAAGGATCAAGCTATGGATCTCTTTGCCCAGTATAAGGATGTGTTTGCCAAGGATGACTATGACCTGGGCAAGGCTGTAGATGTTGCTCATCATATTGACACCCAAGGCAGTCCACCTATCTGTTCCAGACCTGTACAGCACAGTCAAGCCAATTATGTTGTGGCTTGAGGAGCTTCAGAAACTATTAGGATCTGGCTTACTGGTCCCCAGTAAAAGCCCTTGGGCTTCCCCTCTCCTGATTGTCAAAAAGAAGGATGGCAGCAACCATGTGGTGATTGACTACTGTTGACTGAATGCTGTTACCAAGAAGTATTCATATCCCCTCCCTCATATTGAAAATACCTTGGACCAACTGGGTGGCGCCAAGTTCTTCAGCGCCATGGACCTTATCAGTGGGTACTAGCAGAATGATCTACCCCCCGCTGATCAAGAAAAAATGTGCAATCATAACTGACCAAGGGCTATTCCAACCCACAAGGATGCCTCAAGGTCTTTCCAATGCACCAGCTAGCTTCCAGCGGGCCATGGATGCAGTGATGGGCGGCCTCAAACTCACCAGTGTCTTGGTCTACCTGGATGACATTAATGTGTTCTCCCAAACCTTTAATGATCACCTACAACACTTGGAGGAAGTCTTCCAGAGGTTACTTGCAGCCAATCTCAAGCTCAATCCACGCAAGTACAACTTCTTCAGGGAGCACCTTGAGTTCTTGGGGCTCATCACTAGCTAAGATGCTCCGCCCTGTACCTTTGAAGGTGGAAGCCATTGAGAAAATGCAGATCCCGGCCAATATACAGAACATACAGGTCTTCCTGGGGATGATTGAGGACTTTTGTGCATCATCCCCAACTTTGCATCCCTGGGCAACCCCCTTTTTCAGCTTCTCTGAGTTGATAAGAAATTCTTCTGGAGCCCAGCGTGCCAATCTGCCTTAAATGCTCTCAAGGGAACACTGACTGAAGCCCCTGTACTGGACTACCCTGACTTTTCCAAGCCGTTTGTGGTTCATACAGATGCTAGTCTGATTGCAATTGGTGGTGTTCTCTCCCAAATGGACTCTGAAGGACTTGAACACCCTGTTGGATACTGCTTATGTACGCTTAACATTCACAAGAGGAACTACACTGTCACCAAACAAGAGTGTCTGGCTGTGATATATTCTACCAACAATTCAGAGTCTAACTCTATGGGGTAAATTTCACAGTTGTAACAGACCATGCCTCCTTGCAATGGCTGAAGACCCTCAAGGACCCTGAAGGATGTCTGGCGTGTTGGGCCATTAAACTTCAGGATTATGACTACAAAATCATTCATCAAGCTGGAGCAGTCCACCAGAATGCTGACTGTCTCTCCCGCTTTCCCACTGTTGCCTTAGTATCCCCCATGGCTGACATTCTCTATGACAAGCTTATGGAAGATCCTTCTTTGTGGGGGGAGGAGCCGGTAGAGATACAGAGAGCTCTCAAGAAGCTAACTGTTGATACCAAGGTCTCTAAGGGAAACCTCCTGAAGCTTTGTGGAGACTCTTGACTACCCTACATACGCCCATCCCTATGCATGGACTCAGTGGTGGCCACTCACAAGACTACTGGCCATGGTGGCATACAGAAGACGCTAGCTCTGCTACAGCAGCACTGCTTCTGGGAAGGAATACACACTGACGTAGTAGATACGCTAGCCAACTGTCATGACTGCAACATTGAGAGGCCTAAGGTTTCCAAGTTCCAACACAGACTTGTACGCCCTGGGTTTGCCTTCCACACTGTAGCCATTGATGTAGTGGGCCCCCTGCTAGCTACCAACAGTTGCAACAAGTTCATCATTATGGTGGTTGACCATCTGACTAAATGGGTAGAGGCCAAGGCAATTACCAACTAATCTGCACTGGTGACAGCCACGTTCATCCTGGAGAATATCATATACAAACATGGTTGCCCCCAGATTCTGCTGACAAACAATGGTACCAACTTCACCAGTTATATCATCCCCTGCCTCAACCAACTGATGGGAATTTATGGGACACTATCCACTCCTTATTACCCAATGACAAATGTCATGATAGAGCGCACTAATGGAAGCCTGGTCCAGATACTCCAGAAGCTCAGTCACCAACATGAGACTGAATGTGATACCTTCCTGCCTGCAGCCACCTTTGCATATAACATTGGGTACCATTGGGTACCATTGGGCCACTGGTAAGCCGCCCTTCCAACTGCTCTACAGCTGGCAACCAGGACTTCCTCCTTAACTATATTACTTGGTAAAGCCCAGCCTGGCTGTGTCCCCAGAGGCATACCTCAACAAGCTGGTTCAAACTCTTATTTGCTTACAATCAGAGGCTTACACTGTAAAATTAAACCATAAGTTGCAGGACCTAGAACAAGCTGCATCCAAATGCCCCACCTTACCCACTTACCTGGTAGGAGACTCAGTCTACTTCATCAGCAATAGAGGGTACAGCCGTGAATCCAAACTTGCCTCCCTCTGGCAAGGCCCAGTTCAAGTTATCCAGAAGACTGGCCCCAACTCCTACACCCTTAAGGAGCCCCATTCTGGGCAATTGATCACCAGAGTACACGCTCAGTATATGCATGCTGCTCCTAGTGACCAAGAGTAAGCCCCAATGAGGACAATAACCCAAAAAAAAGCTTAATTAAAAAATTCCCTGGGTTGTTGTCCTGTTTGTGATAGTGTTGCACCAAAGTATGAGGAATAAGAATAAAGGAGCAAGGTGTTTATTGGAGACTGACAAGACTCTTCCAGTACCGCACCAACTGTTCTACTACCTGAATGACAGCCAAGAAACACAACTGGATGCCTACAGATCCACAAAGCCAATAACCAAGGATTAGGCAACAAACCCCCACCAAGCAAGACACACAATTGAACCCAATGTCCACAGGAAAGGCGACCCCCAAGAAGATAAAGTCCCACAGAAGACTCTCAATAAGGGCATACTCTACTAGGACCTGACCACCCACCCCGTAGAATACAGACAAGCCCCACTCAAGGAAGACCCCCATGTTCTCCTCCCGCTTGATATCACAGCAGTTGGTTCCTTGAAGAACAAGGTTGCCAGCCATCACCATTGGTACCAGATGAGCAGTCCCCTCCACTGTGTATAACTTCAACACTTCCTGGAAGGCTTGCCAAAGTTGTTGCTCAAAGTTGTCAGAGGTTTTCTAACTGAATGGTTGAGCCTCAGTAACCCCAGGTGTTGCCCAAGCACAAAAGACTGACTTCACTATGTTGGATACCTTTTCCTGTTGCAAGACTGAGAGACCTTGACCCTCAAATTGGAATTCCTTAAGCTGAGCCTCTAAGTATTCTTCTGCCGCCTGCATGGAGAACCGCCAATGTATACTGTTACCCTTTTGCAACCCAGTTCCTGTCACCTCCCTGGGCTCACCCAAAGCTAGGAACAGCACAGCAAACAACAGGTCTGTCCTCCCTAAGGCCAGCTGAGGCACCAGTAGCTGATCTAAGTGAACCCCCAAGTCCAGATAGCTGCTGTCCACATCATGCAGGACTACTTGCTTCTCTGCTGCCTTCACCACCTCCACTGGCTTGGTATGCTTGCGCCTCTTTGGAATTATCACTTGCACCTTCTTCAAGACTCTTCTTGCAACTCTTCTAGAGGGACTGTTCACCATAGCTGTCACCTTGAGACGCCAGCCATTTTTAAACCTGTTGTCTAATCCAGTGGAGGAAAATGTTGCAGATCCTGAATGGATTAGAGGTAAAGTTGTCCATCTAGGGATTAAGCGATGGAACAGTCACGCAATTGCACTATTGCATCCTGATTCTAATAGTGATAAAGACGTTTAAACCGCCCCTAAAACGGGTGTTTGATTCGCCTTTTGAATGCACACAAGGCACAGGCTTCACTTATGGGATTATAAATAGAACAACAAAGTTATTTATATCTACCTCCTTAAAGAAAGCCGTGAGGAAGCGGCTGTTCTTTTGTGTGGGGCTTTTAGCTGTGCTAATCCACTCTCCTCCATTTGGGAAGTCCTTCTGTCTGTGCCTCCCTGCCTCTGGTGGCAATTCCGCTGCCTCATACTATATAAGTGCAATACTATCTAAATAAACACAAGTTTTGTCTTATTATCTTCTTATATTTTTCTGTCCTTACCCAGGCTGTCACTATACCACAACAGGTATAGTATTAAGATAAAGGAGTAGTAGACTAACTATTTGTAGAAATCAGCACCCAGGATGCATATTTTATGACAAAAGCCTAAAAAATGAGGAGCAGAAGCAGAAAATTCAGGGCTTTCATTGGCTGAAGTAGTTTTTAAAGTTTAATATATTATAGAAGGAGAAAAACTGGATGGTTTAAGCTTTGAAAAATCAGAGCTCTAAGAGAGGTTTTTGGTTTGAAACAAGGGACTATAAAAGGGAGAGCTATCTGAGACTCTTCAGGGACTGGATCAAGTGAATTTTAAAGGCCACAAGAGCTACAGAAGGAACCAAAAGACCTATAGTAGGAAGCCAGAGCTGGAACAGACCACAGGAGCCCAAGACCAAGGTGCAGGAGCACAAGACCAAAGTGCAGGAGCCAAAGACCAACTGAGCAGGAGCCAAAGACCAAGTACAAGGAGTCCAAGAGATTGTTAAAGGACCCCAAGTACTGGCACAAATCCTCATTATTCCCTATCCCAAGGCTATATATCAGAAGGTTTCTAAGGGGATGCTCCTTCTGACTGTGAATAAAACGCCTATTACGACCCCTACCCAAAAATTCCCACAATAAGAGAATATAAGCTCTATGAGTCAATTACCCCATATTTTCTACCCTAGCCTAGGGGACAAGGAATCCTATTGCCTAGGGTGCAGGAAGTTTGCCTCTAGTAATTCTGCCTAGGAGAAGTTGTAAAAGGTGACTAGACATCTTGAAATGACAGATAGAGGAAGGGAGTTTATTGGGGAGAGTTTGCTAGACTATTACAGGATTGGTATTGGCCTACAGAAGGGCTGGCGCCTGCTGAAGTACAAGTGTATGGTGGAGACGCTTGCCTAGTGACTGGGAAGGTATTGGAAGAGTTTGCTCTTATGCAGGCCAAGTATAAGCTCCTAACCAACCATTCACCACTGTTGGAGAATGACAACTCCTCCAAGTTGGTCCCTGGCTATGATCCAGGACACACTTTGGGGACTGGTGACCAGGAACCCCACACCAAATATCCACAGGATACACTTCCTTCAACAGAATATCTTTGCCCAGAAAACCAGACAGCTTTCTCAGCATCCAAGGTGGTCTTGATCTGCCCCAACTCAGCACATATCAGCATACCTAGCACCAAATTCCAGCGCCACAGTTCAGCTGAGATTAGGGCGCTTGCAGTGCTACACCAAGAGACACCAACTTACAGATCCAAAGCGCCTGGATCAGGTCCACATAAGCTAGCTGCCCCCAAAGGATCTGGACAAGCAAGATCACCCCACAAGTAACAGAGGCAGCCCCCAATCAGTGAGCGGCTGGTTCAAGAGAACCCTAACCGGAACAAAGGCTGGGAGGTATTAAAGAAATCTTCCCAGGAAAGAGTTGCCACCAAGGGCTCTGGCTTGATGATAACAGCAGAGCTCAGAGCCGCCAAGATGGCTGGGGCTGGGAAAAAATATGCAGCAGCATGCATAGGCATCTGGTATGGATCTTCCAGCAACCTTGGCTTTGATGGCCCAAGCCCACATCTGGATTTTTTAATAGCCTTTAGCGCACATCTGCTGCCAGTAAGAAATGGGCAGATGCAACAGCCTTGAAGCAGTGCTATTGATAGGGAAATATGATGACCAGACGTTTGAAAGCCTGTAAATGAACAATAACCAGAAGGTCAGTCCTTTGACTAAGAGAGACACAAAGTCTAATAATCTGGCCAACTGAACCAGAACCCTAATTCTAGAGATGGAGGCAGCAACACCTAGGCAAACTAGAAAAGTACTGACACCCTGACTGAGGAGTGAAAAGTTCAGGGGTGGGCTTGACAAGCTGCCTTTCCCATATCAAAAGGCTGATACAAGGACCTTGGTGTGAATCCAATCTCCAAGATCCAAGTACCCTCCAGCTATTCTATACAGCTTGCTGCCCAAACCAGAATTGAACAACTCACTCATTATTTCTGCTTTTTCAGATGCCAAGGCCTAGCACTGTTTGACACTGAACTGGACTGGTCCCTTGTTGTTGATAAATTTGCCAACCTCATGAACCTACCTACAACCAAGAGCAATTTCAAGAGAGTCATCATGGCAGACAACAGAAGCACCCCATTCAGCAAAGAGGCAAAACCCTTCCTGGCCCAGATTGGGAAGAAAAATCACCCTTGGTGGACCATCATCCCAATACCCAAGCTTTACATAGTACTAGGGCTTGATTGGGGGACATAAAAAACCCTTGAATTGGTAGGAAAGCTTTACCTTGTTATTCAGAAACAAAAAGCCTATCATAATGTCTACCCTGCTACATTGCCACCCCCATGAGAGACCATACATATGTGAAGATTGCAGGAAAAGAGGAAGAAAAGCATGCCAGAAAGATTGCCTGAAACACCTGTACCCAGAAGATGAATCCCCTTAAAGTTACAGAGGTCTGGTAAGAACATGCCCCCATACTTCAAGAGTTTGCCCAAGGGTCTTCTTTGCTCCCTAGGAGAAGCTAAAATGGCTACCACCTGGAAGGGGTATCCAACATGCAACAGCCTCAAAGAAAGCATCCCTAAGTCTGACCCATCCACTGTCTAGTTCCATAAGAATACAAAACACTAAAGGGAAACTTAAATAAAGGGCTATAAAAGGGATCAATAAGACCACCCAAGTCTCTCTTTAGTGCAGCTATCTTCTTTGTAGCTAAGAAAGATGGAGGGCTAAACCTTGTTACTGGCTGCCAAGCACCTAAAAAGGTGGCAATTAAGAGCAGGTCTCATCTGCCCCTGATTGATGAGCTCTTTGATGCCTCAGGAGATCCCAGCTTGTCACCAAGGTGACTGGGCTGCAGGATACTATTAAATCCAAGTCAAACCCAAGGAAATCCCAAAGACAGCATTATTAACAAAATAAGATTCATTTGAAAGTGTTTTCATAAATTTTAGCATAATAAAAACACACTGTAACTTTGTCATGTTTATAAAAAATTATTTAAAAGCATAATGTGAAACACATCACACTTCAACTGGATTACATGATTATCTACAGTACCACCAAATAAAAACCAAAAATATGATCATATGGTACTCACAACATTACAAGACAATCAAATAGTTTCCAAAGCATCCAAGTGCAAGTTATTTTCTTTGGAGCCACACTTTCTAAGCCATATAATCAGCAATAATAGAAGTAAAACTGACCCTGAAAAGGTAATAGTAACAGTTGACATGCCAGCACCACAAAACAAGAGTGAGCTTTGCACCTTCTTGGGGACAATTGCCTATGTCAGAAGATTCATCCCAGAATGAGGAGCTTTAACCACCCCACTATCTGAAATCACTGGCAAATAACCAAATTTGTCTTGAAACCAATAAAAGATAACACTTCTGCTAATCAAAAGATAACATGGCCATCACACCCATATTATAATACCCCAATCAAGAAGGTGTCCATGAATTGGAAACTGATACCTCTAACTATTCAATTATTGAAGTGCTTATAATACAGAAAACATACAAGGATAATTTCCCTGTTGCATAAGAGTCAAGAAAACTATCTGATGATTAACAAAGATACCCCATCTATGATAAAGAATTAATATCAATTGTCCACTTTCTAATGAAATGTCAATGCTACTTAGAAGGTGATCAAATATTCAAAGTGCTAATCAATCACAAGTCATTAGTGTTCTTCAAGACTAAACAATATATGTCTAGACAACAAGCTGATTAGATGAGACTTATTCAAAAGTACCCCATGATAATTGAATACAAACCAGGCAAAGAAATTCTTACTACAAACGTCCTATCAAGGCTATACCATAAACATCTCCTATACTCTGATAGGACCCCAATTGGCCCATGTTGGTCATGGGTAATCTCCAGGAAGGGTTCTCACCTGGAACACTAATGAACATTCAAGAGAAAGCCCTCAATAACAAACACCTGTTCAAAAACATATATGGCACACTACACCATATACTTCCTAGTAGTGACATCGTACCCTACGTCCCGTCAACACAAAAGATAGACACAATCCTTTGATACCACAGAGATCTGGGACACATCTGTAGCAGTAACTTGCATGAATACCTCAATACATGCTACTAGTGACCCAGCATTTTGGACAATATCAGGGAAGTACTAGAATAATGCAAAGTCTGTAAAAAGTACACACTCTCAAAGGCACCTCCCAAATCAGTAATACCAGTATCAATCACACAACCCTTAAAATGTGGTAACTGGATATTGTAGGACTAATTCCAGGAGATAAGAGAAGAAGAAACATCATTCCAGCCATTGATTATGTAACAAGATGTCCTGTGGCGCAAGCAGCAAAGAAACACAAATGAAACAATGTAAGATGGTTCATAGGAAAAGATATCATTTCCAAGTTTGGGAAATATGAGCTCCTAATCACAGATGGGGATACTGAGCTTACGCTTTGGACACAAACATTTAGCTTATCAAAAAAGTATCAAATACACTGTTGTCAGCCCTTATCATCTACAGGCTGATAGGGGAGTGGAAAGATTGAATGGGTCCCTAGTAGAGGCATTAAGCAAAATATCTGCCAATGACCCCATCTATGAGCTAACATGCTATCAACAATTCTAATTGCATACTGTACTTGCTAAAACTGCAACACAGTCAAAAGCTCATATAAACTTGTTTATGGACATATATCAGCCATTTTTAGTACTATTTGCAGGATCCTACCTACCTCTACCTAAAAAGGTATCTAGAAGTGATAACCCCACAGTACAACAGTCCAGATATGACCAGGACAAAAAATAAAATAAACAAGTGGAAGGAAGCATACCCCTCCAGGAAGAAAGATTACAAGTTGGTAACATGATTTGGTTGGTAAATAATGACTTACACAAATTATAAAGGTAATTAAGAGAACCAGTAATGATCATGGAGGTCAAACCAAACATCTATCTTTTCAAATGAATTGGTTAATGAACAGGGTTGATACTCATGCAACATGATCATTTCCACCTCTGTAGGGCAAAAAATCCCCAAAAAATCTTGACTACCTGTTCCCAATGCCAAACTGGATCAATATCAAGTTTGAATTCACAACACTATCAACAATTCTCCCAAAGCTCTTCTTTCTAGCACCTCAGGGGAAGATGTCCTAACATCTACAATTACTCCCTCTTGGAGAAGTAATTACCCAAGTAATTCCTGACTGATAAATAATTGATGGCACTCTTATCAGACACCCATCTTATACAGGGATCAAAAATTTCAAATCCTAATTAAAACACTACCCAGGAAAACCCCATGACTCCCATGATATACATGCACAGTATGTGGCTTGCCATGATTATAAATATCAATATTCACATCAGATAAAGTATCATTCTCTTCATAAATTTCCCCTTCATTTTGTTTACTATATTTCCCAGAAGTATATCCTTGACTCTATTCATATTAATAATCCTTAATTGCAACTTTATTTTTAAGATATATTTAATACAGTAATATCCAATATTTATTAGATAGTAATAAAGTAATATGTGTGTGACACAAACAATAAGATGTTTTTAAAAATTATATGTTTCAAGAGTTATTAGTTTAATTATATATAACAACTTGATATTTCTAATACTAAATATTTCATTATGACAAAACCCAGGTTTAACTAATCAGACTGTATTCACTAAATAATATGATGTAAATATATAACTATTTAAATTAAAGTATATTTTTCTTATAACATGATTTTCTAATTAGCTGGAACCAATATTTACCTGTTGTGAGATTAGGCTGATTGACCACAAATGATCAGGCTAATCACCACACGCAGATCTTTATCAGTTACACACTGTATTATCATTAGACTATCATTTTATTAAGTGCGGTGATTATATGCTGTATAATAACTAGTTTATTATATTTGATATGAAAATTATACACTATGTAATTGTTAGCCAATATACAGTAGTTTTCAAATCTGTTAAGATAAACATATATTATTCAGTTTAGAACCCATGAACTCAGCCACAAAACAAATTTCATCTTGATAAATCTAAATAGAAGATAATTTCACGGAAAATGAGCCCTATTTGGAAAAAATGTCCAGTCATATAACAACCTATTCAAACTGGAGATGAATGCTTAATAATTCAACAAAAAGTTACCAAACACTAGAACACATGAGTTTCAGTCATAGAACACATCTACTATGTTTACTATGTTTTTGGTGAATGCATGAAACTCAGTCACTAAGTTATAAAATTGATCTAACAACAAGCCTCAATAGCAACTGAAACAGGTAAAGTAATGATCAAATATCAAAACGTATGAATAATAATACTGTTACCAGATCATCCTAATTAAGAATATAATCTAGAATAAAAAAATATTCTGAGTGTCTGTTTTGGGATTATAATCAATAAAAATCAAATTTATCCAAACCCATTATCAACACTGCACATTTATAGCCAAAAATAATTAATATATAAATCTAAAAATTTAATTTGAAATAAACAGTAGTGGCTACTAGCTTTCATGCTACTATATACGGAGTGATAAAAAATATAATAAATAAATTATATAAATAAACTGATTTTAATTTTAATTTAATTTTTATACCAAAATGGACACATCCCAGCAACAGAGTAATAATGGACCTGCTGTGCGCTGCGGTTGCAGTTGCCCCCGCAGGTCAAAGAACAGAGTTAATGCAACGCTAGTGCCTACTCAGGAAGAAGATGTGAGAGGAAAGTTCAATAGTGACGCTGCACTGATACAGCCGGGTTGAGGAGCACAATATGCAAGGGGGAAGAGCATCAACCCCCAGGTCCAGAAGCTGACCAGAAAATACGCCAAGGTTGTCACCACTAAGAGGGTGTTCTTGGTGTACAACCCTGTATACTGCCGCAATGATGTTCCTGCAGCCATACTGGAGAAGGTTAAGCCTGTGCTTGACACTAGCTATGAGCCCTACATCAGTTATTCCAAAGGGGAAGACAAGGACAAGCTTCCCCAGTATTTCCAAACAAAAAAAGGGCAGAAGGTGCTGAAAAAGGTTGCTGCATTCTACAGCCAAGTGCCCATGCCCTGTTTTATGCCTGATTCCATGGAGTTGATCCCTACTGCCAAAAAGCAAAAAGTACCATGTTATCCCCAATTCCACCTGGGAGACCTTCATGAAGCTCATGGAGGAGACCACTGACTACAGGAAGGCCACAGCTATCATTGGTATTTCAGAAAAATCTGCGCATAGGCTCTGCAAAGCTTACCTGGAAATAGGGACTATTTTCCTTTTGGAGAAAACCAAGTGCAAACCAGTCCTATTGGTTGAGGAACACCTGTGGGCAATACAAAAATGGATTGAGTGGAACTGCAATCTTGAACTGGAAAATATTCAGTCAATGGTTGAGTCTGTTTTTGGAATCCAAGCTTTGGTTTCCACTTGCTACTGCGCAATGAAAAAAATTAAATTTCTCCTGGAAGAAACTTGGTGTATCTATGTACAATTGCAATAGCCCAGACAATGTTGCCTACTGCCAGAAATATGCCAAAACAGTTACTGCTCTCAAGGAAAAGGGCACAGTCAAGTAATACTACATTGACAAGTCCTCCTTTGAATTGCCAATGCACAACAAGTATGGGTATGCCCCCAAAGGTGAAAAGAACAGCTTGTCCCAGCGTGCGGCTGTCCGGTCTGTTGCCTACTCAATGGTAGCCCTTCTTAGTCCCTTGGCATTGAGCTTTATCAAATGATCAAGGGTTTCACAATAGTGGGACTTTTCTGGAATTTCTCCAATTGGTTTAGGAGCACCTCTGAGTAACCAGTTTGGGCTTCACCAATATCATTGTGCTAGACAATGTTGGACTCCACAAGGTAGTGGATATTCTCAATGAGTTCCCAATGATTGAGCCTGGCATTGAAATTGCCTCCCAACAATTGGCCACATCCACTTTGCGTCTTCTCTTCCTCCCCTCCTGTTCCCCATCCCTCAACCCACTTGAGGAGGTCTTTGGGTGGCTCAAGAGATTTGTCAAGAAAGGGGCACCACCTGGGCCCAATGATTTATTTAATTTGCTGCAGGTTGGTGCCCATACCCACCCATTTGAAACTGTGGCCAAATTCAATGGTCACACAAAATTGTTTCTCCCTGTGTGCCTTGCCCAGCAGCTAATCAATTAAAGGCTTTGCTGTTCCTGATGTTTTTTGTATTTAATTTTTAATGTTTGTTTTTATTTAGTTTAATTTATTTCAACTTTATTTCTGTGATTCAGCATATTGTGTCAGGTATAACAAAAATTAACAAAGCAAAGCCAATTGAATGAATGAATGGAAAAATATAATACAAGAATATTTATATTTTTATTATTATATTTTATTTAGGGTAGTTTTTTCACATTTTTTATATGATTTCAATTATATACCTTCATGTTTATAAAAATTAACAAAGCAATAAGGGCAAATGAATGAATACACAGTTTATTTTTTTATTATGTATTTATTTGATGAATAGTGATGGTTTGAGTAGACAATTCAAATATATATAAATCAAAATAGTATTTGGGTGTAGACTTTTATTGGGGGTGGGAGTGGCAGTATTCCAGGACATAGTGTCACAAGTGACAAATTCTTATCAACTATGCTTATTGAAAGGCCTCAACTACAGGATTTGAACCCTGGCTCCCCGCGGGCCACCAGCCCGCAGGGCCAGCCGCCCGGACGCCTGCAGCTTTTGGGCTCAAACCAGAGCAGGATTTGACTTCAGAAAATCCTTTGAAGCCTGATAAATCTAATTCACCTACATCAATACTCCTCACGCTAAAGATTCCTGTTAATTTGACCAATCAGCAGGCAGGCCAAGCCACAGATCCCAGAATAACTTGGGCCCACGCAGAAGGGGAAACAGAGAACCTTCCCATAGAACGCGGGCCACCCAGAGACAACCAATCCCACAACCTGACTAGGAAATTTGAGCCTTCTCAATTTGAGCCAGCCAATGGAATAACCCCCGCAATTTGTGCCACCAAAGACTGGGAAGACCTGGTGAACAGGAAAACCTAAGCCACTGAATTTTAAGAAAGTTTTACCATGACAGATGGGCATACTTATACCCTGGACTTCCAGGAAGATGCCCATTGTCATTCTTGCAATAAAGTGACATGAACCTTTGGTTCAACCAGATCATACCATACTTGTTATTAGTTCTATTTCATTTACAGCCTATGTCTTGCGGTTCTTCACCCCATACTCACCTACCCCAAGAAACTGCGGACCAGCCGCCCTACCTTTACTGTCCACCAGGAGCTCCCTTTAGCCCAGTACATTTCACCGAGTACCCACCCAACCTGGCTTATTTTGATTTTACTCTAGAGGAAATCCTGATCCACAATCCCAAAGCTAGAAATAGAGAGACGGAAGTCCTTTACAGAGAAGGCATCAAAATCATCTGGCCCCCTCTGCTATTCCAAGACAAGTATAATTTTGGCCCGCATATTTGGTTCCAATGACACCACCCCTCACCCTGCGGCCCAACCGCCCGCAAGAATCTGTTGCCACTAATGAATCCACCTCCACCCAGATATTTGGGGTGATTTATATCACCCTCACAGGGTTGATTGATTATATGGTGTCTGTAAGAGGACCTTGGGCAGTCCTTGGAAAATTGTTATCTTATATGGTAATGTTAGCCCCAATCTTGTGGTGGGCTCTTCCTACTAGGCCCGCTGGCTGTCTGCCTGCAAGTTCTCATGAACCCCCCACTGGTTAGATCCCTGACACATAGCATCAAAATAGACTAGTAATTTCTATTGACAACGTGTATGTTGACATTAGACCTGTACTAAATAAATTGCAGCAGGTAGAACACAGGAGCATTGTGACACAATTGGCTAGGAGGATTTTTTTCTGGTGGAGCAGCCATCTCATAGGTGGCAGCAAGAATAACTGAATACTGAATAATGTGCTCTATTGAGCTGTATCCTTGGGAAATTCTTTTTCTGTCTAGTAAATGGTGTAATACATCCAGTTTTATTATCACATCAGACCAGTTGCAGGCTTCTGCTTTAAGCCATATCAGCACTACAAAACCTAGGTAAACAATCAAGTGAAGCCTCTGCCCTGAAAACAGGGTGGACAACTCACAAATTTATTATATAGGGCTCTAATTTTATTCTTAAAGGGCATAGTGGTGAAGGTTTTTTCCATTGTTTTTGGTATACCAGTCTCATCAAAGCACCAGGAGGCCCTGAAGTCTCCAAGGACGCCTACTACTGCAAGCATGATGGCGGCAGAACTATAGCTAAGTTTTGTTATTTTTTCATTAAAATTTTTAGTATATGTGATAGTGTGTGCTTAGTTGGGTAACAGAAACAGACTTCTTCTTGTCCTCTTTCAATCTTGGGTAGGTTTTGGTACAGTATAGTTTGGATGAAATCCCAGACAAGCATGACAAAGATCTTGCAGAAGCCAGGGAGCAGAATGTAATGGTCAAGTTGCAGGTTGGGGGCCGTGGTCAAAGCCAAGACCCACCATTTGGTGTCATCTTGCTTTGGTTGGAGTGATGTAAGTTGTTCTTGTTTCATAGGGTAATTTTTCAATTTATTAATCATCTCAGATGCGGCAGCTGGCGTCAGGACCAGCTGATGCCCTAAGTGGGGGACATAGTTGCTGTAGAATGTTTGCAATATGTACAGTCTTAGATACTGGTGGACTTCTCCTTCTGTTTCTTTTAAATAAAAAAGTTAGTAAGATCTTTTTATTTATTTGATGTTTTATTTTTTACCTTCTTCTATATCTTTACCTGTTGCCCCTTTACAGGGGCTGCTTTACGGAACTTGTCACTAGTTGGTTCCTGGTTACCTTCTGTTGGTTTTTGTTTCTTTTTATTTTTTAGCTGCTCAAACATCTTGGGGTCCTTTTAGCATGCCTCTGCAGTTGCAAACCCCTGTGGCTTGAACTTTAGATTGGCAAGAACATCTTTTTATACGTTTAAGAGCTGGTTGCAAGTTTGTTGGTAGTATTGAGAATCTTCTTTTTCACGGCCTTCATGGTAAGTTTGTCTAGTTTGTTGCCTTCTAACACCACCTTTTTTATCATGTCCTTAACCTTTTTATTGACATCCTTGATTTTAGCCACTGCCGCGTCCAATTCCTTTATCATTGCCTCCAATTCTGCTATGTTTTCCTTGTAATTGTCCCAGTCCTTTTTATACCAATAAACTATCCCAATAAACTATATCTATTCTACTGTAACTTATAGGTTTAAAAAAATATATCTTGATTTTACTTATGATATTTTATTAACTTGAAGCACCACTATTCATTTGATATTGATTTTATGTATATTTATTGTATATCAATCCAATCAAGTATCATGAACAACATATTCTTCATGTGTTTGTTTTGTCTGAGTATAACATGATTTGTTCTTGAATCAGTATGCCAAGTTTAACCCTAAGTATATATATTTATTATAAGATAAACACTTTCCTGGGTTATATGTAGATCATAAATTTTAGAGCATGTAAACCAACCCAATCTTAGTATCATGAACAAAATATTTTGTCATGTATATGTTTTGTCCAAGTACAATATAATTTAATTATGAATCAATATGCCAAGTGCAACCCAAAGTACATATTTATCAAAAGATAGCCACTTTCATGGGTTATATGTAGATAATTTATTCTAGAGATATATGAATTTTAATGGATTATTTCATTTGAGTATATTATTTTCTATTATAAATTTAATATATTTGAAACACTACAATAAAGCAAATTTTAAAAACTACAAGTGTTACAGACCAACCAATTGGAATGGGCGTACATACGGTGTCTTTGTGCTTGGCTCAGACCAGACACGTCTCAGTTATTGCAACCAGTTTAACTTGATGAAATAAGCCTGTTGTAAAAGACATGTATTTGTTTGCAAATCAGCATGCTAACTTGTGGTCACTCTAGCATCAGACCTCTGGGTTCTCTGGTGCTAGATTGACCACAAGTCAGTGTGCTAATTTGCACACAAAGACATCTCCTATTTTTAACAGGCTTATTTCATCAAATAAAACTGGTTGCAATAACTGAGGTGTGTCGGGTCTGAGCCAAGCACAAAGACACCACATGTACGCCCATTCCAATTGGTTGGTCTGTAACACTTGTAGTTTTTAAAATGCACTTGAGTGTAGCGCTTTGAATAGATTAAAGTCATAATAGAAAACAATAGAATTAATAATTATTAAAGTAGCCAAATTTAACTTGAGGCATGATAAAATCAAATATAACTTTATTTAAATGTAAGTTATATATTATAGCATTAAAAAATATGTAAAATCTAAACAAATATAAACTAAAAAATAAAAATTATTGGGGGGCAAGTTTTATTGGGGGAATTGGGTTGGGCAGGGCAAACTAGGTAGCAGACTGGGTAGAGGGGAGATGACTTGACTATCTGGGGAGGTGGGTTCCAAATAACAGGATTGGTTGGCTGGGGACTAGGGCAGCTGGATGGCCCAGAGGTGATTGATTGCCTTGTTTGACTTGGAGAAATTGATTGTACATGATATCATATTCTGACTCAGGGAGGACAGTGATTGGCTTATAAGCCAGGGAATCACAAGGGGGAAGCTGGGGGCCCTTTGGTGATTGGCTGCTGCTTAGAGCATTCAAGGCCATCTTGGTAAACATCTTGGTATTCTTCTGACAGGAAAACAGATCAGTGTAGTTGTTGGCTTCATCAACCACTTGGATGAAGGTTGTGTGGTTGCACCCACCGATGGTGTCCCCAATGTTGAAGAATAACACATCACTAAGGTGGAGATCAGCATGCCCAGCAGGGATAATTGAGATATCAAGGCCGTCTGCTTAGACCTTCTTGTAGGCCACTTTAGCGCACTCCATTTGGTGGCTCAGGAAGATTTTGACCTTGAAATTGGCCAAGCTCCAGATGGTAAGCAAGTTGGAGAGGAATTTATGTACCAATACCCATTGGTGTAGCTGGTTGTGGTTCTGTAGAAAATAGTCCCTTTTGGGGAAACTACAAAGAACACACCAATCACAATTCCATCTGGCTCCTTCTTTTTATTCTTGGGGGTGTTATTTTTTTCCAAGGAACCATAATAATGGAATTACAATGAAAATTTATAATAGGATATAAATAAAAATTGTCAGAAATGGAGGACAGGAAGCAGGTGATGGTGGCACTAATTACCAGGTCACGGGGAAAATCAGAGCCATCATCCAACTTATTGACTGGCCAATTGATCAGAATCATAACACTGACTACAAACCCATGCATCAATAGTTGCACTGTGAGGCAGGCAATGAAAATGCTGTGAAGCCCAAGTAGGCAACAGATCTCAGTCATCTGGAGGTAGGGGTCCTGCTGGAGAAGGTCAAGAATGATATGATAGGCACCCTTGATCTGGGAGTCAACCTGCCTCTTTGGCTTCTTGGCCAGCAAAGCACCACCTCTCTTCAAGAGGGCTTGGAACTCCTTCTTGATCACTGCCTCAGTGAATTGAAGTTGAGTGGCAATTTTGGAAAAATTTACCCCACTCTGCTTTAGGCTCATGATAACTTCAATGTCTCATTGGTGATGACTCGCCATTTTTGGCAGACTTGAGAAATAAGGGGACCTGGATTAGGAAGGGATTTCTCTTATTGGCCCAAACTTTCAGACAATGGTTGGATTGGATTGGAGGGGGCCACAGTTTCCCAGTCTCCAAAATGCGGCAAAGGCTCAGGTTAGGCCTGGTCTTGGGGAGCACCATATTGGCTATCAGAAAAGTTACTTGTGGGTGGCCCTGGTGACACATACAACTCAGCCTCCTCATAACTTGCATTAAATTGGGTTTATACGGGAAACACAGTGGTTGCACTCCTTAGCTCAGCAGCCTGAGCTTGGAGTAGCTCCTGGTACTGCTCCTCAACAACGTCAAAGTTACTCTCATTTGAAAAACTCAAATTAAACAAAAAACAAAAATTCTATTAAAAACAGAAAAGCAAAGTATTTCTAGAAAATTAATTTTATTAAAGTGTATGCTCCTTTTTGAGAAATTCTCTCAGACATAAATAGCCAAATTTAGAAGTGTGTACGTTGAAAAATAATGCTGTAGTTCCCTGAATAGATTTTGGTGCATTCACTCCTAAAATCCACTATTTCTTATTTGAGTCCTAAAAATAATCAATATTTTTAAAAAATTAGCCATTTTGTGTTTGAGTTTATCACTTTTGTGATCTGAACCTCATGTGTTCTTGGTTTGTATCATATTTGCCACACACTCATCATCAAACTTGATATAGAATGCCTCAGGAAGTGACTGTATTGCGTGCATTTTGAATTTGAGTTACATGTGTTTGGTATCTCATTTTTTGAATTTGATATTTGACTTTATTTTTGTTGTATTATTGACTATTTTTGTTTTTGGCCCTAGATAAATGAAAGCTTTATTGATTAAATTGACCTTCAACTGGTTCCAGTTGAAATTTGTTGTGTGACTGAGTTCATGTGTTCTAAACTGAATAATATACATTTATCTCAACAGGGTTGAAATCTACTGTAGTGATTATCATTGATTATATGGTGTGTAATTACTAGATCATCAACTGTTTATCTCTCATGCCATCTCACTGGATGTTGTATCAACTCAGTTCCACTCAGCCTGGAAGGCGTAAATGGGTATATCAAACAAGTGATGTGTAAGAGGCTAGGAAATACTGAGTTCAGGTCAGAATTATATGGCATATAATTGGTTTCTTAATGGTTTGGGTCAGTATTACTTGGCAGAGAATCTATGGGTCAATATTGGATTAAGTCTGCTATTATATGGCATAAAATTCCCAATTTAAACCATTGATCATAAGCAGAAGGATCACCAGCCAGAAAAGGATCACTGATTAAACCCTAATGATGGGAAACAGGAATATCAGAACTCTACCTCCCAAAGTAGGAGGATAGAACTGGGATCATTTCTAAGCGCCAACCAAATATGGCATAGTTCCCTAGTACCATAATAGGCGCGTAAAGATACAGCCAATTGATAACTGTCAGTAAGCTAGTTCAAGAAGAGTCTAGGCTGTAGCTGAAGTGCCATGTACGCCTTGCTAAGGCCAGTAGTAGCACACATGCTAAGGCCAATCAATCAGGATAGGCACAGTAAGCAAAGATGGACATATTGCAAAGGTAGCCACTGAGAACTGTCTGAAAGGACAAGAACAAGGGTTGTTGTAGCTATATATAGATATATTCACCTGAAAGGATGGGAACAAGTTCTTAGTTACACCTGGATAAATTGCAGCTGCTGGATAGATCATGCTCCAGTCCCAATAAACGTAATTATCTTCAAAGCTCTATTCTATTGTAGTCTGTAGTTCTCTTGCATAGGATTAGTTAGAGTACATTTTTAAGGCTAACATCTATTTGTAGCTTTGAACATACCAGCAATAACCCAATTTGCTCAACACCTGTATCATATTTAATAATTATTAACACATAGGCAGAAATGATTAGATTTCATATTGGGTGGCACTGGTGGCACAGAATCAAGATGGATTTGTTGATGGCACACAGGTTCAGATTTTTGGCTTAAACAGTTATTATGCATCATATCAATAAAAAGTTTCATTTCAAAATCAAATTAAATTGATATGGTTTTATATTTATATGTTCTTTTATTTAATTTATACCACTGAATTATTCACTAATACTTACTTTATTATACTATAAATTATTGTATCTATCTATAGAATAAAATATATTTAATCACTATCATAAGTTTTCTATGATTGGAATATATACCAAAAGCAAAAACTTTATTATATTTTAAAGCTAGGAATGTGATTTAATCTTAATTATTTAACAAGCATGAAAAAAGGGTAAAGTAAACTCAACAAACCCTCTTTATCTAATTGGCTCAGAAACAATGACTTTGGGGATGAAGTACTCAGTGCTTGTAAAAAGCTGCCACTATGTCAGGTGGCATTGTGAATTGCCTGTCTTCAAAAATATTGGAGAGATCTTCCATATCCTGTGGGAGGCCTTTTTACATGTATTTTTGATCCATCCAAATACTTTCAACATTAGATTAAGAAATGAAGAATAGGGCAGGAGGAAGAGGAGTCTCATTGGGCAGTTAGAGAGGCAGTGGCTGGAGGTGTGACAGTTTTTGTCAATGGGTGGGAACTCAGACACAACCAGATCCCCTTTGTGGAGCCCAACATTATCCAACACAACAATTTTGGTTGTGCCTCAGTAATTAATCCAAAGGTACTCCTTAACAGTTTAAAGAAAATCAAGGAATGTCCTGCTGTTATGGGAACCCTTGATCATTTGATACTGGTCTAAACTGCAGGGGCTAAGAAATGCTATCATAGAATATGTTTGGGAACAGATGGTTGCACAACATGCTACATCATCCTTGGACCCCTTCTTGACCCACCCATGCCTAGAACTGAATGAGAAGGAAAACAACAATTTTTTAATTTAAAATAACTGGTCATTCCCAGGCTTCTTAAGAGCCAGATAAGTCTTAGCATAAATGTGTCAATTGTTGATGGTATTCTCACTGTTCCTATTGTACAGAGAAATCACCAGTACTTTCCAAGAGAAGCCAAGATTGACCATGGTTTTATAAACAAGTGTTTTAGAAACAGAAAGCCCAAACTCTGTGGCCAGTATTGATTGGACAGCAAGTGTGTCCAGGTGGCAATCCTTGGCTACCCACTGTTTTATTGTGCCAATATGCACAGGCTACAAGATTTTTGGCTGCAGCTTAGCCTTGACAGATTTGGCAATTTTCCCAGTGTTGCCATATTTGTTGTTGAGGTTGCTGATATATCTAGCTGTGACATCAAATTGGGATGCAATATCCCAGACTGCCATTTCCCTATTAAAGCAGTTGATGAGAGCTTCATGCTCATTATCTGTCAACCAACGCCATCCCTTGGCAAATACTGCAGCATCCTGGCTAGCAGGCTCAACACAGGAGATGGGGACCTTTGTTTAGAAGGTGGGATCACACTTGCTTGTGGTGGCGCTGTCAATGGTTGAATAGATCACAGGCACAGATGGCTCAACAGTGGTGGCCAATGGCTCATAGAAGGTATCAAAAACGCGGGGGCAGGAAGTGATAACTCTTGGATCCAGAGTGCAAGGTCGGGTGACAACTGGGTAAACAGTGGAGGTGTATGTAACCTCATTTTTTCCCAATGTCCCTGGTATGAGAGACTTTAGTAGCAGGCCACAAGAGATGCTTCTGTTTTGAATTTAAGCTACTGTTCCTGGCTTGTGATGTGGGAGGTGGTTGGCTGGCACTGGCACCTTGGGAGGCCTGTGTATTGGTCTTGATGTGCTCATTTTGTGATCCTGGTCTATCCCATGACCCTCTGGGGCTTCCTCTTGGACAGGATGCCCTGTGTTCTTCTGCAGGAGTTGGTTGTGTATGAGAAATTCTGTCCATAAAAGTAAAATAAAGATATATAGTTTAGAATAAATATATGTTTCATTTAGATTTTTAGTTTGGTTTTGGGCTATTGCTTACTCTTTGTAAAGCCTTGAATAGTATTACAATATCTATATTAGTTGTTTGAAATGTATAATATTTTACTAGATCCTGTTTTAGAAAATTTACATTTCAATTGATTTTCATATCTAAACATGGCTATCAAAATCAAATTTTCTGTTTGATTTTAGTCATTGTGGAGCTGCTTAAGTTGTGATTAGTGTTTTCTAGTGTGCTTAAAATGTATCCAAAGTTGATTCCAGTTCCTGCAATTATAATTTGAGTTTACTAGCGGTATTCATTTGTGATTTAGAATTTGGCTTGTGGATTTGGAAATTCCACAATTCCAAAAACCATAGTAAACTTAATGAAACTGGCTGTTGGATTTGAACACTTCAAATCTGATTCTGGTTGATTTATTTTGTCCACTTGAAACATGAATTTCAACTTGAAATCTTCAAAGTGTCTATGAAATCCCACAATTTGAAATGTTTAAATAAAAATACAAATAATTCAATTTAATTTAAAAAGGGCAACCTGCAAATGTGGTTTGTAAATTTGGGCCTAGAATTCAACAATCCTGCATGTCCACCATCAGGTTCTGAATTTACAGTAAGTATCCCTAATCAAAACAGGTTACATAATGAAACTATTTTAAGTTAACTCATTTTTGCTATTTTCACTAGACCAAAAATCAGTATTTAAGTACTGCTAAGTTGTATCATAGTCTTATTTAAATTTTCCATAGAGATTTATGTTTATATAGGAATTATCTATTAGTAATCAATATTTGAAGTATGATTGAAAACACATGTAGTTTATAAACCACTCTTTTTTATAACTCAGGAAGATATTTTACCCTCGAAGGACAAAATTAGTTATTTTCTTAGGATGTCAATTTGGGTGATTTGAGAGACAATAAGAAAAATGTGTTTCAATGATAGAACTCATTTATCAAGTGAAAATTTATGTCACTTTGTTACTCACTTTGTTTATTAGTCAATCAATGGGTCGCTTTCCAATGAAAACCACTAAATTATTGTTGTAGTATCGTGGAAATAATAAGATGTTAAATTATTGTATTTTATATAGACTCTGAAGGTTAATAAAGCGATTCTAACGTTCACTTTAGTAATTGGATAAGTATTTTAAAATTAAAGGTGTCATTTTGATTATTAAATGTTTACGATGTTAAATTTAGTTCCTCGAACTTTAATAAAATCCCCCCAAAAAATGTTAAATTTAGTTTTTGTAAAAACACTTTTCTTAGTTAAATTGTGCTGATGCAGTTGTTTAACATTGATAACTAGGTTAACATAAATAGATTTATGTCATTATTACAAAAGGTTTATTCCAAAAAACCAGGAAGATAGAGAGTTGGGCATATTTATAGTGAAGTTTCAATAATAAATTTATTGCTCGAGTAAGAACATATAATTTGGTTTATTACAGCAGAGAAGATATAAAATCGCAAAAGTAGAATTCTTTGAAGTCAAACTTAAATAACCATCTTCACGTCGAATCAAATTCACTTAAATTAACAACGAAAATCCCTTTAAAAGTCAACTAAGATCTAAATATTTTTTTCAAAATTGGTGTACAGAACAAAGTTATGTCATCTAAACTAATATAATATTTTTTGTGGGAAAGCATTATGCATCTGATTGGCTGCATTTGCTTGGTATTTGTATTGATGATTTTTTAAGTTTAAGGGATGCTTGACTTAAAATCATTTACATATCATCGAACGTCAGTAGCTGCTAAGCAACATGACAATTATTTGACATTAGATGTTGCGAGCCAAATGTAACCCTTATAATGAAATGACGTAACCGCAACACAGACAGCTTTAGAGTCCATGAAACGCGAATATAAATTATTCTCAGCTTGGATCCGAAATGCTATATATTAAGTTTAATTTAACCTTCAACTTCTGCTACCTCGCTAGCCTTTCTTGTGCTGTTCTTGACCCGCATGGTCCTCCTCTATTGCCTGGTTGTGTGCTCCTGTCCGCCGCCCTGTTGATTTGGTACTTGCAGATTTGTATCAAGTACTAACTATTTGAATTATTTTTGGCATCTTAAGTGCCCTGGAATCCTTGTGATTCTAGGTTCTTTTGGTGCTTGTCTGGTTCTTGTGTTTCAGGTGTCCTTGTGTTTCTAGTGTGTTCATTCTCGTGTGGTTCATTCTCGTGTGTTGTGGGTTCATTCTCGTATGGTTTTGTTTCCGGTGTGTTTCATTCTCGTGTAGTTCTGCTTCCTGTGTGTCCTTGTTTCCTGTGCTTGTGGGTGTCTCACCAAGCAGCAGAATGTTTACTCCTAGAGTACCGGTTAATGCTGCAAATCAAACAGGTTCTGTTGTATTCGCTTGATTGAAGGAGATCGGTATACTTGCTTGCTCCAGCGGTGGCTGTTTTCCCAAGAGCACTTTTTAATTGTTGCAGACTAAAATACTTACCGGTATACATCTTGGCCTTCTTGAAATTCACGCGCCAAAAAGGCCTATACCAGCACAACTACAATGAAAGTAGCCCACTAACTTCAACTTGGACTTCTGTCAGCAAGGCTACTCTATAGGCTTGGCTGCTTACATATGCGACACTCCAACTGGCTTGTAACATTTACCCCTCAAGCAAGCAGATTATTCTAAATAAAAAAATTTAATAACTGAGTCTATTTAGTTATTTCTTATCAATTCTTTTTATAACGCAAAGTTTAAATCATAATAGTAGTTAAAAATGATTGAGCTTCACTAAAACCTTTTTAACTAATGTTACAAGACAAATTAAAAATAAATCATCCAAATATTTTGTATTTCTTGATTGGAGCTAGCTCCTATATTGGCTTTATCCAGGCTATAAAATCTCTTGCGGTCTTTTTGAATATCACATTAGGATATAATGATTATTTAATCAAGTATCTTATATCCTCCTGTTAACGTTTTAAAGCCATGTTTGTTTTTTATTTTCTTTGCAAATGCAGAGTTAGTATGCGTATTTTTTTAGATAAAATATTTTTTATTTTCATATACTATCTGCAATTAACATAATGTCTTCACTTTGTCAATCAAGAAGTTTTTTCTTTTCAATAAAAGTTTTGTCTTTTATTTTATTGAGCGCAATCGCCAAAACCACAATTATTATCTTAGCTCGTGTTAAAGAAATTTTTATTGCTCATTATTAATTACAAAAATATTTAAATAATGAAATAAACTACAATCTGGCTTATGTAAGATGCCATAATAAGTTTAAGCTTATTTTTTAATTTTAAAACTAAACCATTACAAAGATTTGACATATAAAATCACTTAAAAATTATCTTATAAAATATTATGGTGAGCTATTATTTTTAAAAGGAGTATTGATAGTGAAGTTACTTCTTATTCAAATACAACCAATTCCCTTTCAATTAGCATCATTACTATCATTTAGTTTTTTTAAAGCTGCCGTAATTATAAACCCTCTTTAATATTATAAATTATATAATTTTTTAATATGATTAATGCTAATATAATTTCATATATTCTTGTATAAACATGATATTTCTCACTTTTATTTTACGTGAAAATTTTAATATAGTTTACTGCTAAAGAAATATTGTTCAAAATATGATACGGAAAAATTCCTTAACTGAAATAACATTGAATATATAATACAAATTTTCATAATTTCTTATTATTTTTCTTTTTTCTTTTTCTTTAAGATGCAGATAGCTAAGAACTTAGGGATATAACTGGATGGCCATTTAAATGTGACCATTTCTTAACCCACTATGAGACTATTATAATTTGTTGCTAAAAGAAACCCTAGGATTGTTTTTATTCTAAAAGTAAAAGTTATCCATAATAAAAGTAATAAATAAAAAGGAATTTGCAAATACCAATTAGCTTAAATTTTTAAACCTGATCAATTAAAATTTTATGGTAAAAAATATTTTTTGGGATTTACTTACAGTAGTTTACAGTAGTTTTAAAAGCTATGACAACAAGCAAAAATACTTCAGATTTAAACAAAATGATTTCAGATTTAAACAAAATCCAAGTTGTGCAAGATTTAGGATTCAATTAATTTAAATATTTTTGGTTAATAAATGAACTGTCAAACCAAAAACAAAATTTCACTAACCCATTATACAAAATTAAAGCAAACATCAAGCGGTGTAGTTCAAACCACAAATGAAATGAACTGACACAATAAGTGAAATGGATGGATGCTATTCTGGAGTATATTATAATCCAAGCAGGATTCATATGAGGCACCAACAGAAGGACCAAAATGAAACAAAATTTGAGTAATCTAAAAGCAAGATTCCACAAGCACAAAACAAAATGAACTCACACAAGATGTGTAGTATGAGCAGCCTAAAATAGAAAAATAACAGTATAACAGCCAATCAACAGCTATCCAATTTAGGAACATAGGCATTTTATTCATTTTCATGGATCCTGATTTTTATGAAATAGTTTTGAGAACCTTCCAAATATGGGCTTGAGATTAAAATAAAAATAAATCATTAAATTTTAAAATTTCTACTTTTAGTGATTTTATCCTAGGTTTTTTACAATGGTTTTTACAAGCAATATCTTTGACAGCGCCAGCAGCCAAGCCAGTAGCAGCCAGACCAGCTTCAATGGAGGCAAGGCTCAGAACGTGGATGCATCTGTTAACACCCAAGCCTTTGAGGCAAGTAACAAGGAAGCTGACCTGTTACTGTCCCCTGACCCATATGGCTTTGACTTGTTTGAGAGTCACTTAGCGTCTAGCTCTGCCCTTGCTCCCACACCCACCCCTGCACAAGCTTCCCGTCAACCAACCAATCAGGATGGCAACCTTGATTTGGAACAACTTCCTGCCACTGCCCAACCTGTCCCCCTCAGCCAATCAGGCTTCAGCTCCCGCCGCCCAGCGCCCCAAACGCAGAATAATCACTGCCCAAATTCTTCAGGAAATTGTGGTACTCAACCTGCAGGGTCTATCCTGGGATTGGATAGCCAACCAATTACAATTCACCTGTGCTACTGTCACGCGGGAATTCAACAACCTGATGAATAAGGGAAATCTGATTGGGACGGCCAAGAAGCCAAAGAAGGCCACAGAGTCCCAGATCAATGAGGCATACCCAATAATGCTTGACCTCCTCCAGCAGGATCCCAAGCTTCCCTTGACCCAGGTCTGGAAACAACTTGCGCACCATGGCATTTGGGTGTCTGAGTGCATGGTGCAGCTCTGGATGCACTGAAAGGTGGCTTTAATTAGAGTTATTACAAATTTTGCCAGTAACCAATGGGATGGCGCTGAGGGTTCCCCATATGACGTTGCAATTGAATCAACCTTGGTCAGATGCTTGACAGGTCTAACAGATGACATCATGTTTATCTTGCACTACAAGTTATCAATTGCATTTGAAAATTTTGGTGAGCAAGGAAAAGCCGCCACCAAGAATGGAAGGAATAAGGTCAAGACAGGAATATTCATTGGTGCATTTCTGGCTGTTTCAGCCAAAGGTTTTGTCTACTATTGGACAAACCCTGATTTCATCAATGGGTACTCATACAGCCACATCCTTGATGGATTGCTCAACTCCTGGGATGGCTCGAATTCCAAATACCGGGTTTTCTTGAGCCACCAGATGGAGGGAAGCTCCACCGCCCTTGAGGCCATCCAGGAACGCGGGCACCAGGCCTCTGTGTACCCCGCTGGCCATGCAGACATCCATCTGGATGATGTTGTCTTCTTCAACATTGGAGATACACTACAGTAGCGCCGCCCTCAGGCTTTCAACGACCTCTATCTTGGGGTCCTTGATCACAATTTTCTCTTTGGTCACCAAATGGTGGCTGACTTGTTTGCACAAATGGTTTTCCATGTGAACATGGGCAACCAATTATGCAAGGATAAGCGCCTACCACCCCGTGCCACAGCCACCTACCAGCCCATCCAGCCAATGACAGATGAGGAGTACAATGAGCTGTATATGGCAGCCATCACATGCAATCCTCCTGCCTCCACCCCCACTCCTCACCCGCAAACCCAACCCATCCAATCCCAGACCCCCCAGGCCAGCACCGCCTCTAAGTCTTCCTTCCTGCTCCATTCTGCCTACTAGGCATCACTTTCCCCCTGTCTCAATAAACCCCCTGGTCCCAAAAAATTTTTATTTCTATTATATTTATTTTGAATTTCAATTGTTTGTGTTCTCTTTGTTTATAGTTGACTATATTCTTTATGTTCAGCTTATTTCTATAAAACCATATATTTACTATGTTGTGTATCTAGATCCTGAACACAGTTATTTTTGGCACCCAAACACATCCCCTTGTGAAAATATTAACAGCAATTTGGTGATCAACTGAATTTAAATTAGAAAATTATAGGTTAATTGTATTTAGATAAAGTTGTTACTGATCCAAATTCAAAACCTTAATGATAAACTTTAAGCCAATCAGGAGCCGAGTGATAAAGTGATTGTTGTGACATAAAGGGTCATTCAATAATTCATTGATGCATATGCTCTAATTAATATGATTGGCTGGATATTTTGCCATTGTATGACATTGCTAATGTGGCAAGTTGTTGATGGACTAGTGCCCAATCAGCTGCTGGGTTAGCACTAGTCCATCAACAACTTGCCACATTAGCAATGTCATACAATGGCAAAACATCCAGCCAATCATATTAATTAGAGCATATGCATCAATGAATTATTGAATGACCCTTTATGTCACAACAATCACTTTATCACTTGGCTCCTGATTGGCTTAAAGTTTATCATTAAGGTTTTGAATTTGAATCAGTAACAACTTTATCTAAAAACAGTTAACACTATAAATTTCTAATTCAAATTTAGCTGATCACCAAATTGTTGTTAATATTTTCACAAGGGGCTGTGGAAAGCGCCAAAAATAATATGGTAATCAAGGAAAAAATGCCAACACAAAGCAGACAACACATATTGATATGAGCATAAAACATATATACAATGGGTAAATAGATGGGATAATGTAGTAAATGGGAAAACAAAAAGGAATAAACAAAGAGGCAACAGTATCAAAATAATACAGAATTTATTAGGGCAAAAGCTATAAAAACATATGGAAAGGTTAGTAAAAAATCAAAGAGAGAATTAGAAAAGCTTCTGAAGGACCTCAACTTGGCAATTGTCAAAATAAAGGACATTGATTGCAAGGTCAAAGCCAAAGTAAAGTCCGCCGTCCTCACTGGGGACAAAATTGACAAGGTGTCCGCAAAGGCACTAATGTCAAAAATTTCAGACCCCCCAGAGATGACAATCAAGCACTTACTAAATATTCAAAAAACTGTGGTTAAGGGCCTCCAGTTTAAGGCATACAATCTTTCAGCGCCGTCCGTCTGGGTTGATGACCCAGAGATGTATGTCCACCTCAAACCTGCCAAGTGTGCCAGGGCAGAGGATACCAAATTGCCCGCACAACTGCTTGCGTCAAGAATGGCAAAGCCAGCTGAAGCCGCCAGCAAGGAAGAAACCCAAGAAGGTAACCTAAAAAATTATAATTAATAAAAATTCTTAATTACTTACCTTTTTTTATAAGATGTTGATGGTGAACTCTGCTGGGTCCTGGTCCCTTTTGTCCCCCCACCTTCTATGCCAACTACACTAATCATGTGGCAAGGCAGCTTTTCCTGTCCCCCCTGTATTGCAGGAGCTTGAAGACAGGATCCATGGTACATTCCCAATGTCCAGGGAGGCATTGGCTGGGCTTTTGCATGATGAGGGGGCATCTGAGTTGGCAGTTACTGCCTACAAGGATGCCCAACTGTTCTGCCTGGACCTGGTTAACCTCAGTAGAGTTTACTGTGTAAACTCCATTGAGCTTGTTTGGGACGTCCTGGCAACGCTCCCATTCAAGAATATACCAGAGATGGGCCAGACTCATGTGGCTGCTTGCTTCTGCTTCCCAGTGGAGCATACCATCTCTTACCTGTTGGAGAACTTTGGGCTTGCGGTGTCAAAATTGGCTGTTGCAGACACAACAGCTATAAAGGAGACAAAAATCCTCCTGGCAGAATTAGGGCTGCCCTGGAGTGCCAGCAAGACGGGGGTCCCTGCAGCTATGGAGCTGACCTTTGCCAAAACCAAGCACAAGAAGAAAATTAGCACTGTATACAACAAATTGTGCGAGTTTACAGAAGCCTTTGCTGGACAAAGGCTTCACCTTGTTGTTTGCCTTGGGTATCTTTTCTTCTTTGGGATGAGCGCCAGTGTAGAGGACCTAGACAGGGTCCTTCTTGGGGTTGACAAGGCCAGGCTCTCACTGGACGGGAAGAAGGTCCCCCCTGGGTATGACTCGGTGGATCACGTCATACAGGATGCCCTGGTCCTGGCTGGAATCTTCAGGTTTGCAGCCCCATCGGAAAGATTCTCCTCCATTCCCACCTCACCATCCTTTTTTACCAGCAGGTGCAAATACTTTAATAAGGGTGTATCCACCGTCCACGGTGTGGCGGTGGAGGTTGTGCACCACCTCCATTGCGGGGTGGATACATACCGCCAAACCCATTATAGGTGCACTTAATTTTATCTCTATATCAATAAATATATTTATACTATACTATATTTTTATAGTATAAATAATTTTTCAAATAATTTTAGCAAAACAAGATTTGCAAAATATATTGCAGAAATATGTTTCATAAAAGTATAAAATAATATGGTAATAAAATAAATTTCAACCTTACAATTTACGTTTAATTTTTATAAGACTATTTTTATTTATTTGACAAAAGTGATATAAATATATTTGCGTAATCTAGTATCAAGTGTTTGGGATAACTCTCAGATGACATATTAAATAATATATAATAAAATAAATAAACTACTTACATCTATTGATGGATCTTCTGAATGTGATTGCGGGCGTGGAACCATCTAAATATAAAATGATAATCAATAAATCTTGAATAGTAAATTAGAGAATATAAAAAAGTTGGACACACTAAGCCTTTAATTGATTGGCTTTTTGGCTAGGCACTCAGGGATGAACAAATCAGCATGGCCATAGAATTTGGCCACGGTCTCAGCTGGGAGGGTATGGATCCCGGCCTGCAGCAAATCAAACAGGTCCTTGGTCCCTGTTGGGGTTCCTTGCTTGACGGCTCGCTTGAGCCACCCAAAGACTTCCTCAATGGGATTTAGGAAGGGCAAATAGGGGGAGGAAGAGGAGGCGCAAATTTGCCGTGGCCAATCACTGGGGGCCCACTGCAATGCTTGTGTCAATCATTGGGAATTCCTTGAGAATGTCAGCCACCTTGTGGAGACCAAAGTTGTCTAACACAATCACATTGGTGAAGTCCAGGCTTGTGCGCCTCAGGTGCTCCTGAACCAATTGGAGGAATGACAAGAAGGTATGGCTGTTGTGAGAACCCAATATCATTTGATAAAGCTCAACCCCCTTTGGACCAAGGAGAGCCACCATTGAGTATGCTGTGGTGCGGACTGCAGCATGCCAAGCCATCCCGTCATTGGAGCCTCTGGGGACATACCCATACTCATTGCGCATTGACGAGGCAAATGCTGATTTGTCAATGTAGTAGAATTTGACTGTTCCCTTGGCTTTGAGGGCAGTGTACGCCTCAGCGTAATTTTTCCGGGTCTCAATATTGGCTGGGCTGTTTCTGTTGTAGGGAGATACCCCGAGCTTTTTCCAGGAAAAGCACATCCCCTTGAGCAGAAAGTAGTAAAAGGAAATTGAAGCCTCAATCCCAAAAGCAGACTTGACCATGGCCTGTATATTTTCCATTTCAAGATGGCAGTCCCTGGTGATCCACTGGCGGATTGCCCATTTGTGCTCCTTGGTGAGCATGGTGGAAACACGCAAGGATTTCTCCACGGCAAGGACTCGGCCAGTATCAATAAAATTGTTGAAGGCCTTTGAGGCGTACTTGGGATCCACCCCAACAAGAGCCACAGCCGCCTTGTAACCACCTGATTCCCACATGAGCTGGAGAAGGATGATTTGCTTAATGTCAGGAATGCGCTTGTGAGCGGGCTTTTTAGCGGTGGAGATTGGCTTGTTAGCGTTGGGCACAACACAGGGCATGGGCACCTTGGTGTAAAACGCAGCAACTTTCTTTAGCACTAACTGTCCCTCATCTGTTTGGTAGAAATTAGGCTCCTTGTCCTCCTTCTGATTGCCATCACTGACGTAGGGCTTGTAGCTAGTATCAAGTACAGGCTTCACCTTCTCCAGCATGGCTGACGGGACCAACTCTTGCCAGTACACAACGTCAAACACAAACAAAGTACGTTCTACCTCCTTGTTTCTAACTGTTTTGGTAGTGGTAACATTGGTGGGCTTCTGGGTCAGCTTTGGGACCCAAGGGTTTATGCTCCGCACCCTAGAAGCTTGTGCTCCTTGAACCGGCTGTGTCAGTGCAATGTCACTATGGAACTCTCCTCTCCTGTTTCCTCCTTGAGTAGGCACTTGTGTTGCACTAAGTCTATTCTTTGACCCACGGGGCAACCGCAACCGCGGCGCACAACGGGTGCAATGGTAGTCTGTTGCTCTGTTCCTTCCATTTTGAGAATTTAATAAAATATTAAATAAAACTTAATTAAGTTACTCCCTATTTTTAATTTTTGCCTTTATCTGTTTATGGATATTCAATTAATATTTTTCCCACCCAATATCCCAATTATAGATTTTTTATTTCTTAGTTAGTTGTTTTTGGTTTTACTACACCAATTTTGGAATACCCAAAATAATCTCCACCCATTTTCCTAGATTTTACTGCCAAATTCAAACACCCAACACATTATTTTTAAAATTTATGTTTCAGATCTTGTGTCTTATTTTAGATACCTTGTTATCATTCTTGATTACAATCCATTGCACACAACATTTGAGTGATTTTGTTTACATAGTGAGTTGCTATTGTGTTTTGTTTTTGGATTGAGTTTTGACACATCATGCTTGGGTGTATTTTGTCACCAATTCACATAGTAAACATATGGGACATTATTTTTCTTGTTATGCCTAGGCGCCAGATTGGTTAGATTATAACTTAATCACATTATTCATATTCAAATTATTCAGAAAGAGTAAAATACAATCAATCCCAAATATTTAATTGATCTTGGGCTTGGGTGATTTTATAATTGAAAATTGCAACTTATAGTACTACTGAAAATATCTTAAGTGCTACTACAAACCAAAAATATTTATGATGAGTTGCATGGGAGAGTAATAGCAGCCCCAAAGCTATAAATGCTATTACCCTATCTTTGGCTCATCATAAATATTCTTAGTTTGTTTCAGAAAAAAAGGTTGTTGTTTTTGAAAGACTGATAACTCTATTTAAAATACACCCTCTAGTAAGCTGCCCTACTTCATGAACTTGCCCCAATACACTACTAGCATCTTCTGATATTTTTGTTTCTCTGGTATCATCACGTGATTTCAAATGATAAAATATCTCAGAATATTCTGAGAAGCTTTCAAATGTTAAAGGTGAAGTATATAACTTCCCATCTTTCATCAAATATGAAAGATTAATGCGCAGATTTTTAACTTCAAGCTCTCTTTTTATAGGCCTAAATTTCCTTTCATAAATATAAAAAAATGCTTTTTGGGAAACAATTGAACCAGTTAAAGCTGAATTGTATAATTCTTTTCTTCTTTCTTCTTTCTCACAAATATTTTTTAGATCATTAATGTTGTTAATATAAAGTACATTTTCTTTTTCCTTTAGAATTTTTGATATTACACCAAAGTGACCATCAACAATGCTTTTTCCATGGCATTCAACAAAACGGTTATATTTTATAGAACCCTTAATATATTTAGGTGCCTCTTTAAATAAGTAATATAAAAATTCATATGATCTAAAATGATTTCCATTATCTGTCCATACTTTTATATTTTTTATTTTTTTAAATCTATCTAATTTAAGAAGACTTATTAGACATTCACCTGAAAATAAAGAATCATGTGATAATATTTGAGACAAAAAATCATGATATTCATATTTAATTTTATTTTTTTCTTTAAAAACTAATGCAAACCCTAATAATGAGATTGGTTTTTTTGAATAAAAACAATTATTGGTCTCAATTGGACCACCTCCAACCTTTAATTTTTCTTTATAATCTATAACTACAACACAAGACTCATCATCTAGTTCATTAATATCTTTTTTATATTCACAATTTTGATGAACATAAAAGTCTTGGTGCTGATTAATAGTCTTTAAGTCATTGTCTATAGATTCTGGTAATGGTAAGTTTTTACTTTCACATTCTTCCTTCTTTTTTTCTAGTGAATTTTTTAAATTACAAATATTGCACATATCGGTTTGTTTTTTACTTTTTATTATATTTTTAGGGATTAATTTATAGTAAGTGGAAATTGAAACTGAAATTTCATTTTTTATTTTCATATTTTCATATATTTCTTTTTTTGTTTTAAGTAGAGAGTATTTAATTTCAGTTGAGTAATTACTCATCTCTTTTTCTATATCTTTATAAATTTTTTCAGGCACTTTTTTTGTAAACTGGCTTGTTTCAAAAGAATTTTCCAGCAATTTTTTAATTATTTTTTAGTTATTTCTTTTTTTAATGAATAGTTATTATTTTTTGGCTTTTTTTGTTTAAGCTTACATTTTTATTTTTATTTATTTTTCTTGAGTATTCAAACTCACTTTTAGTTATATTAAACCCCATATCATTAAGCTCTTTTAAAGAGTAACTGGAAGTAACCAGAGATCGCAAGGCTGGGAGATGTTTTTGGGGAGAAGATTTCATGAGATCCTTTAAGTTTTCAATGAACTCATTGCCTTTTTGATTTTGAATAGTTGGCAGGAACTGAGCTTTCCCAAATTCAGTTTGAGTAAGGAAGTGCTTGATGAAATTATCAAGATCATCACCAGCAATAAAGAGGAATGCCTTTTTTAACATTGCAATTCTCTCTCTTTTTGTTGAAGCTCCCAAGGAAAAAAAGGGTAGCATGGAAGAAGTAAATTTAACTGAGGACATGGTAGTATTTTGAATCTGTAATTAGGTCAGATCTTTGATGTGTGCCTTAATGATGGAGTAGTTATGATCAGAATGTGGTCTTTGAATTGGGTTATTTGGATTAGAAGCTTTGTGGTACTTTAGCTCTTATATACCAAGCTAAATGACACCATTCTGAAAGAAATGGTGTGATAGCTTTTATTATAGTTTGAACTTGAATTTATGTTTGCAGAAATTAATTAAATACCCAGTTTTCATACACAAGTGATATATGTGAAGCAGCTAAGCATTATTATTACATCATATCCTCTTTGTAATCAATGCAAATCAATTAAAATGATGTATTCAGTTAATTGTAACTCTTCCGCATATTTTTAAATGATAAAATATTAAAGAATTCCATTTAAAGAATGCTCAATTTGAGGTTCGAAGCTCACTTGAACCTTAAAATCAATCTAAACAGTGATAAAAACATCCTAACTTCAAACTATCATAAAATCCTAGAGAATTGAGCTTTTTAAATAAAATAAAATGCGAAAATAAAGCTCTCAATCTTATCTTTAATTTCGTCAAATAAAAAACATCTGTTGTGTATTCAAAAAAGAGTATTTATTAGCTTTGAAGTGATCTACTTTATATCATTAGATATAATCATATAATAAAATCTGGATTATGCTCTTTTAAATTACTTTCGCTTTAATATTGAGCATAGTATACATATTAAAATTTTTACACCAATAGAAAGATAAGATTCTTAGCTTCATTTTGATAGTTTACAGTATGAAAAAATATTAATTTTTCATTGAGTTATTAATGTTTTAAATATAAATTGTGTAATTAGTTACTTTTTCAAAATCGAACTGTGTTATGCTGCAACTTGAGCAGCATGTGCATTAGAAAATGGCCTAATCTCTAAAATAATGACCCATATGTACACCAAAAGTCAACTCACACCATTTTTTTGTGAATCAATGTATTTTGTATTGTATTTTGAATGGTTTTGCTTTGCATGTGAGCCCTTTGTTGCTGTGTTGACTCATTTTGCCCATTAACGCCAATAAACCCTGTTAACAGAGTGTATATTTTAACCTGAGAGTTGGATTTTGTTTAAATCTGAAATCATTTTGTTTAAATCTGAATTGTTTTGCTTGTTGCCATAGCTTTTAAAACTACTGTACTAAACAATTGAAATATAAAACAAAACTAAGCATTGATTGCACAGAAGTTGTGCACCAAAAAATTCTAGCTAGATCAAAATTTATGGTGCCCACTTCAATGGCAACCTCAAGAATTAACTCATCCCATAAGTTAACTTACTGTATGACAACAGTCAGAATTAAAAATACTCTTACATTGACAGAATTGAAAAGGCAGAATTAAGTTTCTACTCATATAGACTACTAAATGTTGACACTTTTTTAATAAGTAGAAACCTGTTTTCTGAACATTTTACATAATAAAAATTAAACTTTAAAATAATTTTTAAGGTAGTGTGACTACATAAATTTTGAAAATAACTATAAAAAATAATGCATGGCAGCAAAAAAAAGCTAATAAAAATACACTTTTGTTTTATTTTACTATGAAATTAGCTATCTTAACTATAAATTTTTTTCCCACTTATAAAAAATGAAAAAGCCCACTATGCAAAAAAGTACTACATAAAAATTCATATATTTAGGAAACTATAATCAGAAACAGTAGCATAAAATTATTTCTGCGTTGAAAACTAAAAAATACATATAATTTACTAGCAAAACCCATCATAGGTCATATATACAGCCTAAGGCATCAAACTGTTAAATAGCATGATTTTTAAAAAATCATTATAAAGTAAGTATAAATTATTTAGAATATCCATTTATGTAAAAATATTATAAAAAAGTAACTATATAGAAAATTAGAGAATACTAAAAAATTAAAAACTAGACTGTTATCACCTGGTTGCTATTAAGAACTGTGGCAATATTATTGACATATTTCCCAAGATATGAAAGCTTATATTTAGCCTTGAAAAATTTCTTTTATCTTCTCTTAATATTGCTTCTCTTTGGTGACTCTCTTCTTTTTGGACATGTTTTTAAATATCTTGATGGATGCAACAGTCTTCTCCTGTTGAATTTTGAGGTGCTTGTAGGTGTTGTATCTGGGCTTGATTCCAAAGGAGGACTTGATATACTTATGCTAGCCCTCCAAATATGAAGTAGTTTTAATCTCATCCTTAAGAACTGCCTGGTAAAAATCCAAGTTGGCTTTGGCTCTGGGCTTGCTCCAGCGCTTGGTAACCTTATGTACAATACACTGTGGCTCTTAGTATTCAATGAAGGTATAGAAGGCACCATCATTCTTCTTGACATATGGATCCTGGCATAGGAGCTCAAAGGCTTGTCCAGCATGTTCTGGCTTTACAAAAGCTAGTGCTACAAACTGCTGAATTAAGAACTTGCACTTTCCTGAAGTATCTAGACAGTGGAGCTTGCTGAGCTCAGGTAGACCCTTTAGTTGCCTATTGACAGCCTGTCAATAATGGAAAAAACATCACTGGACCTCTTCATCAAAAATATTTATAAAAGAATTATACTGGTCAGTTTTATGGACCATAATTATAGTTGAGGGACAAAGTGCTCTGCCATGAGCTTGTTGTTCTTCAGCAAGAGCAGCTTTATCCTTTTAATCATCAGCTGGATTGAATCTAGTTTTATGGCCAGGGGGACTTTATTATTATTAGGAAGGGCTTTGATAGCCTCATGAAGGATATTAAAGGCTCCTGTTTAAATCTCTTGTTTCCAGTAAGCAGAAATTGGGCAAATGGGAGCACCTTGCCTTCAATAATGAAATTTACAACCCATAGTTGGTAAAAAAGGCGGGGTCATACTGCAAAGGTACCATCACATTACCAGGTCTATGAATCTTTTATTTGCTCCAAGTTTTATTGTGTATAATAGCATATGATTATTGCTTCTGCTTAAAATCTCATCCCTGTGTAAAAGGAATACCTAATCTTCATTGAACATCTTTAACTTGTCTGTCAAGACTAACTCTCCTTGGACCATGGCAGACTTTTTTTACAGAAAATAAATCACAGTGTTTGTCACATATGTGCTTCATTAACTGGTTGCAGTTGGGATGAGCTTCAGGTTCTCATTACTTAGGCGTGTGGTGGCCCTAACTAGTGGATCAGAAGCCTTAATATATTTAGAGACTGTAAATATTTGATATAGGTACCACTTTAGAAGCTTTTTAACAATAATAACTGTTACATTGTATGTGAATTTCTCCTTTTTCACTAATGGCTTTATCCTATCCTTCTGGATTGATCCTGGCAGTGCAGCTTCTATATTTACATACATTATGCTTTTTTCTTCCTACTATGTTCTGATTGTTGCAATTGAAAACATAGCCACTGCAGACTATACTTGCACCTCTTTTTACAGACCTTAGATGTCAGGGCCCAAGGGCTTCTGACTCTGAACCATTAAATTAAAGATTGGATGTATTTGATTTATTTATTTCAAGGACCAAAAATGACCACAAATGAAGGGGAGAGAAGTCAGGCTCTTTTTATACCATTTAATCTCATTCTTCCAGATCATTCTCAGAGGTTCTTGGGTCTTCATCTGGGGACTCATTTTGTGAGTCTGAGACATCAGCTGATTGTATGGCATTATATTCCTTTGAGAATCTTCGAACTTCCGCTTTGCCTCTGTTTATTGTCCAAAAATAGTTCAAATCAAAGCTCCTGCTTTGTGGCTTCAATTTGAGCGTAAAAACGTCCAAATCCGATCAGTATCAGCTGAGATACACTAGTATTTGTCCGCACAGCGTTGAACGTTGTCTTCGTAGGCCCAATACCTAATCGCATTTCCTTTTTGGGACGTATCAATGAGTCCTCCCGGGCTAAATATTCAAATCAAATTAACTTCTGAACCAGTTCACCTAGAGAGACCATCAAGGGCTCATTTTGACGGCAAGGATCTGCTCTATCAGCCCAGGTAGTTAAAACGCAATTTTTATATATAATAATGTCATGGCGGTTCATGACATTAGAGGGAAAACTGGATAGAACTTTTTTGGGAGCTTAAACTATCCTTTGATGTTACATATATTATGAACCTTCAGGGAATCAATAACCCAATTGATGCTTTATTGTAGTCAGAAAGGTAATAATCTGATCTTTTTTATTAATCATTGAGAAGGAGGATAGTGTGCAGATTCAGGTAGGACACACCATCTCAAAAATGCCATCTTGTTGAAACCGCAGGCTTGACCCGCCAGCAAGGTTCCAACCAAGCGGGTTTGTGACCCGCAATCTGATTACCCGGCCACTCAAAGCCAAACCCAGAAGTCAACTTGGATTACCAAATCAGTCAACATGAGCAAATGATGATCCCTCACGGTGGATACCTCAATTTGGCGCTTGACTCATTAACAGGATCAAGCCACCCCCTCTTCCATCCAGCCGTGTGATCACCAATCATGTTCCTTCTATCCATTGATTCACAATAGCTATATAATTACTATCTCACAATAAAGATTATTATCTATCCTCTAAATCTTTTTCTCCTTGTAACTCTGCTAAAACAGCACAGTTACAACAATCTTGAATTTGATTTTAGATGGTGTTTTTTGTGTTAGTGATTTTGAATCACAAAAAATAAAATAAATAATAAAAAGTTGAAGTTCACTTATAAATTTATAATGTGGCATCTCAAAAGTACACCATCTCAATTTTTTCATTTCAAGTCAAATTAATTAAATCTTATTTTGCTAACTTTATTTATATATGAAATCACATTAGTGTGGGGTGTGTTTATGCCATCTCAATTTTATGTCATCTTGATTTACACCATTTATCTTAAACTAAAATAAGGCTATTCCTGCACTAAAATAAAGCCTGTTGTATAAAATCAGAAGATGTTCCTATAGTATTAATGTAAGATCCTTATAATAAGAACAACCTAAAAAGACACCACTATGATACAGTAGTTTTAGAAGCTATGGCAACAACAAAAAATACTTCAGATTTAAACAAAATGATTTCAGATTTGAACAAAATCCAAGTTGCACAAGATTCAGGATTCAATTAATTTAAATATTTTTGGTTAATAAATAACTGTCAAACAAAAAACAAAATTTTACTAGCACATTATACAAAATTATATCAAACATCAAGCGATGTAGTTCAAACCATAAATAAAATAAACTGACACAACAAGTGAAATGGATGGATACTATTCTGAAGTATATTTAATCCAATCAGGATTCATATGAGGCACCAACAGAAGGACTAAAAAGAAATAAAATTGGAGCAATCTAAGAGCAAGATTCCACAAGCACAAAATAAAATGAACTCACACAAGATGTGTAGTATGAGCAGCCTAAAATAGAAAAATAACAGTTTAACAGCCAATCAACAGCTATCCAATTTAGGAACAGAGGCATTTTATTCATTTTCATGGATCCTGATTTGTATTAAATGGTTTTGAGAACCTTTCAAATATAGACTTGAGTGTTACAAAAGTAACAATTTTGATGTCCCAGGCGGGAATCAAACCCACTCCTAGCCTCCAGGCGGGGCTAGCAGGTGGGGGAGATTTGCCTGCACTTGGATTTTTGCTTTTCTAAGCAAATCCAGGTGCAGGAACCACTCCAGCCCTAGTGGTAGCTGAGGGCCCTGCTTTGGGCCCCAAAAGCTACGCCCAAGCCTTGGTGGGTTTGGCTGGGCCTGGGCAGGCTATTTTTAGCTGCCCAGTAAACCCAGATCAAGCCCACCCTCCATTAAGTAATTTGGGGTCCCCAATTGGGGACCCCTTTTTAATCAAGTTCTTTGGGCTCACGAGAGCCTTTCAAGCCAGTCCAAAAATGGTGATCAAATTGGGAAAACCCCCAAAACCCCAGAAGCCAAACCTGCCAGAACCAATGGCCAGCCAAGCCAAGATGGACCACCAAAAAGCCAAACAACTGGTCCTGAAAACCCCAAAAATGATCATGTAGCAGCCAACCAAACAGCAGAACCTGAGATGTCAAGCCTGGCCACACAGATAGCACCAGAAGAATGCCCAGAGGCACTTGCATGTGAGTAAGTATATCAACCAGAAGCACCTAAAAAAGTTCTGTATTGTCATCCTTACCAAATAAAAGTTGTTATGAAACTTTGGTTCACCAATCTGCTCCCATACCTATTTTTGATACTCTTCCATCTGCATACACCCAAGTGTCAGTACCCATCCACTGGGATAGATAGCCAGACTTCAGTTGACAAACCTGAAGCCTTTTACTACTACAGTCTGCCCAAAGCTCCATTTGGCCCTGTGCATTTCACTGAACACCCCCAAATCCTGACCACAAACCCTGTACATTTGAAGACTTGCTGTGGTACACCCACCCAAACGCACCCAAGAAACCCTATCAAATTGTCTGTGACGGCAAAACAATCACCATTTACCCTTTGATCTTAAACAGGAAGTACAACAATCTTGCTGCCTAACTGGTACCCATGAAGCCACCCCTGACACCCAAACCAACCATCTCAACCCCACCCACCTCTGACGCCACTGGCCAGAACAGTCAATTCCTGGGGATGCTTTACCTGGCGCTCATAGGATTGATTGATTCTGCCTTGCCAGCAGCCGGGCCTTGGGCTGTGGCCGGCAAGGCCCTTTCCTACCTGATAAAGTTAGGTCCCATCATCTGGTGGGCCATGTCAGTACCTGCTTTGAATCCTCCCTCACCTACTGGAGCCCCACAGTACTCTTGGTACCCTGGCATTGAGATTACAACAAAAATAAATCATTAAATTTTAAAATATCTCCTTTTAGTGATTTTATCCTAGGGTTTTTTTAAATATGGTTTTCAACAGCAACATCTTCAACGGTGACAGCAGCCAAGCCAGCTTCAATGGAGGCAAGGGTCAGGGCGTGGAGGCACACATTTATACCCAAACCTTTGAGGCAGGTAATAAGAAAGCTGACCTGTACCTGACCACCAACCCCTATGGCTTTGACTTGTTCAGTAGTCACACAGTGTCTAGCTCTTCCCCTGCTCCTGTACCCACCCCTGCACAAGCTGTCTGTTAACCAACCAATCAGGATAGCAACCTTGATTTTAAAATCTTCCTGCCACTAGCCAACCTGCCCCCTACAGCCAATCAGGCTTCAGCTTCAGGTTCCGCGGCCCAACACCCCAAACAACAAATCATCACCACCCAAAATCCAGTAAATTGTGGCACTAAATCTACAGGGTCTGTCATGGGACCAGATTGCTGCCCAGTTTCAATTCACCTGAGCCACAATAATGCAGGAGTTCAATAACCTAATGATCAAAGGGAATCTGATTGGGACAGCCAAGAAGCCAAAGAAGGCCCCTAAGTCCCAGATGGCAACTGTGGGGTACAACACGCCATTTCAAAAGGGGCATCTCAAATTTAATTTGAGATGGCATTTTTTGTGTTAGTGATTTTGAATCACAAAAATATAAAATAAACAATAAAATAGTTAAAATTTACATATACTTTTATAATATGGCATCTCAAATTTACACCTTTTCAATTCTGTCACTTTGAGTCAGATTAATTAAATCTTTTTTTGCTAAGTTTATTTACATATGAAAACACTTAGTGTGGGGTGTGTTTACACCATCTCAACTTTACGTCATTTCAAATTACACCATCTATCTTAAACTAAAATAAGCTTATACCCAAAATAAAATAAAGCCTGTGGTATAGTGCCAGAAGATGTTGCTATAGTATTAATCTAAGACAATTATAAAAGGAACAACCTAAAAAGACGCCACTATGATAGTCCTTCTAGTGATTGTCATTGCTGGGTAAAAAAAACAGTTTTGTTATATGTAATTTATAATTTTATTATACATGGATATGTTGATAAGGGTTTCATCAATAAAATATTTTAATAGTGATTTTAATATGGAAGAGGGTGATTACACCATTTTGATTTACGTCACTTCAAATTCCACCATGTTTCACATCACCCAATTGATTTGATGCGCACAATGGATAGGGGAAAATAAGGAGAAATTACATATGACGCCAGGCTACGCTATATTGATTACCCCACTGCAATTCTTCTTCCACTTTTCAGGAGTATAGTTTCACATCAAAACCAACATTAATAAAAAATGTAAAACATATGAAAATTTGCAAATATATATTTTTTCATCTCCTTTAAACAACTGGGTACTTTTTAACCCCAGTTGTATAAGCTAATTTTGAGAAATTCAAGTTTTACTCTTTGGCCCGGTTGAGGTAGCTCCACTGTAAATTTGTTAATTTAATATAAAAAATGGTCAAAAACACTATGTTTTTGAGCTACAGCACCTCAATTACGTCACTTTGAAAACACCATCTCAAGAGCAAGTTTTCAGTCAAAACTCAAAGTTTTGCCTACTTGCATTACTAATAAAAAAATTATTTTTTTAAAAAAAACATTGAAATTTTGATAGTATATATTATTTGATCTCCTCTACAATTCTATGTAAAAAAATTGATACTTTTATATTAAAAACATTCTTGTTTTTCTCTTTAAAAACAACCCCCAAATTGCTCATATTTTGATACTAATTCACTTTTAGATGCCTACCAAGTCCATCAACAAAGCTGCGTCCAAGGCCTCAAAGTCCAAGACCACTCCTCCAAAGGCCAGAACTACCCCTAAAAAGCAGCCTGTTAAGGGTAAAGCTCCTCCTAAGACACCCACGCCCTCACCAGAGCCTGAGGAAACAAGCCCAACCCCTCCCCATTCTCCTTTTGTTTACTCCCTGTCAGACCCTCAAGAGAAGTTGTTCAACTTTAACCGCCACTCTGACCCCACTTCAGAGCCTGAGGATGAAGAAGAGCAGGAGCCTGAGCCTGGTGCTCCTGCAGATGAGCCAATTGAGCTCTGGGATCTTAATACCATCCATAATGTATGCAACAGAAATGGCACATTTGCTGTGCCCGCCACATACCCTGTCAGCTATCCAATGATGACAAAGAAAGGGGGTGCTGGCTTTGTCCACAAGGGATACAGCTTCAGCTGCAACAACAAGAAGAAGCATCCGTCAGCATCACTTCAAATGTGATAATGTTGGCTGTCCAGCTAGACTTACCACCTATGGGTTCACTTGTTTTAAAGCCCTGACTATTGGGCATGACTGTGCTGAGCCCTTTGATCCACTGTATCAACTGATCCGCTGTTTTCTTTACCAGGGCATACCAACCACCAAAGACCAAACTGCAACTGAGGTTGTAAACAATGCACTCATTAATCTAAATGATACCCAACTGGCAACTGTTGGTGGTGCCTCAAAACTTCAGAGATATCTCACTGACCAGAGGTATGCTCTGAGCACTGAAGGCGTCAGTGCTACATCAATTGAACAGTTGATTTTAACTGAAGAGCAAAAGCTTTCACGGCATGAAGAGAGATTTCTCCTTCACAATGATGGGCAACATGCCCCAGAGCGGATCATCTGCTTTGCTACCTCCCAGGATCTTTGCAACATTTTAAAATGCAAGACCTGGCTTGCAGATGGAACATTCTCAACCTGCCCAAAGCTCTTTAGCCAGCTTTGGAATATCCATGGGCAGGTTGGCAATCTTGTACTCCCCTGGTCTTCTTTTACTCCCAAATAAGAAGCAGGAAACTTATGTCCAGGCTCTAACAATATTAAAGACCAAGTTGGATGAGATCCTCCCAACTATTGAAGAGGAGCCAAAGGAGTCTACAGGGCGCAAGAAAAAGGCCCAGTCAGAGGAAGCCACCTCAATCAAGAAAAATCCTGAAAGCCTTCCATACCATGAATACCTGATAGTAGATTTTGAGCAGGCTAAGGCCAATGCTTTTTTGAAGTCTTCAAGAGCTTCCCTCAGGGATGCTACTTTCACTTTTGCTAGGCACTCTGCCGCCGCTTCAAAAGTGCTCTGCACTTCATGAGCTGGTCTACACTGAAGGCACAAAGGAAGCAAAGGACGTGTTCAACTGCTTTGCTGCCCTTGTGCAGAAGGAGGAGACAAATGCCTTTTACGACGCCCTCCTCCGCCATCCCTACATTATTGCCAACCAGGCAGCCTTTGCTCCATTCATAGAGTATTTTGAAACTCAATGGGTTGGAGTGTTTCAAGGAGCATGCCAAATCAGAAAGGATGGTGACTCAATATAGTGGAACTGCTTTAAGCAGGTAAAGGATGTCCTAATCAAGACCACCTCTTCTCTTGAAGGGTGGCATAGTCAATTTGCCACAAGGGTCCAGGTTCAGAAGCCCAAGTTCAACAAAATCATGGTGCATCTCAAAACCCAGCAGGCCATCTCTGCCTGCCTCTTTAAAACAGGCGTCAAGACCAAGGATGATCCCTTAAGCAAACCAAAGTGGTGAAAAAGTATACAGATATTAGCAAGGTGGTCCTTGCCTACTATCCCAAGGATAGCAAGCTTGAGCATCTCCAAGCTATCTCAGTTGCTCTTTCAACCAATGTATGATCCTTCCTCAATAAACACCACTCTATCTTCTCTATTATTTCTTTTAATTTTATCATTATTTTAATTTTATTTGGTATTTGGTACAAAAATATGTTTATTTTAAAGCATAGTCTATAGTTAAAATATATGAAAATGGTTGTTTTTGGGATCATTTTAACTTTTGGACTTTACACAACCTTGTGCTACTATTCACACCATTTTTTTATTGCAGATTTGGAATACTGAGGCTTTTTTAAGCCTAGAAATGTTTTTTGAATTTTTATTTTTGGGAATTTTTTGGGTAGTTTTTGGAGTTCAAAAAATCATAAATTTTAAAACAGTTTTTTTCTTGGTCAAAATGCTGTAAATCAAAATGGCGTTTTTACTAGTAAATTGAGATAGCAGAAATTCAAGATGCCGTATTTTGAGATGGCGTTTTTTGAGATGCCGTTTTTGAAATGGTGTATCCTACCAACTGTGGTAAGGTCAACTCCCTTAAACTCAACTCCCTGGCACTTGACAAAGTGTCGAGTACCAGTGAGTCAAGTGCCGCATATGTGAATCTATTAGTATTTTTAGCTTAACCAATTTTAAGCTAATTTTTACTAGTAATTTAGGGGTTTGAAATCAAAAACCAAGGTTAAATTTACTTGAACTTGACTCTGTTTAATAAATTGGTTGGCTAAAATACCAATTTAAGGGGCAATCTATAAGTAAATTTACTAATAGGAATAAAAAAACCTTTGTTTGACACTCTAAAACCAAAAGTGACTATTTTGACACTTTTTAAGCCAAATTTTAATTTTATTAATAAAATAAATACGTGCTTATATAAAATTTGTTATTTACTATTATATTTTTATTATTAGTGTCTATAGTTGTTGATTAGGCTCTTAAGCACCACTTTACTGGATTTAGTGGCATAGATATTAATCAAATACCCCACTTGTTTTACATTATGTCATTCCCGGGTTTTCGGATTAAGTGGTGCCACATAAATTAAGCCCAATTTATTAAGAGATTTCATATGTAATTTATAAAAAACTGAAACTTGACACTTTTTTTTGTTTGAATCTATCCACTTGACACCTGATTGGTTTTGGATTTAACTAATCAAAGGCTCAGAATTAAGGCTAAATTAATAAGTGACACACTATGAGTGCCACTCAACACTCACCCACTCAACACTTTAACTTGGGGATTAGTACAGAGAGCTTCTTAACGTTTTAACCAACACTATGGTAAATAGTTCACTCCCAGCTCCTCACAGCATGCCCTAATCACTAATAAACACATTCCCATTCATAGACCTTTATAACTTATGTTGTATTTTTATTTTTGAGCATACAAAACTGCCTTGCTTTTGGGTTAACTTTCAAACCCGGTTTAAATTTAAGCAAGTTTTATATGTAAAAAACATAGTAAATTTGATGTTTCTGCTTGACTCTGGCATACTCGACAGTGAGAATTCAGCTTTTTCCAGCTGATTGACAGTGCTGAACTCAACAATTTACTATGTTTTGAATTTATAACTCTCAATAAAAAAATTCCACATAATAATTTTTTTTGCTATTATAATCTACTACTTTTTCTGCTGCTCTCCATATAATTTTCATATTTTTTGATTTTCAATTAAACTTTTACATTGATTTTACACTAAGATGTTATGCTGAACCTAACATCTTTGATGCTTTATCATAAATTCACTTATTTTCTTGTTTTAATATTTATATCTACACTTTGAGTTTCTATTTTGCTTCTATTTACTTAATTTATGTTTTTTTTTTGATAAATAAAACTTTATTTGCATCCTTTTCATTTAACTTTTGCTTTGTTTTACCTCTGTGTTTTATATCTTTCATACTTCTATTATTTACAATGCTAAACTTTTCTTTAGAAAAAATCAAACAAGAACAGCCAACAGCCTAAGCGCCAAGCCTCCAAAGGCTCCAAAGAAACTGCCTCCACTCCCAAGCGTGCCAATAAGCCTGCAAAGGCAAAGTCTCCAACCCCATCTCCTCCCACTCCATCTCCTCTACTCCTCCCCCCTCCACCCTCATCTTCTACATCCCCTTCAAATTCCCCCTAAAAATCCTCCCCCAATAAATCTGATGGTGATCTTACCAACCACTCATTTTATCACTCAGAGGCCAACTCTGAGCCTACCAAGGAGAGACACACCAAGAAGTCAAAGGCTGCCAAAGAGCCCACCTCTTCTTCTGGTAAGAAAAAGGAGGCATCCAAGCAGTCCTCAAAGAACCCTTCCCCTCCCCCTCCCAATGGCTCTTCCCCTCCTTCTTGATCTGACCCCCAAGATGAGCCAGAGGATTACTCCAAGAAGTTTAAAGCTTCTGGTCATGTGGCTTGTGATCCACTGGCCATCCACAATATTTGCAACGTGGACAGAGAGTTTAAAGTTCCCAAGCGCTTCCCCCGGTACTTTCCAATCATGTCCGTAAAGGGTGGCCCTGGTTACGTTGCCAACAATTACATCTTTAATTGCAACAACTAAAAGCGGCAGACCAAAAGCAAGCACTTTGTCTGCAAGGATAAGACTTGCGGGGCCCGGTTGAACACTGAGGGCTGGGAGCAAGTAACGTTGGAGAAGGGGGAGCACACTTGTGAGCCCCCAAGCATCTAACCACTTGGATGTTAAAGTGGTACCTTGTGCAAGTAATACCCACATCCTCTCATCTTTGCGCATCAGATCTGGCCATCAAGGCCCTCCAACATCTCAAACCCAACAATCTCAAGTTGGTACCAACACAGGAGCAGTTGGTCAAATTCATCAGCAATAAGTGTATTGATGCCAATTCCCCTCCCCCAAGGCTTCTGACGTCCTCTCTGAGCTCATGCTCACTTATGAGCTTAAGCAGCTTCTGAGTGGAGTGCGCTTCCTGCTTCATGATGATGGGCCTGCAGCCAAGGACCATATAATCTACTACTCAACTCAGCAGAACCTGATGGAGTTGAAAAGGGCGTCAACCTGGCTAGTTGATGGTATTTTTGCCACTTGCCCCCGGATGTTCAAGCAGCTCTGGATGGTCCATGCCCAGATTGACATCCAGGTGATTCCACTTGCGTTTTTTTTCTTCTTCCTGGTGCCACTGAGGCCATCTATACCTGCACGTTCTCCATCCTCCACCAAGCAATTGCCCTCATTCCACCTGCCAATGACAATGAATCCAAGAAGACTCCCCCCCACACCCGCGCTAACCCACCTGCCTCTGATAAGTACCAGGCCATCCTGGACTCGGAGGAAAAGGCAAGGCTAAGAGCTCTTGGGCCTTGCATGTGCATTATGGACTTTGAGCCTGCTCAGTTCAATACATTTGAGCAGCTTTTTGCAGGGAGGTGCAGGGGTGCCACTTCTACTTCCTCCAAACAGTTGCTTGTAACGTGCAGGTCCATGCCAATCTTAGTAGGTTGAGCCAGAGGGATACTTTGGACACCTGCAGATTTGTGCTGGCACAATTTAGTGCCTTGGCTTTTTTAAAGCCAGAGCACACTGCGCAGGGGTTTGAGGTGCTCTCAAAGGATCCCTATATAGTGAAGCACCCGGAGTTCAAGCCTTTCCTTGAGTACTTTGAGCCTCAGTGGATTGGGAAGGCCTTCATGCAGAGGCAAGGCAAGGCCCGTGCCAAGGCCAGCTGGAATGTGTACTGGGTGGCAGTGAATGGTGAGCTCAAGACCACCTCAGCGCTAGAGGCTTATCACAAACACCTCAAGGCTAACTTTGGGCTCCACCCAAAATTCAATAAGTTTGTTTCCCTCTTGCAGCACGAGCAGGAGAAAACCATCTCCAAGCTGTGTGATCTCTCCAACTGCGTCCCCCTCACCAAGCCAACCACCCACTGTACCCTCTTCACCAAGGCCATCCAGGGTGTGGCCAAGCACAAATACAAGGCCTCTGAGCTTAAGCAGAAGCTTGGACTTATTGCCACTGCCCTCCTGGAAGGGGCCAAAATGAAACAGGGAAAGAATGACAAGGAATAAACTTGCTTGCTTGCTCAGTTATATGATTTTTACTTTTTACTTTTAACTTTAATTTTTACTTATTAGCTTTGATCATTTAGTTTTTAGTTTTAATTTTTAAGTTTTTTAACTTAATTAGATAGCAGTGATTGTTTTAAGTATGCATGGTAAGTTTGAGATGAATATTTATAGTTGAAAGTGAGTGAAATATCTTAATTTTTGTTAATTTCCAAATAAAACATGATATTCACAGTTGTGCTTATATGAACTAAATCAAATAAACATTAATATTTCTTCATATTTTGCGTAAATTTATTTGTTGTGTTTGTGTTTTCTTTGTCTCATTGGAATTTTAATTTTTATGGTAATAAAAAATATTTTTTATAATGAAGAGTGTAAATTACATAGTAAAATGAGAAATAATTGCTTATTTCTCCTTATTTTCATTAATTAAGATACTGTTTTTATTTCATTTATAAGTTCTCTGGGGTCACTGTAGTATACCATAGCTGTATAGCTTAAGTTTTCCATATTTAAATATTTCATACATCAAGATCTGTTAATTAAAAAAGTGTCAATTTCTAGTTGTCAATCAGGGCAAAAGCTGAATTCTCACTTTACTATAGTGTTGACTACCAGGGAGTCAAGTTTAAGGGAGTCAATCACCAGGGAGTTGAACTTACCACAGTTGCCTCCCAGATAACTGAGGCCTACCCAATAATGCTTGCCCTCCTCCAGCAGGACCCCAATCTTCCCCTAACCCAGGTCCACAAACAGCTCTCACACCATAACATATGGGTCTCCAAGCAAATGGTGCAGCTCTGGATGTACAGAAAGGTGGCTTCTTTATGGGTTCTTACCTATTTTGCCTGCAACCAATGGGATGGCACTGATGATTCCCTGTATGATATTGACATCAAGTCAACCCTGGTCCAATGCCTGACAAGTTTGTCAGATGACATCATTTTCATCTATTACTATAAGCTATCCATAGCTTTTGACAATTTTGGCGCCCAAGGAAGAGCTGCCACCCAAAAAGGGAGAAAGAAGGTCAAGAAGGGGATGTTTATTGGTGCATTTCTGGCTATTTCAGCCAAGGATTTTGTATACTATCAGACAAACCCAGATTTCATTGATGGTTACTCATACAGCCACATCCTCAGTGGATTACTTGACTTCTGGGATAGCTCAAATTCAAAGCATAAGGTTTTATTGAGCCACCAGATGGAGGGTAGCTCCAAGCCCTGAGGCCATTCAGGGTGTGAGCACCAGGCCTCAGTATATCCTGCTGGCCACGCAGACATCCATCTGGCTGATGTTGTCTTCTTTAACATTGGATTCACACTACAGTAGCGCCACCCTCAGGCTTTCAACATCCTCTATCTTGGGGTCCTTGACCAAAATTCTCTCTTTGACAACCAAATGATGGCTGACTTGTTTGCCCAAATTGTCTTTCACGTGAACATGAGCAACCAATCACACAAAGATAAGCGCCTCCCACCTCAGGCCACTGCCACCTACCAGCCCATCTAGCCAACAACCAATGAGGAATACAACAAGTGTTATATGGCGGCCATCACACGCAATCCTCCTACCCCTACCCCTGCCTTAACCACCCCCACCTTCCAGACCCACCCACCCAATCCCAGACCCCCCAGGCCAGCACTGCCTCTACATCTTTCTTCCCGCACCATTCTGTCTACTAGGCATCACTCTTCCCCGTCTCAATAAACCCCTTGGTCCCAAAAAATTTATATTTATATTATCTTTATTTTGAATTTTAATTGTTCATTTTCTCTTTGTTTATAGTTGGTTTTATTCTTTATATTCAGTTTATTTCTATAAAATCATATATTTACTATGCTGTGTATCTAGATCCAGAACACAGTTATTTTTAGTACCCAAACACAGCCCCTTGTGAAAATATTAACAACAATGTGGTGATAAGCTAAATTTGAATTATAAAATTATAGGCTAACTGATTTTAGATAATGTTGTTACTGATCCAAATTCAAAACCTTAATGATAAACTTTAAGCCAATCAGGAGCCAAGTGATAAAGTGATTGTTGTGACATAAAGGGTCATTCAATAATTCTTTGATGCATGTGCACTAATTAATATGATTGGCTTGATCTTTTGCTATTGTGCACCATTATTGCTGTGGCAAGTTGTTGGTGGACTAGTGCTAACCCAGCAGCTGATTGGGCACTAGTCCATCAACAACTTGCCACATTGGCAATGTTGTACAATGGCAAGCATCTAGCCAATCATATTAATTAGTGCACATGCATCAAAGAATTATTGAATGACCCTTTATGTCACAACAATCACTTTATCACTTGGCTCCTGATTGATTTAAAGTTTATCATTAAGGTTTTGAATTTGGATCAGTAACAACTTTCTCAAAAACAGTTAACCTATACTTTTATAATTCAAATTTAGCTGATCACCAAATTGTTGTTAATATTTTCACAAGGGGCTGTGTTTAGGTACTAAAAATAATATGGCAATTAAGGAAACAATGTCAACACAAAGCAAACAAAACATATTGAGATGATCGTAAACCATATACACAATGGGTAAAAAGATGGGATAGTGTAGCAAATGGGAAAACAAACAGGAATAAACAAAGAGGCAACAGTATCAGAATAATACAGATTTTATTGGGGCAAAAGTTAAAAAACATATGGAAAGGTTAGTAAAAAATATGAGAGAATTGGAGAAGCTTTTGAAGAATCTCAACTCTGCAATTGCAAAAATTAAAGACATTTTTTGAAAGGTCAAGGCAAAAGTCAAGGCTGCCGTTCTTACAGGGGACAAAATTAAAAAGGCTTCCACCAAGTCACTCATGGCCAAGATGCCAAACACCCCCAAAATAACAATTGAGCATCTTCTTAATGTTCAAAAAACTGTGTTTTGAGGGCCTCCAGTTCAAGTCATTTGCCCTCTCTGCACCGTCCATCTGGGTCAACAATCCTGAAACGTATGCACATCTCAAGCCAGCAGAGCGAGCAAGAACTGAGGATACAGAATCATCCGCCTAACTGCTTGCACCAAGAATGGCTAAGCCTGCTGTAGCTGTTGGCAAGGAGGAAACCTGTGAAGGTATATAATTATTATAATTAATAAAAGCTTGTAAATACTTACCTGTTTTTTAGAGAACATAGACAGTAAACTCCGCCATTTCCTGGTCCCCTTTGTCCCTGCCACATTCTACGCCAGCTGTGCCACTCATGTGGCCAAGCAGCTGTATCTATCCCCCCTTTCTTGCGGGAGCTGGAGGACTGCATCAACAGGTCCTTTCCAATATTGCAGGAGGCATTAGCCAGGCTGACACATGTCAAGAGAGCATCCAAGTGGGCATTTACTGCCTACAAGGATGCCCAACTGGTCCACCTGGACCCAGTGATCCTCAGTGAAGTTTACTGTGTAAACTTTATTGAGCTTGTTTGGGACGTCCTGGAGATGCTCCCATTCAAGAATGTACTGGAGATGGGCCAGGCCCATGAGGCTGCTTGCTTCTGCTTCCCGATAGAGCATATCATCTCTTACCTCTTGGACAACTTTGGGCGCGCGGTGGCAAAACTGGCTGTTGCAGACACAACAGCTATAAAGGAGATAAAAATCCTCCTGGCAGACTTTGGGCTGTCCTGGAGTGTCAACAAGATGGGGGTCCCTCTGGCAATGGAGCTCATGTTTGCCAAAAACAAAGCATGAGAAGAAGATTAGTACGGTATATAATAAGCTCTGTGAGTTTACAGAAGCCTTTGCTGGGCAAAGGCTTCACCTTGTTTACCTGGGGTTCATCTTTTACTTTGGGATGGCCGCGTCTGTATAGGACCTAGACCAGGTCCTCCTTGGGATTGACAAGGCCAGGCTCTCCCTGGATGGGAAGAAGGTCCCCCGGGTATGACTTGGTGGACCACGTTATCCAGGACATCTTGGTCCTGGCTGGAATTTTCAGGTTTTCAGCCCCGCCAGAGAAGCTGCTGCTTCACTCCCACCTGAACATACTCCTTTTCACCTGCAGGTGGGAGTATTTTAACCAGGGTGTATCCACTGTCCACAGTGTGGTGGTGGAGGTTGTGCACCACCTCTATTGTAGGGTGGGTACATACCGTCAAACCCATTATAAGCGCTCTTAATTTTTTCTATATAAATAATCATCTTATATACTCTAGATTGTTTTTATTATAAATAATTTTTTAAAGTCTTATTTTAGCAAGCAGAATTTACAAAATATATCCCAGAGAATGTCTTAATAAAAGCATAATAATATATGTCAATAAAATCTACTTCTAATTTGTAAACTTTACGTTTAACTTTTTTAATTTGATTTTTATATTTATTTGACAAAAGTGATATAAATATATTTGCGTAATCCAGTATCAAGCGTTTGGGATACCCTTAGATGCCATAATAAAAAATGATTATAAATAAATAAATTACTAGCATTCATTGATGGTCCTGCCAGATGTGATTGTGGGCTTAGAAGCTTCTAAATATAAAATGATAATTATTAAATCTTAAATAGTAGACTAGAGAATATAAAAAAAGTTGGACACACTAAGCCTTTAATTGATTGGCTGTTTGGCTAGGCACACAAGGATGAACTAATCAGTGTGGCCAAATAATCTGGCCACGGTCTCAGCTGGGAGGGTGTGGATCCTGGCCTGCAGCAAAATTAAACAGGTCTTCAGTCCCAGTTGGGGTTCCTTGCTTGACGGCTCGCTTGAGCCACCCAAAGACTTCCTCAATGGGATTTAGGAAGGGAAAATAGGGGGAGGAAGAGGAGGCGCAAATTTGCCGTGGCCAATCACTGGGGGCCCACTGCAATGCTAGTGTCAATCATTGGGAATTCCTCAAGAATATCAGCCACCTTATGGAGACCAACATTGTCCAGCATAAGGACGTTGGTGAAGCACGGTCTTGTGCACCTTAGGTGCTCCTGGACCAATCAGAGAAATGATAGTAAGGTCTGGCTATTGTGAGATCCTAATATCATTTGATACAGCTTGACCTCCTTTGGATCAAGGAGAGTCACCATTGAGTATGCTGTGGTGCGGACTGCAGCATGCCAAGCCATCCCGTCATTGGAGCCTTTGGGGACATACCCATACCCATTGCACATTGACAAGGCAAATGCTGATTTGTCAATGTAGTAGAATTTGACCGTTCCCTTGGCTTTGAGGGCAGTGTACACTTCAGCATATTTTTAACAAGTCTTGATGTTGGTTGGGCTGTTTCTATTATAGGGAGATACCCCAAGCTTTTTCCAGGAAAAGCGCATCCCTTGAGAGATGGTAGTAAAAGGAAATTGAGGCCTCAACCCCAAAAGTAGATTTGAACATTGCCTGTATATTTGCCAGCTCAAAATAATAATCACGGATTATCCACTGGCAGATTGCCCATTTGTGAACCTTGGTGAGCATGGTGGACATGTGCAGGGATTTCTCCATGGCAAGGACATGGCCAGTATTGATGAACATATTAAAGGTCTTTGAGGTGTACTTGGGATCCACTCCAACAAGAGCTGTGGCTGCCTTGTAATTGTCTGATTCATGCATTAGCTTAGGCAGGATGATGTGTTTGATGTCAGGGATGCGCTTCTGGGCAGGATTTTTGGCGGTAGGGATTGGCTCATTGGCATTAGGCACAACACAGGACATGGGTACCTTGTTGTAGAAGGCTTCAACCTTTTTGAGCACTAGGTGTCCCTCATCAGTTTGGTAGAACTCAGGCTCCTTGTCCTCTTCCTGGTTGCCATCACTGACATAGGGCTTGTAGCTAGTATCAAGTACAGACTTCACCTTCTCCAGCATGGCTGATGGGATCAAATTCTGGCAGTATAAGGGGTCAAACACAAGCAAAGTAAGATTAATCTAATTGTTTCTAACCGTTTTTGTTGTGGTAACCTTGGTGGGATTCCAGGTCAGCTTGGGGACCCAAGGGTTGATGCTCTGCACCCTAGCAGCTTGTGCTTCTTGAACTGGCTGTGTCAGTACAGCGTCACTATTAAGCTCTCCTCTCCCATCTCCTTCCTGGGTAGGCAATTGGGTTGCTCTAACTCTGTTCTACGACCCGTGGGGGCAACCACAACCACAGTGCACAATGGGTGCATTAGTACTCTGTTGTTGTTTTCCTTCCATTTTAAAAAACCAAATAAAACATTCAATAAATTTCAATTAAGTTATTCCCTAATTTTATTTTTTGCTTTTTATCTAAATATGGATATTTGATTAATATTTTTCCTGCCCAATATCTCAATTATAGATTTTTATTTCTTAATTAGTTGTTTTTGGTTTTACAACACCCATTTTAGAATACTCAAAAAGAAATCCACCCATTTTCCTAGATTTTACTGCCAAATTCAAACACCCAACACAATATTTTTAAAATTTATGTTTCAGATATTGTGTCTTATTTTTGATACCTTAGTATCATTCTTGATTACAATCCATTGCACATATTGATTGAGTGATTTTGTTTACATAGTGAGTTGCTATTGTGTTTCTTTTTTTGGTTGAGTTTTGCCTCACCTTGGGTAGGATACGCCATTTCAAAAACGCCATCTCAAAATACGGCATCTTGAATTTCTGCTATCTCAATTTACTAGTAAAAACGCCATTTTGATTTACAGCATTTTGACCAAGAAAAAAACTTTTTTAAAATTTATGATTTTTTGAACTCCAAAAACTACCCAAAAAATTCCCAAAAATAAAAATTCAAAAAACATTTCTAGGCTTAAAAAAGCCTCAGTATTCCAAATCTGCAATAAAAAAATGGTGTGAATAGTAGCACAAGGTTGTGTAAAGTCCAAAAGTTAAAATGATCCCAAAAACAACCATTTTCATATATTTTAACTATAGACTATGCTTTAAAATAAACATATTTTTGTACCAAATACCAAATAAAATTAAAATAATGATAAAATTAAAAGAAATAATAGAGAAGATAGAGTGGTGTTTATTGAGGAAGGATCATACATTGGTTGAAAGAGCAACTGAGATAGCTTGGAGATGCTCAAGCTTGCTATCCTTGGGATAGTAGGCAAGGACCACCTTGCTAATATCTGTATACTTTTTCACCACTTTGGTTTGCTTAAGGGATCATCCTTGGTCTTGACGCCTGTTTTAAAGAGGCAGGCAGAGATGGCCTGCTGGGTTTTGAGATGCACCATGATTTTGTTGAACTTGGGCTTCTGAACCTGGACCCTTGTGGCAAATTGACTATGCCACCCTTCAAGAGAAGAGGTGGTCTTGATTAGGACATCCTTTACCTGCTTAAAGCAGTTCCACTATATTGAGTCACCATCCTTTCTGATTTGGCATGCTCCTTGAAACACTCCAACCCATTGAGTTTCAAAATACTCTATGAATGGAGCAAAGGCTGCCTGGTTGGCAATAATGTAGGGATGGCGGAGGAGGGCGTCGTAAAAGGCATTTGTCTCCTCCTTCTGCACAAGGGCAGCAAAGCAGTTGAACACGTCCTTTGCTTCCTTTGTGCCTTCAGTGTAGACCAGCTCATGAAGTGCAGAGCACTTTTGAAGCGGCGGCAGAGTGCCTAGCAAAAGTGAAAGTAGCATCCCTGAGGGAAGCTCTTGAAGACTTCAAAAAAGCATTGGCCTTAGCCTGCTCAAAATCTACTATCAGGTATTCATGGTATGGAAGGCTTTCAGGATTTTTCTTGATTGAGGTGGCTTCCTCTGACTGGGCCTTTTTCTTGCGCCCTGTAGACTCCTTTGGCTCCTCTTCAATAGTTGGGAGGATCTCATCCAACTTGGTCTTTAATATTGTTAGAGCCTGGACATAAGTTTCCTGCTTCTTATTTGGGAGTAAAAGAAGACCAGGGGAGTACAAGATTGCCAACCTGCCCATGGATATTCCAAAGCTGGCTAAAGAGCTTTGGGCAGGTTGAGAATGTTCCATCTGCAAGCCAGGTCTTGCATTTTAAAATGTTGCAAAGATCCTGGGAGGTAGCAAAGCAGATGATCCGCTCTGGGGCATGTTGCCCATCATTGTGAAGGAGAAATCTCTCTTCATGCCGTGAAAGCTTTTGCTCTTCAGTTAAAATCAACTGTTCAATTGATGTAGCACTGACGCCTTCAGTGCTCAGAGCATACCTCTGGTCAGTGAGATATCTCTGAAGTTTTGAGGCACCACCAACAGTTGCCAGTTGGGTATCATTTAGATTAATGAGTGCATTGTTTACAACCTCAGTTGCAGTTTGGTCTTTGGTGGTTGGTATGCCCTGGTAAAGAAAACAGCGGATCAGTTGATACAGTGGATCAAAGGGCTCAGCACAGTCATGCCCAATAGTCAGGGCTTTAAAACAAGTGAACCCATAGGTGGTAAGTCTAGCTGGACAGCCAACATTATCACATTTGAAGTGATGCTGACGGATGCTTCTTCTTGTTGTTGCAGCTGAAGCTGTATCCCTTGTGGACAAAGCCAGCACCCCCTTTCTTTGTCATCATTGGATAGCTGACAGGGTATGTGGCGGGCACAGCAAATGTGCCATTTCTGTTGCATACATTATGGATGGTATTAAGATCCCAGAGCTCAATTGGCTCATCTGCAGGAGCACCAGGCTCAGGCTCCTGCTCTTCTTCATCCTCAGGCTCTGAAGTGGGGTCAGAGTGGCGGTTAAAGTTGAACAACTTCTCTTGAGGGTCTGACAGGGAGTAAACAAAAGGAGAATGGGGAGGGGTTGGGCTTGTTTCCTCAGGCTCTGGTGAGGGCGTGGGTGTCTTAGGAGGAGCTTTACCCTTAACAGGCTGCTTTTTAGGGGTAGTTCTGGCCTTTGGAGGAGTGGTCTTGGACTTTGAGGCCTTGGACGCAGCTTTGTTGATGGACTTGGTAGGCATCTAAAAGTGAATTAGTATCAAAATATGAGCAATTTGGGGGTTGTTTTTAAAGAGAAAAACAAGAATGTTTTTAATATAAAAGTATCAATTTTTTTACATAGAATTGTAGAGGAGATCAAATAATATATACTATCAAAATTTCAATGTTTTTTTTAAAAAAATAATTTTTTTATTAGTAATGCAAGTAGGCAAAACTTTGAGTTTTGACTGAAAACTTGCTCTTGAGATGGTGTTTTCAAAGTGACGTAATTGAGGTGCTGTAGCTCAAAAACATAGTGTTTTTGACCATTTTTTATATTAAATTAACAAATTTACAGTGGAGCTACCTCAACCGGGCCAAAGAGTAAAACTTGAATTTCTCAAAATTAGCTTATACAACTGGGGTTAAAAAGTACCCAGTTGTTTAAAGGAGATGAAAAAATATATATTTGCAAATTTTCATATGTTTTACATTTTTTATTAATGTTGGTTTTGATGTGAAACTATACTCCTGAAAAGTGGAAGAAGAATTGCAGTGGGGTAATCAATATAGCGTAGCCTGGCGTCATATGTAATTTCTCCTTATTTTCCCCTATCCATTGTGCGCATCAAATCAATTGGGTGATGTGAAACATGGTGGAATTTGAAGTGACGTAAATCAAAATGGTGTAATCACCCTCTTCCATATTAAAATCACTATTAAAATATTTTATTGATGAAACCCTTATCAACATATCCATGTATAATAAAATTATAAATTACATATAACAAAACTGTTTTTTTTACCCAGCAATGACAATCACTAGAAGGACTATCATAGTGGCGTCTTTTTAGGTTGTTCCTTTTATAATTGTCTTAGATTAATACTATAGCAACATCTTCTGGCACTATACCACAGGCTTTATTTTATTTTGGGTATAAGCTTATTTTAGTTTAAGATAGATGGTGTAATTTGAAATGACGTAAAGTTGAGATGGTGTAAACACACCCCACACTAAGTGTTTTCATATGTAAATAAACTTAGCAAAAAAAGATTTAATTAATCTGACTCAAAGTGACAGAATTGAAAAGGTGTAAATTTGAGATGCCATATTATAAAAGTATATGTAAATTTTAACTATTTTATTGTTTATTTTCTATTTTTGTGATTCAAAATCACTAACGCAAAAAATGTCATCTTGAATTAAATTTGAGATGGCGTTTTTTGAGATGCTGTTTTTGAAATGGTGTGTTGTACCCACCTTGTTTGGGTGTATTTTTTCACCAATTCACATAGTAAACATATGCACACCAAAAGTCAACTCACACCATTTTGTTTGTGAATCAATGTATTTTGGATTGTATTTTGAATAGTTTCACTTTGCATGTGAGCACTTCTTTGCTGTGTTGACTCATTTTGCCCATTAACGCCAATAAACCCTGTCAAAAGAGTGTATATTTTAACCTGATAGTTGGATTTTGCCTTAATCTGAAATCATTTTGTTTAAATATGAAGTATTTTCAGTTGTTGTCATAGCTTTTAAAACTACTGTATTCCTTCTAGTGATTGCCATTGCTGGGTAAAAAAACCAGTTTTGTGTTATGTAATTTATAACTCATCTATACATGGATACATTGATATGAGTTTCCCTAATAAAATATTTTAATAGTGATTTTAATATGAAAGGCGGTGATTATACCATTTTGATTTATGTCACTTCAATTCCACCAGGTTTCATATCACTTAATTGATTTGATGCGCATAATGGATAGGGGAAAATAAGGGTTAATTACTTTGGCGCCAAAATATGCTATATCAATTCCTCTATTGCAATTCTTGCTTTTCACTTTTAAAAGGTATTATTTCACATTTAAAACCACTTAAGTAAAAAATGTAAAAAAAACTTATGAAACTATACAAATATTATTTTTGGCCTACTCTAAACAACTGGACCTTTTTAATCCCAGTTGTATAAGCTAGTTTTTGTGAAATTCAGATTCTACTCATTGGTTTATTTTAGATAGCTCCATAACAAAATTCTTAATTTAATATAAAAAATGGCCAAAATCACTTTTTTTGAGCTATAGCATCTCAATTATGTCATCTCAAAAACGCCCTTTTGACTGCAAGTTTTCAGTCAAAACTCAAAGTTTTGCCTACTTACACAGCTAATAAAAAATATTTTCACAATATAAAAAACTATAAAATATTGATATTACATATTTTCATATATTATTCTAAAATTCTATGTAAAAATATTTAATATTTTTATTATAAACATTCACATTTTTTCCTTTGAAAACTGCCCTCAAAATGCTCATATTTTGTTACTAATATATTTTTAGATGACTCCCAAGTCCAACCCCAAAGCTATACCCAAGGCCCCCAAGGGCAAGGTCAATACCCCAAGGCTCTAAAGGCCAAGACTACCCCTAAGAAGCATCCTGCTAAGGCTAAATCACCTCCAAAGACACCCATGTCTTCCTCTAATCCAGAGGAAACCAGCCCTACCCCTCCCCACTCTCCTTATATATACTCTCCCTCAGACCCCCAAGAGAAGCTGTTTGAGTTTGATTGCCACTCTGATCCCACATCAGAGCCTGAGGAGGAGCAGGAGCCTGGTGCTCCTGTTGATGACCGAATCAAGCTATGGGATGTGAACAATATCTATAATATTTGCAAAAGAAATGACATCTTTGCTATGCCTGCTACCTTTTCTGTTAGCTACCCAATTATATCCAAGAAGGGAGGTGCCAGCTTTTTGTACAAGGGGTACATATTCAGCTTTAATGACAAGAAAAAAGCCATCTGTCAGCATCACTTTAAATGTGACAACCTTGGGTGTCCAGCAAGGCTTACAACATATGACTTCACAAGATTTAAAGCCTTAAAAATTGACCATGACTGCACTGAGCCTTTTAACCTCCTCTACCAACTCATCTGATGGTTTTTTGGCAAGTAATCCCCACCACCAGAGACAAAACCTCAACTGAGATGATGAAAAATTCCCTGCTCAACCTTAATTATTCCCAACTTACTTTTTTGGTGACACCTCTAAACTCTAGAGATACCTCACTGATCAGAGGTATGCTCTAAGCACTGAATGCAACAGTGCAATATTCATTGACCTGTTAATCTTAACTGAAGAGCAGAAGCTATCCCTCTATGAAGAGTGATTCCTTCTGCGTGATGATGGCCCAAATGCATAGGAGCGCATTATCTGCTTTGCAACCCCTTAAGATCTGTGCAACCTCTTCAAGTGCAAGACCTGGATTGCAAATGGTACTTTTTCCACCTGTCCAAAGCTCTTCAGCTAGCTTTGGAATATCCATGGGCAGGTGGGCAATCCTGTTCTTCCCCTGGTGTTTTATTTCCTTCCCAACAAGAAGCAGGACACATATGTCTGTGCTCTCACTATCTTAAAGAACAAGTTTGATGAGTCCTCCCAACTATCAAAGAAGAGCCCAAGGAGACTAGAGGGCAAAAAAGAAGACTCCCTCAAAGTATAAAGACACCCCCACCCCCCATCCCCAAGAAGCAGCCAGAAATCCTACCATACCATCAATATCTGGTAGTCAATTTTGAGCAGGCTCAGGACAATGCTTTTATCAAAGTCTTCCAGAGCGCTCCCCAGGGATGCTATTCTCACTTCCGCCAGGCACTCTGCTGCTCCCACCATAAATGCTCAGATCTTAATGAGCTTGCCAATGCAGAAGGGACTAAGGAGGCCAAGGATGCCTTCAACTGCTTTGCTGCCCTTGCCTATTCATAAAGAAGGAGAAAAATGCCTTATATAACACCCTTCTCTGCTACTCTTACATCATTGTCAACCAGGCAGCCTTTGCGCCCTTTATTGAGTATTTTGAAACTCAGTGGTTTGGTGCCTTCCAAGGAGCACATCATATCTAAAAAACACTGGCTCAATCACCTGGAACTGCTTCAATCATATTAAAGACAGGTTGATCAAGATCACCTCATCCCTTGAAAGGTGGCATAGTCAATTTACTACCAGGGTCTGGGTTAAGAAGCCCAAGTTCAACAAGATTCTTGTTCACCTGAAAACATAGCAAGAAACCTCTGCCTGCCTCTTCAAGACTGGCATAAAAAACAAGGATAACCCCCAAGAAAACCAAGGTGGTAAAAAAGTATACAGAAATCTGCAAGGTGATTCTTGAATAATATCCCAAGGATAGATAGCTTGGACGCCTCCAAGCCTTCTCTGTTGCTCTTTCAACTAATGCTTGAGCCTTTTTTCAATAAACTCTTCTGCTTCTTATTCTATTTTTCTTTCACTTATATTATTTTTACTTTTCTTGGTGTTTCTTACTATTATATGTATCTTTTAAAGTATAGATCAAAGTTATTTAAGTTGAAAATGGCTTTTGGGAGGATTTTTCTGGCTTTTGGGCTTTACACAGCCTTTTTGCTGCTAATTGCCCCCCTTTTTTTATAGATTTGAAATTCTGACGCTTCTTTAAGCCTCTAGTGTTTTTTTGAATTTTTTAAATATATTTTGGTGTTTTTTGTGTTTAAAAAACTGAATTTTAAAAAAGTGTTTTTCATAGCTGCAATTTTGTAAATTGAAATGTCTTATTTACCATGTTTTTTGAGATAGCAGGTTTTAAGATACAATAGTTTTTAAACCTGTTGATATAAATGTATATTATAAAGTTTAGAGCACATGAACTCAGTCTAAAAATGAAATAAAAAATCAATAATTTTATATTAAACTACAATAGATTTAGATCCACTTTAATTTCCTTTTTAGACTGAGTTCATGTGTTCTAAACTGAATAATATATGTTTATCTCAACAGGTTTGAAAACTACTGTAGCGGTTTTTGAGATGAAGTAAATTGATATACCATTTTTTGAGATATTGTTTTCAAGATGATGTAGCCTACCATTAGTGTCCTGTATATGATTATGGGACTGTTGGAATATCTGGGATTGCTTCTTATAAAGAAATATTTAATCCTGTTATTTTTGTAGATCAAGAAATTAAATTAGACATATCTTGTGTTGACTCAATGGGAACCCCTTTATGTTATGTGATATATTGTCAGCTGAGATTCTCAAATCAATTAAAACTATTTTATACTACAATATAATCATTTTCTTATCAACCACTGTTTAATATATTATGCTTGAAAAATTGTGTGCAAGAAAGACTTTTTAAATACATTTATCTAATGTTCCAACTGAGCCAATTATAGTTCAGTATTTAGATTGGGGAAGACAACATCCCAAGAGAAAATATAGAGGATACAGATAAGATAATTGTTTATTTGGGAAGATTTAGTTAAGATACTGAAAGAGGGGGCCACTAATCCACCAGGGAGTGACATTGTGGCAAGAACTAAGTATGTTTTTAGAGGTAAATATGTAATTGAGGAATCATTGCATGGAATTTTTTATACTTCTAATTAAGAGACATTGTCTGTTTTAAACACTTGCAGCATAATGTTCCATGATTTTAGATACCTATGGGGCACCTCTGTGAGAGATCCTGTGTGTTGAAAGATACTTTGACAGATGAGGTGTCAGTATTGGTTGCAGCACTTCTGCACCTTATTAAAGGCCATATAATTTAACCTACCAATAAAGTATTGAGGACAGGATATCTGGCAACTGATTTGTAGATATTACACATTGCCTTTCATAATCCTGGCGCCTGAAATCTGAGCTCACCAAAGATCATAAAAATGACTCCCAGTATTTGAGGATCAAGTGGGGAGTGGAAAGGAAAATACCAAAATCCCAAGTTCCTTTGCCATGCATCTGCCCATAGCCCTCATTTAACATTATTGGGGTTTAAATAATTAATTATGGGAGTTAGGATAATGTAATTCCTTTTTATAATTTCTTCAGATGCGGTGATAAGGGTTTTTCCAGGTGCTGAGGTATTCTGTGACACTTCTGTTTATTATATACTTCTGTGAAGTATAATGAACAAGATAAAGGGGAAAATTAAGAAGATAACAATAGTTTATTTGATATGAGTTTAGATTATCATATAGTATCATGAGAGGCCACATACCATCCATGTAGGTCATGGTGGTCATGAGGCTTGTCCAAGTAGTATTCTACTTAGAATTTGAAAGGTTACATTCCCATAATAGATGGGCAGTTGATAAGAGTGCCACCAACTTAATGATTAGTTGGGGAATCACTCAGGGAATTACTTTCCCAAGAGGGAGTAATTGAAGATTTTGTAACATCTCCCCCTGGGGTACTAGAATGTGGAACCTTGGGAATTTTCTTGAGAGTATTAGGGATTCAGGCTTGGTATTGATCCAGTTTTGTGTTGGGTACAGGAAGTTGGAAATTATGTTGTGTTGTTCTTGATTTACATAGGTGGAGGTGGTCATGGTGCATGTGCTTGAGTTCTGTTTGAGCGCCAATACCTTTGATGAGGTAAGTATTGTTGAGCTTGACTTCCATGACAAACCCTGGTCCTTGTAATCATGGGTCCATTTTGTGCACATTGTGATTAAAAACCCAAATCTTGTCTCTGACTTAGAAGCCTTCATGCTTTAATGGGATTGTTTCTCTCTCAACTATTTCCTTTTCTTGGTTTCTTGCTCTTTTCTGGCGTGTTGTAGAAAAGGGTCATTGTCATCAGGTACTTTCTTAGGTAGAGGTAACCATGGTCCTAACTTAGTACTGATAATGACAGGTTTGTGCCCATAGACAAGTTCATATGGGCTCTTGCATGTATTGAGATTGACTTGTGTTCTGCACACCATTAGTGCTGTTGGAAGCATGTCAGCCCAAAGCTTCAGGTTGTTGGCAGACAGTTTACTGAACTCTTTCAAAAGGGAACCATTTAGTCCTTCAACTCTTCCAATTGCTTATGAGTGATATAGCTGTAAATGATATGTTTTATTCCATTTTTGACAAGGTAGATATTGGTGTCAATAGCCTTGAGTTTGGTTCCTTCATCTGTGATTAGGAGCTTGGGCTTTCCAAACTTGGTTATGATCTCCTTACCAATAAATTGTCTCACATTGTTTCCTTTGTGTTCTTTTGTTACTTGTGCTATGGACCACCTAGTTGCATAGTTTGTAAAGCTCCAAGGAGTCCTTCTAGCCCTAGATAGGGATATTTCCCAGAGCCACAAAAAGGCAGGCTGTGTCCAGACACAATCTCTTCACAACTTGGAGGACCTTGCCCACACTGTGGACAAGCATTTTTTTGCTAGCCTTTACAGCCAAAACTTCCCCCTTCCTTGGAGTCCCCTGCTACTACAGAGTAGACATTAATCCAGTTGGATTGTTTGCTCTCCTGGTGCTGTCCTGCCTTAAAACATTGGCAGGACAAAAACGCTATCCCCTTTTACTGGGTCTGTCTGTCTCATGTCCCAGGAAATTTATTTACAAGGTTCCACATATAGTGAAATCTCAGTTAAATAATTATGCAGGCACAGGGGTCCCTCAGCCCAGAGAAAATTGTTCTGAGGTCATTCCAGCTGTGACGTCAATTGAAAGCAGCAATGAGAATATTGTGCCTGAATCCTTGGGATGTGCTTAGCCAACTAGGCTGCTATTCCCTTCACCTGGGATGTTGATCCTATTTATTAGGTCCAGACTATGGTTAGATTAGGTTGATGCATCTAACTGGTTCCCTCCTTCTGTTTTCAAAACTCCCTCCAAAAAACGCCCCCAGCACCATCATCCCCTCTCATGCATATAATGGAAGCAAGGGCTATCAGGTTCCTTGCTGTTACATTATCGAATGGATCAGACAAAACATAATCTGTTTATGTTAAGGGCAATATAATTATTGCCCAATTTCTCACTTGTTTTGCTGAATTTTCTATTCTATGCCTGTAAACTTGTTTAATTGCGCCTAAAAAGCACTATTTAAATCAAGGGTTTATTGTGCATAGAGCTCAGTCTTTACTTCTGCGGCTAATAATAGAAATGAAGCATTTAATAGCCACTTTCCTCCATTTGGCAAGGCGCATGAAGCTGATTGTTTTCTTGACCAGGAACTTTTCATTGTCATTTCTCCACTGCCTTCATATGACAAGTCCTTATTTTGGTGCTTCTTTCCTTTGGCAATAATCCCCTGCCCCCACTATATACCCTTTAACATATCAAAGAAAAGAACCAGTTTTATCTTATTATCTTCTTATATTCTTCTGTCCTTACCCAGGTTGTCACTATACCACAACAGGTATAGTATTAAGATAAAGAACTATTAGACTAATTATTTGTAGAAATCAGCACCCAGGCTGCATATTTTACAATACTTGCTTACCAATTCTGATTTATTAAAAGTAACTCCTGATTTAAAATTTTACTTCATGTTTCATGATTTTAATTTAATAATAAAGACTATTGTCCTGGCTTCTTTTGTCTTCCCCTCCTCCTGCCTTCCTTTGATCCACCTGCTCCACTGCCTGTCTGCCCATATTTTTTTGTGATCTAATACAAGCAGATCAAAATAATGTTCAAGTTCTTAGAAATATGAAAAGACCTAACTTTGGCCTCCAAAACTTCACCTTAAAAGCCACACCTACTTGAGCCCCTCAGTTCCTGTGGCCCGTCTGCCCAGAGTTTTTTAACCTCACTCCACATAATTTTATTTTGCAATCAATATTATCCCTTGCTCACTAATGTATCTCACAATACACAGAAAGCTCTCAAAGAGTCCCTTCATGATGTGACTACCAGTATGAACCACTTTAATTGCAATGTCAAATTATGAGCACTATCCCCTAATGAGGAGCAATAACTTTTTTAAATGTTAATCTTTATCTCAAGTTATTCCCAGTCCAAACATTACATGGAACATGTCACTATGCCAACCCTGGATAATTATGGCCCCCAAATAAGTATATCAGCCTTATTGTACCTAAAATAAACACATCTTATTACTATTCCTGTCCTTTATATTTGGACTTTTGTCTTCCCCAATCTAAATACTGAACTGCTATTGGTTCAGCTTTAACAGTTGTATTCCTTATTAAAGTCACTTATAGTGACTATGGTACCTGTTTTCCTCTTTCTATGGACTACAACCCCAGAATTTTGAGATAGATTCTCCTTGGCTGCACTACACTCTGTACCAAATCCTGGTCTGCTCATAAATCCCCTTTCACATCTGATCCAGTTTCCCTAAATTCTAAATAAATTTGCCAAGCTGTCTTGGATAGGTCTCTATCCTGAGGACCTCCCATCTTTCCAGGAGCCAGGCATTGAGAAATCCCCTTCCACAGATCAGAATAACACCAAACTTACGTCAGTTCCAAACCACTCACTCCCATCTTTGCAGCAAATCACCTACAGATCTGGATTTCCCCCACCCAGGATTGCGCTTTATGGTTGCTGTCAGGTTCCTTTATTATGGGCTTAAACGCCTATTTACTACCATTTTCCTGGTCTACCTCTCCCTGGAGGCCTCTCAGCGCGGCCATCCCAGCCCTGCACTGGATGGCATCCCAGTGGGGTTTCCACCAGGATGGGAGCCAGACTTTGTTGGTCTAGCCCCTTCTAATACACAGATATTTCACAGCTAACCTTTCTACTTCTATAGGATCTGAACATACATCTCATAATAATTGCTATTCTAAACTTAAAATATATCCTAGACCAATTGGACCAGCATATGGACTGCCACCTGCATTAATTTGAGAAGACCTCACCATGGATTGTGCTTCCAGGCCAAACAGACTGAGATGAAAGGACCATGAGCCTATTTTATTGAAGTAGCTCTGATGTAGTGAACAATCATCTCCACCAACCAGTAGCCATCTTCTGGCTAGCTAGTCCTGGGGAGTGGCCCAGGTAAACAACTGACTCCACTTGATCAAGGGACCTGGTTGTATGGTGGGTCAAGAAGAACACCAATGGGGTGAAAGTTGTCAAGCAAGCTTCTGTCACAAACCACACCCTCCCAAGGTTGGCTTGTGCTGCTATGTTCCAAATGCTACTGCAGTCTCTATCTTGGCATTCTAGGCTAACCCTGTAAATAACACTGGCAGCTGGACCAGCCTTCATGTCAGTCTATGAATGAGGATTGATGTTTTGTATCATGTTTCCTTATGACTTAACAATGATGTGTATTCTGATCTCATCTCCAAATCCCTTCCTCTGATTTGAACTATATCCATTTATCACATAGGAAGCTGATGTTGCCTTACAGTATAAACTTTATAGAAAAATCTAGAGACACAGCTATGCGCCTATATCAAGGAGTAGGGAGAATGACACATTGCTTCCCAGCCATATCAGACTTCCTCCTGTGATGGCCATGACAAACCCTTCCTAGCTGCAGGGTGCATCAAAGCCATAGGTTCTCCTGTACTTTCCTAAAATTAGAATACTTGGGCATTGTCTTGATGGATGATAAAAGACCTTGGTCTGTGGTTTTCTGGGATACACCACCTTGTATAGCACTATTAGTTATTTTCCATGGTAAAGGTACCCACCTTGATCCAACAAATATGGTCCGTTAGAAATCCCTTTCCTAAGTCCTTGGAGGCATGTCTTCCCATTTTCTTCAAGTGGTGAACCAAGGTTGTGTCAAGTTTATACTTCTGGGAAGTATAATAAACGAAATAAAGGGGAAGATTAAGAAGAGAATGATACTTTATTGAATATGAATATAGGTTAATATATAGTATCATGATAAGCCACATGGCGTCCACGTACGTCATGGAGGTCATGGGGCTTATCTGAGTAGTGTTCCTCTTGAGTCACAAGGCTTAATCAAGTTTTGTTCCATTTAGGACCTGGATCAAGTGATCCCTGTCATAGATAATTAACCGATAATGGTGCCACTGGTTTATTGGCTGGGCGGTGAACCACTTGGTGAGCCGCTTGGTGATTTACTCAGGGGTGTTAATTCCCCAAGAGGGAGTAATCAAAGATGTTGTGACATCTCCCCCTGGGGTGCTGGAAGGCGGAGTCTTGGGAATCTTCTTGAGGGTATCTGGTATATGGGCCTGGTACTGATCCAGTTTGGTTTTAGGAACAGGGAGTCTTGAATTTTGTTGGGCTGCTCTTGCCTTACACAAACAAAGTCAATCATGATGCATACATTTTAGTTTGGTTCAAGCTCCAATCCCTTTGATGAGGTAGGTGTTATTGGGTTTCACCTCCATGGCAATGCCTGGTCCGCGCAATCCTGGGTCTAATTTGTGCTGGTTGTGATTGACAACCCAGATCTTGTCTCTGACTTGGAACCTTTCTTGTTGTAATGGGATTGCTTCTTGTTGAACTCTTTGCTGTTCCATCACTTCTTGGTCCTTTCTGGCTTGTAGTACTTTTGGGTCATTGCTGTCTGGTATCTTCTTGGCAAGTGACAGTTGTGATCCCATGGTAGTACTGACAAGAGTGGGCTTTTGTCCATAGACAAGTTCATATGGGCTTTTGCCTGTGTTACAGTTGACCTGTGTTCTACAGACCATGAGTGCTGTTGTGAGCATGCCAACCCAAGCTTTTGGATTATTGGCAGATAACTTACTAAGGGCTTCCACTAGAGAGCTGTTTAGTCATTCTACGTGTCCATTTTCTTGGGGGTGATATGGGCTGGCTGTGACGTGTTTTATTCCATTTTTGGTGAGGTATATGTTGGTGTCAATAGCTTTGAGTTCAGTGCCTCCATCTGTGATTAAGAGGTTGGGCTTCCCAAACTTAGCTATGATCTCATTGCCAATGAATTGTCTCACGTTGTTGCCTTTGTGCTCCTTTGTGGCTTGTGCTATGAGCAATCTGGTTGCATAGTCAATGACTGTGATTATGTACTTCTTGCCTTTGCTTTCACCAGGCATAGGTCCCACAATATCTAACAACCATACCTTGAAGGGCTATGTGATGGATACAGGTACTACTGATTTGGGTAGAGCTTTGGTTTGGACGTACTTTTCACAGACCTCTCATTGTTCTAGTACTTCTCTGATATCATCTAGCATGTTGGGCCACCAGTAGCGAGTCTTGAGGTATTCATGCAATTTTCTGCTACAGGTGTGTCCCAAGTCTCTGTGATAACAGAGGATTGTGTCAATCTTTTGTGTTGACGGAATGTAGGGTACTGTGTCACCATTTGGTAGGATTTGGTGGAGGATACCATATACATTTTTGAACAGATGTTTGTTATTGAGGACTTCTCTTGGATTTCCATTAGTGTGCCAGGTGGGAATTCTTCCTGGAGATTCCCCATGATTAACATGGGCCAGTCAGGGTCACCATCAGTGCAGAGGATGCATTTATTGTATAGCCCTGATAGAGCGTCTGCAGTAAGCATATCTCTTCCTGACTTGTATTCAATTTGCATGGGGTATCTCTGTATGAGACTCATCCATTTGGCTTGTCTTCTTGACAGGTGTTGTTGTGTTTTAAAGAATATCAACAACTTGTGGTTGGTGAGTACTTTGAACGTCTGGGCTCCTTCTAGATAACATTGCCATTTCATGAGGCAGTATATATGTTAACCAACTCTTTATTGTGTATAGGGTATCTTTGTTTGCTGTCTGATAGCTTCCTGGATTCATATGCCACAGGGAGGAAGTCTTTTTGGGCTGTTTGGATACAGAGGACTCCTCCTATGGCATAATCAGAGGCGTCAGTTTCTAGCACATAGATACCCTCACAGTTTGGGTATTGCAAGATGGGGGCGGTAACCATGCACTCTTTTATCTGGCGGAATGTTGATCTCGCAAAGGTGTCCAGACAAACTTGGTTGTTTTGCCTGTAATGGCAGACAGGGGGTTGTTATGGCGCCCCAGTCAGGGATGAACCTGCATACATATGCTATCATTCCAAGGAAAGTGTGGAGCTTACTCTTGTTTCTTGGGGCTGGAATTTCTGTTATAGCGCTTATCTTGTCTGGATTGGGCTTGAGACCGTCCTTGCTAATGATATGACCAAGGAGGGGGAGTTCAGTTGAGAAGAACTTGCATTTGGATGTTTTGGCAATTAGTTGGTTTTACTGCAGGGTACGGAGGACTGCATGGACGTTTTCTCAGTGTTGTTGTAGGCTGGGACTATAGATGATGATGTTGTCTAGGTAGATGATTGCTCTTTTCCCAATGTGTTCCGTGAATACTTCATTCATGAAGGTTACAAAGGTACTGGGGCTGTTTGTTATGCCAAAATTGAGGACAACACATTCAAAGGATCTGTATTTAGTCCAAAATGCAGTCTTTGGAATGTCTTCAGGTTTCATGCAAATTTGGTGATATCCTGCTGTCAAATCAATTTTTGTGAAGATTTGGGACCCCCCCAGGGTAGGGCATTCCATTTCAAAAACTTCACTTTGATTTATGCCATCTCAAATTAAATTTGAGATGGCGTTTTTGCATTAGTGATTTTGAATCAAAATAAAATAAAATAAATAATAAAATAGTTAAATTTTACATATATCTTTATAATGCAGCATCTCAAAAGTACACAATCTTGATTTTGTCATTTTGAGTCAAATTAATTAAATCTTATTTTGCTAGCTTTATTTACATATGAAATCACTTAGTGTAGAGCGTGTTCACATCATCTTAATTTTACGCCATCTTGATTTACGCAATTTATAAAAAACTAAAATAAGCTTATTCCCACACTAAATCAAAGCCTGTTGTATAAAATCAGAAGATATTCCTATAGTATTAATCCAAGACACTTATACTAAGAGCAACTTAAAATAATGCCACTATGGTTGTGGTACAGGGCGCCACCTGCAGATATTACCATATTAAGACTACTACCCTATAAAGAAAAGTATAGGGGAACAACTGCCCTTTCTTGTGTTTGATTGGAGAGTTACCCATCAAAACATAAAGATCAATTTCTAATTAGCCACTAATTGACAAACCTACAGCTAGCTGCAGATGCATTGGAGAGTGACCCATTGTGGTGACTTTCATTGAGGCAATTAGTGACCAATCTATGCATCTGCAGCTAGCTGCAGATGCATAGATTGGTGACTAATTGGAGGAGCCTATACATTTGGAAATTAGTAGCTCATCGGTTTACCCAGTTTTTAATTTGGTATAGAGACCTTCTGCTCCTTACCAACAAGTATGGCCCCCCAGATGAACATTCTGAAACCAAATTCTAGACCTAGTTCCCAAAAATTGGCTCTACTTTTGCTGCAACCACCTGACTTCAGTCAGGATGACTTACCCTTTCTTTTCCCTCCCCTATTTCCAACTATATAAGGCCCTTAGATAGCCCCAATAAAGACATCATTGAATAGAACATAACCAACTTAACATTCTTAGATTACTTGCAGAGCTCAAATAGAGAATTTCTATTGTGTAAGGAGATAATAGTCCTGCTGTGTTCCCCCAGTTGCTGCTCAGCTACTCCAACTTTACCCTTAGAATCCTTGAGCACTACAATGGTAGTTCTACTTGTGATTGTCATTGCTGGGTAAAAAAATAGTTTTTTATATGTACTTTATAACTTATCTATACATGGATATGTTGATAGTAGTTCTCTTAATAAAATATGTTAATAGTGATTTCAATATAAAAGAAAGTGATTACGCCATTTCAATTTATGTCACTTCAAATTCCACTGGGTTTCATATCACCCAATTGATTCAATGTGCACAATGGATAGGGAAAAATAAGGGCAAATTATATATAACAGCATGCTATGCTATATCGATTTCCCAGTTGCAATTCTTGCTTTTCACTTTTAAAAAGTACATATTCACGTCAAATACCATATTAATAAAAAAATGTAAGAAAACATATGAAACTTTGCAAATATATTTTTTTTGCCTTCTCTAAACAACTGGGTAATTTTTAACCCCAGTTGTATAAGCTAGTTTTTGAGAAATTTAAGTTTTACTATTTGGCCCGGTTGAGGTAGCTCCACCGTAAAATTTGTTAATTTAATATAAAAAAATGCTCAAAAACACTATGTTTTTGAGCTACGGCACCTCAATTACGTTACTTTGAAAACGCCATCTCAAGAGCAAGTTTTCAGTCAAAACTCAAAGTTTTGACTACTAGCGTTACTAATAAAAAATTATTTTTTCAAAATAAAAAACATTGAAATTTTGATACTATATATTATTTGTACTCCTCTAAAATTCTATGTAAATAAAAATTGATGCTTTTATATTAAAAACATTCTTGTTTTTCTCTTTAAAAACAACCCCTAAATTGCTCATATTTTGATACTAATTCACTTTTAGATGCCTATCAAGTCCATCAACAAAGCTGCGTCCAAGGCCTCAAAGGCCTCAAAGTCCAAGATCACTCCTCCCAAGGCCAAAAAGGCCAAGACTGCCCCAAAGAAGCAGCCTTCTAAGGCCAAAGCTCCCCCCAAGACCCCAACTGCATCACCTGAACCAGAGGGAAAAATCCTATCCCTCCTCACTCTCCATTTTTTTACTCTCCCCCTGATTCTCAAGTGAAGTTATTCAACTTCAATTGCCATTCTGACCCCACTTCAGAGCCTGAGGATGAAGAGGAGCAGGAGCAGGAGCCTGGTGCTCCTGCAGATGAGCCAATTGAGCTCTGGGATCTTATTACCATCCATAATGTATGCAATCAAAATGGCACCTTTTCTGTGCCAACAAAGTACCCTATCAGCTATCCAATTATGACTAAGAAAGGGGGTGTTGGCTTTGTCTACAAGGGCTACAGCTTCAGCTGCAACAACAAGAAGAAACCCATCTGTCAACATCACTTCAAATGTGATAATATTGGCTGTCTAGCTAGACTCACCACCTATGGGTTCACTTGGTTTAAAGCCCTGACTATTGGGCATGACTGCGCCAAGTCTTTTGACCCTCTCTATCAACTGATCTGCTGGTTTCTTCTCCAGGTAATCCCAACCACAAAGGATCAAAATGCAACTGAGGTTGTCAACAATGCACTCCTTAATCTAAATAATACCCAACTAGCAACTGTTGGTGGCGCCTCAAAATTAAAGAGATATATCACTGATCAGAGATATGTTCTGAGCACTGAAGGCGTCAGTGCAAGCTCCATTGACCAATTGATCATTACTGAGGAGCAAAAACTATCTTGCATGAGGAGAGATTCCTTCTTCATGATGATGGTCAACATGCCCCAGAGCGTATCATCTGCTTTGCCACAAGCCAGGATCTGTGCAACCTTTTAAAATGCAAGAACTGGCTTGCAGATGGAACATTCTCAACCTGTCCAAAGCTCTCCAGCTAGCTTTGGAATATCCATGGGCAGGTTGGTAATCTAGTTCTTCCCCTTGTCTTCTTTTTCCTCCCAAATAAGAAGCAGGAAACTTATGTCCGGGCTCTAACAATATTAAAGGCCAGGTTGGATGAGATCCTCCCAACTATTGAAGAGGGGCCAAAGGAGACTAGAGGGCGCAAGAAAAAGTCCCAGTCAGAGGAAGCCACCCCAATCAAAAAAAGCCCAAAAGCCTTTCATACCATGAATACCTGGTAGTAGATATTGAGCAGGCTCAGGCTAATGCTTTTATTAGAGTCTTCAAGAGCTCTCCTCAGGGATGCTACTTTCACTTTTGGCAGGAACTCTGCTGTCACCTTCAAAAGTGCTCTGCACTTCATGAGCTGGTCTACACTGAAGGCAAAAAGGAAGCAAAGGAAGTGTTCAACTGCTTTGCTGCCCTTGTGCAGAAGGAGGAGACAAATGCCTTCTATGACGCCCTCCTCCGCCATCCCTACATTATTGCCAACCAGGCAGCCTTTCCTCCATTCATAGAGTATTTTGAAACTCAATGGGTTGGAGTGTTTCAAGGAGCATGCCGCATCAGAAAGGGTGATGACTCAATCCAGTGGAAATGTTTCAAGCAGTTCAAAGACGGCCTCATCAAGACCACCTCTTCCCTTGAAGGGTGGTATAGCCAGTTTGCTACAAGGGTTCATAAGCCCAAATTCAATAAGATCATGGTCCATTTAAAAAACCAGCAGGCCATCTCTGCCTGCCTCTTTAAAACAGGCATGAAGACCAAGGATGACCCCCCAAGCAAACCAAAGCGGTGAAAAAGTATACAGAGATTAGCAAGGTGGTCCTTGCCTACTATCCCAAGGATAGCAAGCTTGAGCATTTTCAAGCAATCTCAGTTGCTTTTTCCACTAATGTCTGAGTCTATTTGCAATAAACTATTCTTTATATTCTCTCTTATTTCCTTTTATTTTACCATTATTTGACTTTTTTGGTATTTGGTACAATTCTATGGTTATTTTAAAGTATAGTTCGTAGTTAAAATAGATGAAAATAGTTGTTTTTGGGATTATTTTAACTTTTTGGGCTTTACCCAACTAAGTTGCAACTAATTGTCCTCATTTTTTTATTGCAGATTTAAAATTCTGAGGCTTTTTTTAAGCCTAGAAATGTTTTTTTAAATTTTATTTTTTGAGAATTTTTTGGGTTATTTTTGGAGTTCAAAAAATCTAAAATTTTAAAACCATTTTCCTTAGTCAAAATGCTGTAAATCAAAATGGCGTTTTTACTATAAAATCAAAATAGCTGAAAATTGAGATGACGTTTTTAAGATGATGTTTTTTGAAATGCAGTTTTTGAAATGGAATGCCCTACCCCCCAGGGCATTAAAAAGGTCATCAATTAGGGGCAGGGGATACCTGTTCTTTATTGTGACCTCATTTAGGGCCCTGTAGTCTGTGACTAGGTGGAGTCCTCCATCTTTCTTTGCCACAAGGAAACAGCAGCACCCAAGGGTGACTTTGAGGGTTTGATGAGGCCTTTTTCAAGTGCCTTGTCAAGGTAAGCCTTCAGAGTGTTGTCTTCTTGTGATGTGAGGCAGTAGATGGGTTGTGCTTTAGGTACACTCCCTTTTAGGTCAATTTTGTGTTTTATACCCCAGTCAGGGGATAAATTGGGTTGTGTCTCTTGGAATATGGGGGGATTCACTGACTAGCTGTTTTCTAATTGGGGTCTGTTTGTGTTGAGTTTCTGTGTTTTTGAAGTGGATAACCTCATACGTACAGGTGCTCCAATTGATTTTGCTAGGTTCAGTTTCTTCTCCTGTTTCCATGATTTTAACAAATATGTGGTCCCTCATGAGAGTGTTAAGGTGTTTTGGGTACACGTGATGGTAGACTTCTCCTTGCTGGATTGTGAGGGTGGCACTGTCCCAGTCTATGTGAGGCTTTGTCTTTTGCATCCAGTCTAATCCAAGTATGATATCTTATTTTGGGATTGGGATGATAAGGCCACTAATTGTTGTTTGGACGTCTCCAATTTGGGCCCAGAAAGGTTTGGTCTTGTGGGTAACTGGTGTGCTGTGGGTTTCTGCCATGATGACTCTTTTGATGTTACTTTGAATGGTAGGTAACTTCATGAGGTCTGCAAAACTCTTGTTAATAAGCAATTGGTCGGCTCCAGTGTCAAATAGTGCTGTGCCCTGGTATCTGCAAAAACGGAAAGGATAGGTAAGGAGTTTATTTTCAGATTGGGCAGCAAACAGGAGAGGGTTGCTGGAGGGAACTTGGATCATGCTGATGGAGTCCACGTCCTGTTCTCAGTACAAGTCTTGTGAAGAGGGGGGAGGGCGGCTCGCCTAAGCACTCCCCTGAGCTTTTCCCTCCCTATTGGTATCTTCAGTACTGGCCTGGTTGGCTTGTGGAGTGTGATTCCTGTGTAAAGGCTGGGTATTGTTGGCTTGATTGTTTTGCTTGTTGGGGCAAGGTTCTATCTTAACCATGGGGTTTTTCTTACGCTTGTTAGTAGCGTGTAGATTGTCAGACTTCTGAGCTGTGTGTTTTCCTTCTAGGAATACATCCTTGAGGTTCTTGCAGCAGGTCATGTCAAACTGACGTCTGATATGTGTAGGAAGGCCATTGTAGAAGTCCAGGTGTGGCCCAGGTTCATCAAAATTGATGGTGTTGGGCGCACAATCACGTAGTCCTTCTTACGTGGCAATGTATTCCTTGATGATTTGTGTCATCTTGAAGGTTTGGAGTTTGGTCATGATCACTACGTCTGAATCTTTCATGGAGAACTTTTTGAGGAATGCAGCTTTGAATATTTCCCAGTTTTCCTTCTGGTCAGGGTGTTGAGCTAGCCATTCAGTAACAAAGCATGAGGCAGTCCCTGTGACGCGGAGGGCAATTTTTCTAACCCAGAGTCTTTGGGGGTACTCCACTTGTTTGAACTTGCTCTCAGTGCTGTTGATCCAAAGATAGGTGTTCTCATGGTGTAGTCCTGTGGAGGCGCCAATTTCAGCAGTATGTAAGCGCTGAAACATGATATTGGGTATCTCAGGTTATGTAGACGCTGTTGTAGCTGATGTGGTAGGGAACAGTCTGTGGGTTTTGAGGGCGTTGTACTGGTCAATGGGTACAAGGAGATTATTGTAGATGACAAGTCCAGGTGAGCGTCTTGTTCTACTTTGTAATTCTTTCCAACCGTTAGGGAGTGACATTGCTTGGGTTCTTTTTCTGGGAGGAATTTTTCCTTTGAGTTGGGTAGGTATGGATAACCTACCTGTGCTACCACTGTAGAGTTTATACTTCTGGGAAGTATAAGAAACAAAATAAAGGGGAAGATTAAGAAGAGAATGATACTTTATTGAATATGAATATAGGTTAATATATAGTATCATGATAAGCCACATGGCGTCCACGTACGTCATGGAGGTCATGGGGCTTATCTGAGTAGTGTTCCTCTTGAGTCACAAGGCTTAATCAAGTTATGTTCCATTTAGGACCTAGATCAAGTGATCCCTGTCATAGATGGTTAACTGATAATGGTGCCACCAGTTTATCAACTGGACAGTGAACCATTTGGTTAGCCGCTTGATGATTTACTTGGGGTGTTAATTCCCCAAGAGGGATTAATCAAAGATGTTGTAACAGTTGGTTCAGTTGCAACCTTATACTGGCTCTCAAGCAGGAAAATGGTATATTAGCAATGCAGGATCCCTTATCTAGAACTTTATCCTGATTGCGCTGTACATCTACGAGACTAGGCCAATTGACCACAGAGGATCAGGCTGAGCATTGCAACCAGATCTTATCAGGTACACACCGTATTTTCATTAGATTATCAATCCTATTAATTGTGGTAACTATATGTTGTGTAATCACTAGTTTAATACAATCAATATAGCTATTATATGACGCATTATTGTTAGTCTATATAACAATTATCATCAATGTTGCAACTGAACCAATGAGAGTTCAGTACTTGGAATTGGGGAAGACAACAGTCCCTTAGGAAAGGACAAATAATAAGAATAAGGTATCATTTATTGTAGAATATTGTGATTAATATACTATATGGGGAGAGCCACAAGGCCATAAGGGGGTGGCATAGTGGGGAGTTCCATGTAGGGTTCAAAGCCAAGGGATAACTTGTGCGGGGATCAGCAGGTCAAATTGGCAACAGTCCTAATTAGGATGAAGTACTCACCATTTGATACTGCCATCAGATTAATCCATAACGTTAGATACGTCAAGGGGCAACTCATCAAGAGCCCCCTGTGTATTGTAAGATACATTAGTGGACAAGTCTAGAAACTCAGTTGCAACACCCCCTTGCCTCCTGCTTGTTGTCAGACACCAGGACTGGAGTCTGCAGAAGGTCTTGGAAGGTCCGCGCAAACAACCTTTGTGTGGGGATGGCACAGCAGGGGCATAAGTGATCATGGTGAAGCTTCTTGGTGTTCCCTTGGGCATCCTCAAGTTGGTAGGTGTGGTTGTCATAGACTGCAGCTACCTTGAAGGGCCCTAGGTGATTGGGTTCTAATTTGGCAGAATTGGGATTGAGGGTGTAGACGGGGTCACCTAGGGTGTATCTAGCTTTGAGGTGTTTTGTCCCTCCTGCAATCCGCTTGTGCTCGATCTTCCGGGCTTTGGCACGCCATTGGTATAGGGAGGAAGTTGTCACTAGGGGTGGCTTGTCAGGAACCTTGGACCGTAGTTTCCCCTGTTCAACCCCTGTCAGACTGTCAGGTGTTCCAAAGGCCAGGGTGCTAGGGCTGAACCCAGTGCCCCTGTTGATTCTTGCTTGCAGGATTAGTATGGTGGTGGGAAGATGTTCAGTCCACACAGTGTTAGGGTGATCTTGTGAGAGCTTGGCAATCAGTTGAACCAGGGAGCCATTTAACTGTTCCATGTGTCTGTTGGCTTGCGGATGGTAGGGGGTTGTGACTATATGCTGGAGCGTGTTCCTGACACAGTATGCTTTCACAATGTGTCCAACAAGTTTGTGCCCGCCATCTGTGATGAGACGCTTGGGTCGCCCAAAGCGCGCCACAATCTCTTTGCCAATAAAGCAGGTAACAGTGGTGGCGGTGTGGTTGGTTGTTGCCCAGGCCACTGGCCAACAAGTGAAGTAGTTGATAGCAGTGATAATATACTCCTTACCCAGTCTGTCTTTGGGAAGCGGTCCTACAATGTTGAGAGCCCACCGTTTAAAGGGTTCCATAGCCTTGATGGGTAGTACAGACTTGGGAGGTGCAGGTTTGGACGTATTCTTTTCACACAACACACATGTCTCAAGGAGGTCCAAGATGTCTTGACAAATGCGCGGCCACCAAACCTTTTGTTTCATAATCTTGAAGAAGTTACGCCCTCTGATTATCACAGTAAGTTCCATAATGCTGGGTATTGTCTGTCCAAGTAAGAAGGCACGGAAGGCCGGGAAACCTGTATCAAAATTGACTGAATTAACAGATTTAAACCAAAAAGTTGATCAAAAATGGGTCACGGCTGCTCCAGTATGCCAGCTGAAACCAGCTCCCCCTTGTAAACTGACGTTGATAAATTGACGTAATATGAGGGTCACCCAATATAAGCTCATTAATCAGCATGGTTGTCAGAAACTTGTCACACAAGGGTTCTTTGCAACCTGGACTAGATACTTACTTGAAGATGCTAAAGGAATAGGAGACCAAGACTCAGGTGGTATTGCTTAGTCAATTTTTCTGATATATATTGAATAGTTTTCCCTGTTTCAACTCTAAGAGTTGAGTCCTTCTAAATTTACTCAATAAAAATCAATTATCCCAAGTTCTAATTTTAAATTTTAAAATGCATCCTGTGCTTGGGTTGTTGCGGTATATCCCGTACAATCTGATTCTGAACAGAATCATTTCAAGAAGATGGGGCCCAGAATTTGGAACTTTGTTGTTGTTGCCGCAAAATGTTAATTTCATGCCAGCTGATTTTGTAGCTCCTCCCCCCATTCTGGAAAATGAAAATAATGTCACTTTGCAATGCCCAGAAATCTACGCTGAAGATGCATTGATGCTTTATCAGGTCATTTATCTTGGTTTACTCTGGTTAGGATTGATTGTTCTACTTAATCCTGGAGTTTCAATTGGAAATTTCACAAAAAGATATTTAAAGCCGCGTTGGTGGTTAATCATCAATTCTATGTGGATTTGGGTGATAATTCCCCATCATTTAGAAATGGCTTCATATTATCCAGTGATTTCCGTCACACTGATGTGACCCAAGGTTCAGTGGTAGTGCAAGATGGTGTCCCCTTGTTGTGTGGTGGGAATGTAAGGCATCTTCTCACCTGTCTCTGCCCGGCGGCAGACGTTACCAGAATTGGTGGTGAACTGACTTTTGTTGTCCTTCAGCTTGGAGATGGTGACCAAGTTAAGGCCCTTGTAGCAGGTTGCCTCAGGGTGCAGGTAGAGCATGGGCCAATCTGGGTCCAAACCACCGTCCCTAGTGATGGACGCTACATAAAGTTGTGAAAGAGCGTTGGCTGTGACAAGTTCCTTCTGTTGAAACCGCAGGCTTGACCTGCCAGCAAGGCTCCAACCAAGCGGGTTTGTGACCCGCAATCCAATTATCCGGTCACCCAAAGCCAGACTAGGAAGTCAACTCAAATTATCAAATCCATCAACATGAACAGATGATGATCCTTCACAGTGGATACCTCAATTTGGTGCTTGACTCATTATCAGGATCAAGCCACCCCCTTCTTCTATCCAGCCATGTGATCACCAATCTTGTTCCTTCTTTTCTTGATTCACATAGACTATATAATCATTATCTCTCAATAAAGATTATCATCTATCTTCTAAATATTTTTTTGTGTAACTCTGCTAGAACAGCACAGTTATGACACTTCCCAGGCTTATATTTGATGTGTAACTGGTAAGGGGATAGGCGCTCCACCCATCCTGCTTGGCAGTGTATCAAATGGGACTGCATGTTGAAGTATTGGAGTGACTTGTGGTCCGTCAGAACGCGGGGTGGGAAGGTTGCACCTTCCAAGTAGCAGCGCCACTTCTCAACGCAGTGTACAATGGCTGCCAGCTCTTTATAATGGATGGGATAAAGTTGTTCTGAGTCAGTGAGCTTCCTAAACTCATATGCTAAGGGGAAGAAGACGCAATTGTCAGTTTTTACCCTTAGCACACCCCCTATGGCTCTGTCAGAGGCGTCAGGCTTGAGTTTGTACTGTTGGTTTCGGTTGGGAAACTGCAGTACTGGTGCTGTTGTGAGTCTTTGCTTCAGCATCTTGAAGGCCCAATCTCTGATGGGGGTCCAATGGAAGCGCTGTTTGGTATTGAGGAGCTCAGTAAGAGGTGCAATTAGTTCTCTGCAATTGGGGATGAACTTGTGTACATAGGCAACCATGCCCAAGAATGTCTGCACCTGGCCCACATCAGTGGGGGGCAACATGCTAGTGATTGCCTTGATTTTGGCAGGGTCGGGCTTTATCCCTTGGGCAGAGATGGTGTGCCCAAGGAATAATAACTCTGACTTGAGAAACTCACATTTGGAGGGTTTAGCTTTTAGCTGATTTTTTGAAGGGTGTTGAGGACAGCACAGAGGTGTTGGAGGTGTGTGGTTTAATCTTGACTGAAGAAAATAATGTTGTCAAGGTACACCACCACACACTTTCCAATCAATTCCTCAAAGGCTTTGTTCATCAACATGGCAAAGGTGGAGGGAGCATTGGTCATTCCAAAGTGCATGACACAACACTCAAACAACCCGTAGCGTGTGAAGAAGGCAGTTTTTGCCTCATCCCCTGGTGTGATGAGGACCTGGTTGTACCCCACAGTGAGATTGATCTTGTTAAAGACCTTTGCGCCTGTGAGTGTATCAAACAGGTTGTCAATCAGCAGCAGGGGGTATTTAGTTTTAATTGTCACCTCATTTAGGGCGCAATAGTCTGTGACCAGGCAAAGAGACCCATCCTTCTTAGCTACAAAGAAGAACACTGTCCCGTATGGAGAGAGCAAGGGGCAAATGAAGCCCTTATCAAGCGCGTCCACAAGGTGCTGGCGGAGGGTTTCATCTTCCTTTGGTGTGAGACAGTATAATGATTGTGCTTTAGGTAACAATCCTTGAAGTTGTACAGCATGCTGGATCTCCCAGGGCGGAGGTAGTTGTTTGAGTGCTTCACTGAATACATCCTTGTACTCCTCAAGGAGTGCAGCTAGCGCTGGTGGTGGTGACAATGACAAGGGAGGGACTGCAGGTGGTTCTGCACGGATAACTTTGAATGAGCATTGGTTAAAGTCTAGTTCCCCCCTTGAAATTATATGAGCCTGTTTCCGTCATTCTGACAAACACAGTGTCATGTAGTAGCTTGTTCATTTCCATGGGGTAGATCTGGAACCCCACCCCGTTTCTATTGAGGGTGATGACAGAGGTATCCCAGTCAATGTAGGGACGGTTATGCCAGAGCCAATTGAGGCCAGCAATTATGTCGTGGCTGAGGCCTGCCATGATTGGCCCAGAGAGCTTAACCTGGACGTTTCCCATCCTTACAGAGAAGGGCACCGTCTTGTGGGTGATGGCAATTCTGCAGGAGTCAGCTACATGTACTGCTTTGAATCTGCTGGGTACTCAATCTAATTGCTGGGAGTTAGCAAACTCTTGATCTACCATGGTATGATCAGCCCCGGTATCTACCAGTAACTTGTGGGTGTTCCCACGGAAATGGAAGGGATAGGACAAGCGTGTTACTTTATTTGAGGAGCGGGCAGCTTGCAACACAGGGTCATTGCTATGGACCTGAAAGACGTCCAGAGTTTCAACCTCGTGAAGATTGTAGTTGCAGGAGTTCTTTGCAGGCAAGGGCTGAGAGGACGGGTTGGTCAGGGTTGTAAGGCCTCTTGTTGCTACAACCCCCAGGCTTTCCCTGGTCCTCAATTAGCGCTAGCTGGAGCTCCCCCTTGCGGGGGCGTTTAGTTGCACTTTCTTGTTGACGAGGTTGGCAACAGCCCACTTGACCTTGGCCATTGTTAGGTGCAGAACGTGGTTGGGGTGGAGCATTGTTGGTGAGGCAGAAGCCCACCAAAGCCTGGTTATTGGCCTCTACAATGGCTTTATAGCAGTTGTCAATAGAGGTGCAGCAACCAACGGGAACCCACTTGCAAATATGGGGTTTTAACCCATTAACAATGAGGGTGAGCAACATGGCATTCCCATAGGTCACTGCTTTGGGGGCAGCAGCAAGGGCTTGTTGCCACGCGGCGAGATACTCAGGGACAGAACCAGTCTGTTTGATGGCTAAGAGGGGAGTCCCCAAGACAATGGGAGAGAAAGTTTCACTATATCAGGACTTGGCGGCGTCTCAAAATGTCAATCTGGTGACGTCAAACTCCTGGCTGGCCCAGTTGGTGAACCACACAGCGGCGGGCCCTGTAAGGCGGCCAGATGCAGTGGCAACCCACATGGACTCCGGGACCTGACAGATACAAAGGCGTGTTTCATTGGGCTGGAGCCAACTGACAATGTCAGCTCCTTCAACACTGCCAGTGAAGGACTCTAGTTGGAGGTTGAGCATAGGTTGAGACAGGTCCAACTGTGGCGGGATGACGCTAGCGTCACACTGCCTGAGGCAGAGCCAATTGTATACACTGGTGAGAACTAGCTGATCTTGATAGATGACATAACCTTTGGGAATGTCCCCCTTGGGGATTGGAAGGAATGTCTCTTGTTGTGGAGTAGCCATGTGGCCTGTACTCTGTCCTTTCTTGGGGGGAATTTTTTTTTTAAAAATAGGTTGTGAACCTACTTCTGCTACCACTGTTGCAACTGAACCAATGAGTGTTCAGTACTTGGAATTGGGGAAGACAACAGTCCAATAGGAAAGGACAGAATAATAAGAATAAGGTATCATTTATTGTAGAATATTGTGATTAAGAAGCCGAGGAATAACTCGTGTGGGGATCAGCAGGTCAAATTGGCAACGCTCTTAATTAGAATGAAGTACCCGCCATTTGATACTGCCATCAGATTAATCCATAATGTTAGATACATCAAGGGGCAAATCATCAAGAGCCCCCTGTGTATCGTAAGATACGTTAGCGGGCGAGTCTAGAAACTCGGTTGCAACATCAATTACACAGTGTGTAATCAATAGATCATTAATTGTGTTACACCCTCTACTTTCTACTGGGCTTGGAATCACCTCCTCCCTGCCCCAGGCTGAGAGGCACATATACATATATTGAACCTATGATGTGCAAAAGGCTACAGAATACCAGATTTTCAAGGAGATTGTACAGCGGATAGTTGTTGGTTTGATATTGGATTGAGCCAGCTGTTATACGATGTATAATCCCCAACTCACCTCACTTTATTGATAAGCAGAAGGTGTGTCATCCAAAAAGGGATCACTGATTGAATCCTAAAAGGAATACCAGTGTTTCTCTTCTCATGGACAGAGAGACAAGGTTTGGGATATACCTAAGCGTCAACCAGCTACAAGGGGGATGCCTTAGCACCATCAGAGGTGTGAGAAGGTGCAGCTGATTAATAATTGACAGTAGGATAGCTCAAGAAGAGGGTAGGCTGTAGCTGAAGTGCCATGTACACATTGAGAAGGCCAGTAGCAGCACACATGTCAAGGACAGCCAATCAGGGTAGGTGTAGTCAGCAAGAATAGATCTATTGCAAAGGTAGCCACTGAGAACTGTCTGAAAGGACAAGAACAAGGGTTGTTGTAGTATATATAGATATATTCACCTGAAAGGATGGAAACAAGTTCTTAGTTACAGTTAGATAGATTGCAGCTGCTGGCTAGATCATACTCCAGTATCAATAAAGGTAATTATCTACCGAGTTCTATTCTACTGTAGTCGGTAGTGTCCTGTGCATAGGACAGGCAGAGCGCATTGGCAAGGCTAAGGTATTTATGTAGCTTTGAACAGATCAGCAATACCCAAGATTGCTTAACAACATCCCGGATAAGTTTAACTGGCCGCTGGCCGATTTACTCTGCCCCTGATTAGCCAGTTGGGATAGGATCCACTGCCACCCCTGTGTAGGATCTGGATATCAACCTGTTCCCAGAACAGATCGCAGCCGGCCGCTGAGGCGGTTATGGAAGTTGGCCGGGCTCAGTTTTTTTGGGATAAACTTTTTTGGGAGCGGGAAGGTGTTCCCAAGGTGTTCTGGTCAACCATATCGACCGCGAATCCCAATCGGTCAGTGCCAGGTTGGGATGTTTGAATTTTAATCGGGAATTCGATTTTGCTTTAGTGGTTCCTGAAATTCTCTTGGCCGCCGGCTAGCAGAGCGGATGGTGAGGAGTATATGTTTGCTGGGCGGATAGCAGTGGGGTGGGAAAGGGTGCCGGATCGCAAGCATGGCACTATCGGCAAGTTTGGGTTATCCACCCGTCCGCAGATGATTTAGGATTTGATTGAAGTGTGAATTTGGATCAGGTACGGATAAATTCCGCTGGGTAGCTAGGATAAAGGTTGGCATTAGGTCCCCATGCAGGTCACAGACAACCCTCCAGGGGGTGATGCCATGAATCAGCTCGCTCGCTAGGAGATGCAGCATAATGTAGTTAGAACCTCCATCGCTGTTCTAGACTTTAGCTTCGACTGATTGGAATGGTTTAAGGGGTGGGGGTTTATTGCTCGTCGCTATATAGCTAGCATTTTAACTTTAGTATGGGGTAAAGTGGTTCGAATTGCGCTTGGGGTTGGGTTCTTGGATATTTCAGGAGTTTTAATAAATCCTAAACTAAATTGTTTTCTAAGATTAGCTTGGGGGTGGGCTATCGGATAGCTTGGAGTTTTTAATAAATTACAATCTAAATTAATTTCTCGGTTGTAGCGCGGGGTTGGATATTTCAGGAATTGAGTAAATGGGCATTGGATTCATGAACAACCGTGTGGTTCCATTGGCTATTGAAAACGCATGCTATAGGGTACCATAGTAGCTATTGCATCTGCCAAGGTATAGAAGGGCGATGATTCAAATTTACCGGCATGCATGACTTTCAACAGATATCTGGGCTTGTCTTGGGTTGCCTTGGACTGATAAGCAATGGGCTGCTGCTGGTTGTGCTGTGCAGGACAAAGATTGGATGGCATCGTCTCAATCTGCAGATGGTTGGTCCGCTTGCCGTGCTTGACTTTACTGCTTCTCTGTTAGTTGTCCTCAAGAATGTCATGTACTTTGCCTACGGAAACATGTTATCAGGGGTTGGGCTCTGTGCTTATTTAGGGACGTCCCTGATTGTCCTGCCTTATGTTAGTATCGTTCTGGTTGCTGTGATGGCGGTGGATCGGCACCAGATAGTTGTCTATGGAAGCGGGGTTCGGTGCAAGTGGGGCTGGGCCTTTGTTGGATTGGTGGCAGTTCTGCTATCAACCATTAATATCTTAAACACTGCCATCTACGGCATCCATCCTGCCTCAACTTTCGCTTTATGCCGCTTTGTCATCAACACGACTGTGTACAAGATTGCCTTCTATCTAAGCTCATTGATCCTTGTAACAGCCTTAGTTACTGTCAACTTTTGCTACGTTGGAATCTACCTGCACTGCCGCAAGGTCTTTGCATCTTTCCACACCACCATGTCGGCGCGGTCGCTTTTTATGCTTGTGACTTATCATTTTTGCTGGCTTCCAAACTTCTCGACCATCATTTGGAACATTTTCCACATCCAGAGCGCCAAGCCAAGCTTCCTCACCTACGCTGCTCAATTAAGCGTATACCTCTATCTCTTTGTCAACCCATGCCTTGTCCTGGCCTTCCAGTCCTCCCTGCGCAACCAACTGTACTCCCTGCTAAAGGGCAGTTCCCTCTCAACAAACGACCTACCCACCCTTCTTTCCGCAAGTGAAAGTAACTCCTTCTACAGCAAATAATCCCCAAAACCAGAGCAGCCACGTATAGAAAGAATCCATTTGAAAGCAAATGTAATTTGGTGGAACATCTTTGATTACTCCCTCTTGGGAAATCACTTCCCTGAGAAATAACTCTATCAACAAGTAAAAGGTGGCCTCAACACGAAATCCAGCTATTGCATTAAACATTCAAGTTCCATGGGAACCCTGATCTTCGAAAGCCCCATGACTGCCATGATCTAAATGGTTTATACCTTCAATATTGATCACTCCTCATTAATATCAAATAAAGATATCATTCTCTTCTTTAATTTCCATCATCTTTTATTTTATACTTCCAAGAAGTATACATGTGACACTTAAATGCTTTTTGCTATCCTGACTGGTCCTTTGTCTAATCAACTGTGTAATGCCCATGATGATTTCATAACTATTTCCTGCAGTTAAAATTCAAACCAATTTCAATTCTTCATTAAAGACCATGGCTTTCTCTTGATTGGCCAGTTTGCTTTAAAATTTATATTTCCAACCTCACACGCTCGCCAAACTTTCACATATTTTTAAAAGAATATTAGAAATCTGAACCTCACTAGCCCGTTTAGGGTTCCCATATTTCGATCCCATCGCCATGCTTTGGTTTACATTTTTATAGCACATCCCTTGAACGCGAGCCTGGATCTAGACTCAACAAATCTACAAGCACCAGCTCCTCATTTCATCGGTCTCAACCCCGCACTCGATTATGGTTTTAAATAAGAATATATAACGCAGCTCCGTTGTGGGATCCAACTGCCAGCCGAATCCAGGCTTCACTTTAAACCGCATAAATTAAATGCAGCCCATTCAACTAACAAACCATCACCGGAATCCAAGCTGCCTAAACGGTTTGCCCAGCATCTTTAAAATAGTCCCGCCCTGCAAGTATGAGTTCATGGTCACCACTGTCAGCTGGCTGACAAGGTCTCGGCATAGCCTTCTGCAAGTTCCTGGGCCAAACCCCTGCGCTGCGTTGATTCCAAGTATAATTTAACCATAATTTTAATTACAATTCAAGGTTTAAAATAACTTTAGTTATTATTTTGCAGCATTAAACGTTGCATGGCAAAAATACTCTTAGCTCACGTGGTGTAGTACATGGCACTGCTAGATGAAATCACAATCCGGTTCAGAAGGCTTGCAAAGCGGGGACTTTCTTGGATGCACAGCCGTACCGAGATATGACTCCGATACCAAGCCCCGATGATTAGAATTTTATCATATTTTATGCTAAATTAAATCCATGGGAAACTTAAAAAGGGTTAAAATTTTAACAGAAGGGTTGATCCTACCTCTAAGCTATAAAGTAAACCTTCTATTCCAGCCTCGATTCCAAGTAAACGCTACCGCCGATAAAATAAACGGCAGTGATTGCGTATAGACGGTTATACGTCTTAGCTCATTAACCCAACTACCCATGTGCTGAACGCTACACCGTCTTTCACAAGGTCAACCCTGCAGCTCCATCTCTATTTGTCAATTCTATCCACGATGCAATACTGTACTTTTCAGAGCTGTTGAGATGAACAAACCAAATCCAGATTCGAGCAAAGTAAAGTCGCAAATAGAACAGAACATAAACGGCACAAGCCTTTTCAAGCAGCATCAGCAGAGAAAGAGCAGTTAATCCTTTTAATACGACACAGCAAATGCACAATTATCAGTAAAAAACATAGCCACCCTTGAAGTCGATGATACACAACTGAACATATAAAACTTGCCCACAGAAACCCCAGTTTCCAAACCGCACTTGGATGCATATCATTGATACATAAAAAGCATACAGGATACCAAACCACCCAATATAAAGTGTATAAATGTTGCATACACAAAAAAACAGAAAACCCCTTGAATCTTCCTCGATTTCAATCAAAAGCAATCCCCAAAAGGGAGTGAGCTATCCAACCCTAACCCAGTGAATTTTATTTAGGGGATCAGGTTATCAAGTTTAAAAGTATACCCTTCTAATTAGATCAATCAGATATCTGCCGGAAATTTCTTAATAAAGTTAACCATAATAAGCCTACAAGTCAGAATATACTTCTCCTATTCTTATTAGGGATCAGTTGAGGGTCTAAAATTTTCTGCCGATAGTTAGTTTGCCTTTGTTGACACTCTGTACTGATATCTTGCAGCAGTCGGCAATCAATAGTAAGGGGGCAATACTACTGATTATACCCTCATAACTTTAGCTACACCCACAAGAATTAAGAGCTGGATGTCCCTGTTATTATGGCTGCAGCGTGCTGCCTGTATGTCACACAGAGACTATTGTTGACCAGAGCAATCATCCCACCCACGCACAAGAGGAGATCAAAATCAATTCATCTTGTCTAATGAGACTCCTGTGGTAGTAAAGAGCCAGCCAATCCGCATCTCTTTCTTCTCAGGAGTCAAAGTCAAGCCTAAGCTCCAGGAAAGGAAAAATTTCAGAACCAATCAAGTTACCTTGGAGATAATGACCATAAACCTGGGTGGGCTAGAGTTTTGAACAACTGCTGAACACCTTGGGCTCCCCAGGCAACTATCATGCTAGAGTTCTGGGGTACGCAAGCAGGGTAAACTTCATGGTGAATCCTATATGCCCCAAAAAGTCATCCCAGTGTAAAGAGGCCTATTATATCATGATGTTACTGATGCAAAATGGCCCTGGCATCAAACTTACTCAGGCCAGATACCAACTGGGGCATCATGGTACATTGGTTTTCAGGCATACAGTCCAGGTTTGGATACACAGCGTTTTCATCTTGGCCCAGCTATTCTTCAATAATTGTGTAGTGAGTAGGACAAGTCTGCAGGTACACTGTACAATTCAGAATAGGTGGTACTATACATAAAAATCCCCCCTCAACCAGCAACAGCAAGAATCTTGTTTCCGATTAAAAACTGACTGTAGCCCACCCAGGCCACAGCCTCAAGAGGGGTCACAAGATGCAAGTGGTTAAATGGAACCCCAAGCAAGATTTTGAGGCACTTTTGGTATTTTCCCCAAATGGGCTTTATTCTAGCATGCTTATGCTGGATATGTTTTTGAGTATGGATACATGTCTGGCCTGAAGGCCATGCTGGAGATATGGAAGTCAGCATGGGCCAACTATATGGTCTACCTGAGCCATCATATAGAGAAAGACCAGAGTACAAATGGAGCCATCAAAGAGCTGGTAAAAAGTGCTCCACCTTGTGATGGAAATAGTTGGATAGTAGGAAGCAGTCTCCATGTGGTGGGAAATCACCACCCAAATCCACATGGAGTTGATGATTAACCACCAATAAAGCTTCAGATACTGTTTTGTAAAATTTCCAAAAGATACACTAGGATTAAGCAAAATGATTCATCCTAACCAAAAAAGACCTAGATAAATCCCCTGGGAGAGGATCCAGGTGCCTTCTGCGTAAAACTTGGGACATTGGGAGGGAGCAAGTGTCTCAGCTTCAGATACGGTAGGGAAACCTCCAAGATTATGTGGCTTTGGATTAACATTGGGAGGCAACAACAACAACTTGTCAACAGTGGGACCCCATCTTCTGGTGATAATTCAGCTTGGAATAAAATTATAGGGGATATAGCAAAGAAGGCCCACTACAGGATGCATGATAAAATAAAGTTAGGCCAGGAGGATATTTGATTTTATTTGAGTAAAATTTCAGGGAGGACTCAACTCTTGCAAGTTGAACAGTGAAAATTTTCCCATATATACCAAAATTTGACTAAGCAATACCACCTGGATCCTCAGCTCCTATTCCTTCAGCATCGTCTAAAGAGTACCTTGTCCAGTTTGCAAAGAGCCCTTGGGTGACCAATCTCTGACAACTGTTCTGATAAATAAGGTTGTATCAAGTGACTCTCAGATTATGTTGATTTATCAGTGTCAGCTTGCAAGGGGGGATTGAATCAAAATGGCAAACTGGAGCGGCAGTAACCCATTTTTGATCACCTGTTTGATTTAGATCTGTCAAATCAGTTAATCTGGTTAATGGCCTATCCAACTTCTGTGCCTTGCAACTTGGGCAAATAATTCCCGGCATTATGAAACCTACTGTGACATTGCTGTGGGGTTCCTGGTCACCAGTCCCCAAAGTGTGCCCTGGGTCTTAGCCAGGGACTGGCTTGGAGGAGTTGTCATTCTCCAACAGTGGTGAATGGTTGGTTAGGAGCTTATACTTGGCCTGAAAAGAGAAAACTCCTCTAATACCTTCCCAATCACTAGGAGAGTGTCTTCATCATACACTTGTACTTTGGCAGGCCCAGCCCTTCTGTAGGCCAATACCAATCTTGTAATAGTGTAGCAAACTCTTCCCCAATAAACTCTCTTCCTCTATCTGTCATTTCAAGATGTCTAGTCACCTTTTCCCACTCCTCCTGGGCAGAATTACTAGAGGCAAACTTCCTGCACCATAGGTGATAGGATTCCTTGTCCCCTGGGCTAGGATAGAAAATGTGGGGTAACTGACTCATAGAACTTATATCCTTTCTTAACGTGGGAAATTTGGGTAGGGGTTGTAATAGACGCTTTATTCACAGTCAGAAGGAAGATCCCCTTAGAAACCTTCTGATATATGGCCTTGGGATAGGGAATAATGAGGGGTTTGTGCCAATACTTGGAGTCCTTTAACAATCTATTGGACTCCTTTTACTTGGTCTTTGGCTCCTGCTCCTTGGTCTTGGGCTCCTGTGTTCTGATCTTGGGCTCCTGTGGTCTGTTCCAGCTCTGGCTTCCTACTCTTGGTCTTTGGCTCCTTCTGTAACTTTTGTGGCCTTTGTAATCCACTTGATCCAGTCCCTGAAGAGTCTCAGATAGCTCTCCCTTTTATAGCCCCTTGTTTCAGACCAAAAACCTCTCTTAGAACTCTGGTTTTTCAAAGCTTAAACTATCCAGTTTTTTCCCTCTTATAATATATTAAACCTTTAAACTTACTTTAGCCAATGAAAGCCCTGAATTTTATGCTTCTGCTCCTCATTTTTTAGGCTTTAACTCTTAAGTTAAAGCCCTTAAAACACTGATCAAATAGACTCTGGCTTGCAGCCAATCACACACCTCAATTCAATGGTTTTGCCAAAAAGGTTTCCCCGGATGACTTGTTTTGACCCTGGTTCAAACCTGAGGCTGTCTCGCTCCGGGTAAACAACTGCTCCGCGTTTTAAACAGGTTTCCTGTAATTCCTGTCACGCTTCCCCAGCAAATCTTGAGCGCTTCCACATATGTTTTACTTAGGCAAATTTCAGCCCCTCAATTTTTCAACATTTCTCCCTGTTTCTCTGTGTTTCACTCAACGTTTTGCGGCTTTGAACCTGCCTGCTGCTCGTCTTTTTGCCTCTCCTAGTTGTTCTTGGCAAAATTTGCTCTTTTGCCCTTACAGTTTCTCCATTTTTTTCCAGCTTCTTTCTGGCTCATCTCCTTTTTAATTCTTCTTTCTAAAATAATATATAGTTCTAACAAACTATATATGATTTTTCCTCCTCTTTCTTTTTTTATTACATGATATTAAATCATTTTTTAATCAGAATCAGGCAGTATTTAATTATTATTTAACTGCTTCTTTTTATCTATTTTCCTCTCAAAAGATAAAAAATCAGCTCTTCCAGCCTTTGCATCCAGTCTGGCTAGTTCATCCTCTCAGCTCTTCAGTTCTTCACCACAAACTTCTGGTCCTTTGGCCATCCCGCTTTATGATCAGCTAGTCCTGCATCATAATCTTCTTGTCCTTCAACTTATCCTCAATCAGTTCCTCCACAAATCCTCACTGGGAACCTCCTTTGTTCCTTCTACACACTGAACCATATTGGTTCCCACAATTCAATATGAATTAACAGTCCATCAACTAGCCTTTACTTTGATCAAACAGTCCCTCCTGCTAGTTTTCTCTGTTAATTCTGTGAACCACCTTGGTTATTTATCTCAGTCCCCATTACCAAAACTTGTAGACCCAGGCATGAGTCTACATTGAACTGGTGTTTTACTTGGCCCTTGCAAGTGGCAATCCACTTAGGCCATTCAACCATAGATCAATGTCTATGTGTTGTCTTTACTCACCCAGGTAATTAAGTCTGGACTTTCAGTTGCAGAGTAATCAGCTCCACTTTCCAGAGGCCTGATCACACCAAGTTCTGCAGCTTGCTTCCCCAAGCAAACCGCCTTAGTGAAACCTCTGAGCAAATCTATGCCCTCCAATGCTCACTTAGGGTTCCCCAAAGCTCCCATAGGGACATAAACGAGGACACCCTACCAGTCTGTTAGGTAGGGTGCTTGCTCACAGACCTCCTGCAAGCGTATTAGGGTACATAGAGCCCTCAAAGCTCTTCCCCTCCCTGGCAGCCCGCGTTACCCGCCAGGGGTCCAAAACCTACTCCCCCCAGACAGACAAAGTTCCCTGCTTGCTATTTCAGTCTTCACCCTTCTGCAGCCAAAGTTTGCTGCGTGGTGAAGCACTATAGCCCAAAGAAGCCAATTCCTTCTGCTGGGTAGAGGCAACATCTGCCTCTGGTAGTACAATGTTACCTACCAGCCAGGCCTTACTTACCCTAGTAGACCATGTTACCTACTAGGCTCCCCCTACTTACCCCTAGTACCCTATGTTACCTACTAGTTTACAGCGTCACCAGCTAACCACATATTGTCACTCTTCAGCATATTGTCTTTATTTGAAGCCAAATCAACCCTCACCTGCAAAACCGCACACATGTGGATCACCACAATTGCCCTCTGCTTTAGCCCAGGGCACAGTACCACCATCAGGAAGGTGGGACAGGGAGAAATTCTTATGGGCAGGAGGAAGTTTACTGCTGCCAAGGTAAGCTTGGGATGTCTGATGGCTATAGGATTCCGGTGATAAACCTCTTGGATAAGATCAGGGGGATCAGAACAGTCATAGTGTGGAACCCATGAGTTTTTGGAATCAGGATAACTCTTCCAAGATGCCCAATATTCCAAACAGCGTCAATTCTTACCAGAAGCCAGAATTTAATTTAGCTCATACTCAGGTTCTCCTTTCAAAAGAATGGGTTGGGAAGAAGGAGTCTCTGTATCCTTATTGGGAGTAAGAAGGCATTCATGGAAGGTGTAGAAAATCTTGAAAGCTGGGGGTAAATCTAGCCAATATGCAGAGAGGCCAATTTGACGTTCAACCTTGAAGGGACCAGCTTGCTTGGGCCCTAATTTGCAACATGGGTTCTTTAACTTCATATTGAGAGCATCCACCATGACTAAATCACCTGGCCTGTAGGTTAAACCCTCCTGGAGCTTATGATCTGCATATTCCTTTTAAGTTGTCAAGGCAGCAACAAGAGTATCCTGGAGCTCCTGATAGACCCGTTTTAATGCAGCAGCTTGATCAGTTGCAGCATCAACGTTACTAACTGGTCTAGGCCCCATGTTAGACAATGGATTGTAACTTACATTGGCAAAGAATGGTGAGACCTGAGTTGACGTATGGGGAGTGTTATTATACATATAATCTGCCATGGGCAAGTTCAAGCTCCAGTTATCCTGTTGCACATTGGTGTAAAATCTCAAGTAGACCTCCAAACTTTGGGTTACCCTCTCTGTTTGTCCATTGGAATGGGGGTGGAAAGCAGTGGAGCGGCAGATCTTGATCCCAAGAGTCCCAATAAAGGCTTTACAGAAAGAGTAATAAATTGGGGACTATAATCAATCACAATCTCTATTGGGATTCCATGTAAAGAGTAGATCTGGTCCATGAACAAACCTGCAGTCTCCACCAAAGTAATTGTGGTTGAGCAAGTAACAAAGTGTGCTATTTTTGTAAACCAATCTACCACCACTATGATTTTGATTAAACCTATTAGATTCTGAGAGTTCTCCAATGAAATCCACCAATACCAATGTCCAAGGACCTGCCGCTGGTTGCAATGAAACCAGAGAACCTATAGTCTTCTTCCTACTTGCCTTGGACCAAACACACACCAAACAATCTTGAACACAAGCTGCCACCTGTACAGCAACTGTGGTAAGTTTGACTCCCTGGTGATTGACTCCCTGGTATTCAACACTTTGTTGAGTACCAGAGAGTCAAGTGCCACATATGTGAATTGATTAGTATTTTTGACTTAACTGATTTTAAGCTAATTTTTACTTATAATTTAGGGGGTGGAAACCAAAAAAACAAGATTAAATTTACTCAAATTTGACTCTGTTTAAAAAAATGGCTAGCTAAATAACGGATTTAAGGGAAATTTTATAAGTAAATTTAATAATAGAAATGAAAAAACTTGTGTTTGTCACTCTAAAAGAAAAAGTGGCCAGTTCAACACTTTTAAATCCAAATCCTAATTTTATTAATAAAACACATATGCGCTTATATAAATTTTATTATTTACTATTATATTTTTATTATTAGTGTCCATAGTTATTGATTAAGCTCCCTTGCACCATTATACTGGATTTAGTGGTATAGACATTAATCAAATACCCCACTTGTTTTACATTATGTCATCTCTGGGTTTGTGAATTAAGTGATGTCACATAAATTAAGCCTGATTTATTAAGAGATTTCATATGTAATTTATAAAAAACAGAAACTTGACTCCTCCTCTGTTTGACTCTATCCACTTGCCACACAATTGGTTTTGGATTTAACTAATCAAAGGCTAGGAATTAAGTTTAAATTAATAAGTGACACACTATGAGTGCCACTTGACACCCATCCACTTGACACTTTAACTTGGGGATTAGTACAGAGAGCTTCTTAATATTGTAACCAACACTATGGTAAATAATTCACTCCCAGTTCCTCACAGCATAACTCAAACACTAATAAACACCTTCCTACTCATTTACTTTTTTAACTTATGTTGTATTTTTTTATTTTTGAGCATATGAAACTGCCTTACCTTTGAGTTAACTTTTAAACCTATTTTTAAATCAAGCAAGTTTTATATGTAAAAAACTTAATAATTTTGATTTTTCTGCTCAATTCCAAGAAACTCAACAGTGATAATTCAGCTTTTTTTCACTTGGCAGTGAGAATTAGGGGGGTTTCAGCTGATCAACAGTGCCAAACTTGACACTTCACTAAGTTTTGAATGTTTAACCCACAATAAAAAATTTCACATAATGTTGCGACCAACTTTCCAGACTTGCCTGCTAACGTATCTTACAATAAACAGGGGGCGCTTGATGAGCCGCCCCTTGACGTATCTAATGTTATGGGTTAATCTGATGGCAATATTGAATGACGGGTACTTCATCCTAATTAGGAGCGCTACCAATTTGACTTGCTGATCCCTGCACAAGTCATTCCTTGGCTTTGAACTTTACATGAAACTTCCCACTATGCCTTCCCCTTGTGACTTTCCCCATGTGGTATATTAATCACAATATTCTACAATAAACAATACCTTATTCTTATTATTCTGTCCTTTCTATTGGACTGTTGTCTTCCCCAATTCCAAGTACTGAATCCTCATTGGTTCAGTTGCAACAATAATAACTTATTTTTTGCAACTATAATCTACTACTTTCCCTGCTACTCTCCATATAATTTTCATATATTTTTTTGATTTTTAATTATACTTTTATATTGATTTAGCACTAAGATGTTATGCTGAACCTAACATATTTGATGCTTCATCATAATTTCATTTATTTTCTATGTTTTAACTTTTATATCTATACTTTTGAATTTTATTTTGCTTCTATTTACTTTTTTATATTTTTTTGATAAATAAAGCTTTATTTGCATACTTTTCATTTAACTTTTACTTTGCTTTACATCTGTGTTTGATATCTTTCATACTGTTTTATTTACAAACTAACCTTTTCTTTAGACAAGATCATCTAAATCTAACAAGCCTACCAAGTGCCAAGCCTCAAAGGGCTCAAAAAAAACTGCCTCCACTCCCAAACGTGCCAAGAAGCCTGCAAAGGCAAAGTCTCCAACTCCATCTCCTCCCACTCCCCCTCCACCTTCATCTTTGACTCCCCCAAGTCCTCAGATAAAAGTAATGACTTCCTCACTGATCACTCTATTTACAAGTCAGAGGCTGACTCCAAACCCACCAAGGAGCACCGTAACAAGAAGTCAAAGGCTGCTAAGGAGCCCACCTCTTCTTCTGGTAAGAAAAATGAGGCTTCCAAGCAGGCCTCAAAGAACCCTTCCCCTCCTCCTCCTGATGGCTCTTCCCCCCTCCCTCATCTTACCCCCAAGATGAGCCTAAGGAGTACTCCAAGAAGTTTAAAGCTTCTGGTCATGTGGCTTGGGATCCACTGGCCATCCACAACATTTGCAACGTGGACAGAGAGTTCAAAGTCCCCAAGTACTTCCCCTGTTACTTCCCAATCATGTCTGTAAAGGGTGGCCCTGGTTACGTCGCAGATAATACATTTTCAATTGTAATAATCAAAAGCGGTAGACCAAGAGCAAGCACTTTGTATGTGAGAATAAGACTTGCAGGGCCCAGATGAACACCAAGGGCTGGGAGCAGGTTGTGGATGAGAAGGGGGATCACACCTGTGAGCCCCCTAATCATCTTATAACCCGGATGTTAAAATGGTACCTGGTCTAGGTGAAGCCAACATACTCTCACCTCCAGGCATCTGATCTGGCTATTAAAGCCCTGCAGCCCAACAGTATCAAGTTGGTGCCCACCCAGGAGCAACTGATTAAGTTCATCAGCAACAAGAGGATTGCTGCCAATCCCCCCAAGGCCTCTGATGTCTTTTCTGAGCTTACGCTCACCCATGAGCTCAAGAAGCTTCTAAGTGGGGAGCACTTCCTCCTCCATGACAATGGGCCCAGCAGCAAAAGACCACATAATCTGCTGTGACTCAGCAGAACCTTCTGGAGTTAAAAAGGGCTTCAACCTGGATAGTTGATGGTACCTTTGCCACTTGCCCCCAGATGTTCAAGTAGCTCTGGATGGTCCATGCCCAGATTGACATCCGGGTGATTCCACTTGTTGTGTTCTGAGGTGCGGCACAGACACACAACAGGGAATCCTAACCTTAGGATTGGATTTGTACTAAGTCTTGGTTAGATGACAGGGAAGGCAATAGCGTTTACCTTGCGGCCCTGGATGAATAATCTCTACTAGGCGTTGCTAGAGAGAGGCGCGGAAGTACAGAAGACACAAAGACAAAAATGTGAATAGAACTTAATTTTTATTGGTGAATATGAATTGGAATATATAGTGGTTAGGAATACCACAAAACACTACCAGGACGGTAGGATCACTTGCCACAAGCATGAGTGAGGCAAGTGAGTTGCGCAGAGTCAGGAAACCAAACAATCATATTTCCTGAAGCGGAAGCCAGTTCATTTCAAGAGTCAAAAGGGAATGCAAGAGATCTGTCTTCAAAATGGCCCAACAAAGGCGAGGTTGAAACATGGTGGATGCCGTTATTCACAACATTGCCCCCCTCTAGATTGGCCTTTGGGGGTGATACTTGTGGAGGAACTTGATGTGTACGCGAGCAAAAGGGCATCCACTGGAGAGGAGCTTTACAGTGTACTCAGATCCTTGTTTGAAAGTCACCTCTAAAGTACCAATCCACAGGGAGTCCAGCTTATGTGTGCGCCCACCCACACGGTGTTGATAGTATAGGACATGGTTACCAACAGCAAACTTGGGCAAGAGGGAGCGCCCAGCGTTGTCAGGAGAGAGCTCAAGCATCTTAGTCTTATAGGCGGAAGTGTAGGCAGTGGCCTGTATATCAATGATGCGGTTGACTAAGTCTTTGATGTGGTTGTCAGGGATCATGGCCTTAGCAGAGGAGAGTAGGGGAACCCCCAAGAGCAACAGAGTGGTGGCTTCACACCCATACAACATGGCAAAGGGGGAGTACCCTGTGACCTAATGCTTGCTCAGACAATAGGCAAAGAGTGCAGCAGGTAAGTATAGATACCAATTGGCAGCGTCAGAGTAGGTGAGTTTCCTCATGATAGAAACCAGTGTTGAGTTGGCACGCTCAACTGCTCCATTAGTGGAAGGATTATAGGGGGCAAAGAAAGTCTGGTGAGTTCCTAGAGCTTGAACAACAGAGGTTACAAGTTTGGCATTGAAGTTGGTCCTGTTGTCTGATAACAGCACTTGAGGACAGCCATGGCAGTAGAAAACATCCTGCAGCAGGAAGGCAGCGGTAGTCTTAGCAGTGATGTCTTTAGTAGGGCAAGCTTCTGCCCACTTGCTGAAGTGGTCAATGGCAATCAGGATAAAGCAGCATCTGGAGCGTGAGCGGGGGAGAGGACCTACAGCATCAATGCTGACAGTGTGAAAGGCGTGTTGAGGGGGGACCAATTTGAACTCATGGGAAGCAGCTCAGGGCCTCTGAAGTTGGCAGTCATAGCAACTAGCTATGACATCTGGGATCAACAGGCAAAGATTCTCCCAGAAGTAATTCTTCTGAAGCCATTCAAAGGCCTTGGCAATGCCTCCATGGCCAGTTTCTTTATGAGCTTGTGACACCAAAGAGAGGAAAAGACTAGGACGCACATATGGCAGGTATTGACCCTGCACCTTCTTGAAGAGTTGGTTGTCGCGTATTAGAGTATCTTCAGACAATTTGGACAAGGCAAGTCAAACCTCTTCTGTTTCACTTTCCCAGGAAGAAGGGTAGCCAATTAGCTTGTACAGGCGGTCTGCCTCAGCAGGATGTAGGGCAAGGATGGGCATTTGGGACAACCCATCAGCGTTCTGATGTTGAATCCCGGGGCAATGGAGCACAGTGAAATCATAACCTTGCAGGCAGAGAGCCCATCTGGCTAAGTGTCCTTAAGGCTCCTTAAGTTGTTGTAACCGTTTGAGCATAGCATGGTCAGTGACAACAGTGAAATGGGTACCATATACGTAGTGGCAGAATTTTTTGACTGCATGCAGCACAGCAAGGCACTCCTTCTCTGTAACGCTATAATTCTTTTCATGCTTATTCAGCACACGGGAAGTATAGGCCACAGAGTGGTCCACACTTTTATTGTTGAGTTGAGCCAAGATAGCCCCAATAGCAAGGTCACTAGCATCAGTGTACAAGATGAATTCCTTATTGTAGTTGGGGTGCACTAAAATGGGTGCTTCTTTGAGTTTCTGCTTTGGAGTCTCAAAGGCTTGCTGTTGGCTGGCGGTCCATTCAAAAGGGACATTACACAATAGTTAGACCAGGGGTTTGCTAGTTTCAGCAAAATCAGGGATGGATTGTCTATAGTAACCCATCATGCCCAGAAAGACTTGTACTTCTTGGAGGTTGATGGGCAGAAGCATTTTGTCAATGGCTTCAACCTTCTTGGTCATTGGACAAATTCCTGTTTGGGTTACTTCATGGCCCAGGAATTCAAGGCGCTCTTTGAAGAAAGCACACTTAGAAGGCTTTAGCTTGAGGCCAGCTTCTTGGATCTTTATGAACACCTCTTTAATATGGGCTAGGTGATCTGTGAAAGTTGCGCTGAAAACTGTTATATCATTTAGGTAGACAAAGACACACAACAACTTCAAATCACGCAGGATGGAATCCATGGCCCTCTGGAAAGTTGCCAGGGCATTACAGAGCCCTTGCAGCATGCAGGTAGGTTCAAAAAATCCTTCTGATGTGATGAGTGCAGACTTCTGACGGTCTTCAGGAGAGAGGTCAACTTGCCAGTAGCCAGACGCCAAATCCATGGCAGAGAAAAACTTAGAACCTCCAAGGCGTCAAAGGGCGTCATCAATGTGCGGTAAGGGGTAGGAACTTTCTTGGTTAGAGAATTCAACCTTCAATAGTCCATCACAATCTGGTGTCCACCATCCTTTTTCTTTAAGATGAGCAGGGAGGAAGCCCAGAGACTTTGAGAGGGAGCTAGCAGTCCAGCATCCAGCAGTTGTTTGAGCTCCTTAGAAACCTGCACATCTTCCACTTGGCTGTGGCAGTATGGCTTGGCACAAAAGGGTGGAGCATCTCCTTTGTCAATCTGATGTATCACATCTTTGGCTAGCCCATAATCAGTACTATCTTTAGCAAAGATGTCTGGGAACTGGTCTAGTAAATCAAGCACCTCTTTCTGTTGGACCAGGGACAACTGAGGGAAGTCTTGGGCAGTGAACAGAGATAGGACTTGAGGCTTGTCTTCAGGTAGATTAAAGTCTTGAAACGTTTCAAAGGGGTGAAGAGACAAGACGTCAGGAGCATTTAACAACTTTCCATAACCAACAACCTGTCCTCTGGATACTGTCATAGGAAGCGCAGTAAGGTTGGCAACTAGTAATTAAACAGGATCCTTTTGGGAAACGTCTAGAATTCCAGGACAAAGATAAGGCTTGTTACGCCCCAGCAAAGGAGGGGAGTACAGCTCTAAGAAAGTTTGCTCAGGTAGTTCATATGATATCTGGGAGTCTATGATAGCCTGAGAGCCTGGGGGGATGGTGATAGCAGACGTGGCCATGAGAACAATTCCCTCAGTTGCAGGACAAGCCATGGGAGGACACTTCATGTTGGTGGAATGGGTTTGGTTTTTAGGGTGAAAACTCCAGTTGGGTACTCCAGAGTACATGTCTTCAAACGTTTACTGGGAACTTTGATTGGCTCTTCAAAGATCAGAGGGACTTTGTATCCTAGGATAGAAAGATAAGCATCCTTTAGGTTGATGATCCCATTATATTCCCAAAGGAACTGGGTACCAACCAAAAGGTCATAGCTCTCATTTTCTAGAACAACTGCTGGCGCAGCCAACAGGAGTTTACCAAATCACATTGATAAGGCAGAGTACGTGCCAATGGCGCAAGTCATGGAGAGACTGGCGGTGCCATAGGATTGATGGTAGTTGAGATCAGAGGCCAGCTTAAGTTTCTTCACCAATTTAGAAGAAACAACGTTGACAGGAGAACCAGTGTCCAGGACAGCTTTGATCTTGACCTTCTGGATAGAAATCTCTACTCAGGTGGTGGTGTGTCCAAAGGGTTGCAGAACAGCCAAGATATCCTGTGCCTCAGCTAGTTCCTTGTCCCATTTCTCAATCATGCATTGTAGTCCCAGAAACTCCACATATACAGTTTGGAGGGGGAGTGAGACAGATACATTCTTGAAAATGGCGTCTGCAACTTCAGCGGCTTCCTCTGATGATTCCACTAATACATGGGACCATTTTGCCTGAGTAAGATAGGGGCAGGAGACAACTAGTTTGGCCTGAGACAAGTGCTTGGCAGTAGTTGTAGTCTTCTCAGATTGTAGCTTGTAGGGAACAGCAATAGTCTCAGGGACAGCAAAAACAGAATACCTGTATGCATCATGGTCTTCAACATCAGATTCATCCACATCAGAATTGTCAGAAATGTCATGGAACAGGAGGAGGATAGAAGGAGCTTTATCATCAAAGGCTCAGAGTCAGTAGCAGGCGGAGGTGTAGGAGGAGACTGGGAAGAATTGTCAACCAAGAGCATCTCTGCCTCTAGGTTGACTGTTATTTTCCCGACTGATCCTTGGGATCAGCTCCTTCAACCCGCGGATTGGCGCAGACACAAGAGTGGTGGCCTATCTGACCGCAGTTGTGGCAACCCTGACGTCAAGGAGGATTTTGGGAGTTCATAGTGAGGATACAAGGGCCGCAAGAAGGGGAGCCAGAGTTGGAAGCGGCACAACTTTCCCAAACAACTGCCCCAGAATGGGTAAGATGCATATCTTGGAGCAGTGTCTTTATACTTTTCATGGAGGACAGCATAGCCTTGTAGCCTTGAAATGAAGGCATAGGAGTTGATTCACCTTGAGGGCTTAGGCGCAGGCCATATACGCTTCATGTGCTGTCAATTGTCTGCTTGTTATTAACTGTTGTCCCTCCATGTAAAATCTGTCGGCAAATTCAGCTAATGTCTCTTTGGGCTTGAAGGATATGTGCATGAAAGCATCTTTTTTCACCTCCAGGCTAAGATCACCACCAAACTTGTCAATCAGGAGCTGTTTCATGTCCTCCTAGGTCTCAATGGAGGGCAGCTTGGGTACAACTACCTCTTGACAGGTTGGGTATAGGCAAGTCAGATTATGTTCTTTCTTAACTTCGTCTGATGCTTGTCTCATGGAAGTCTTGTAAATAGTTAAGAAGGCTGCAATAGTTGAGGTTTTAGGATCAAAGACTTGCTTAAAAGTAGGCTTGGAGTGTGCCTTGGGAGTTGGACCACCATTGTTGCTATTGAGTACATTTATACGCGGAGAGAACTCAGTTTCAGATTCAGAGGGGGGTTGTCTAGTCCACAGTTGTCAAACACTTTCTTCAAGGGTTGTCAGAGTCTCGGTGGTTCTGGCACCCGTAGTGTTGGCTAGAGCGGTCTGTTGTTCAGTGACATCTAGGCGTTGTCCTTGGGTAGTGACAACCATGGAGAGCTCAGCCAGTTTGTGAAGTAAGGGATGGCCCCACTGATAGGCAAGGGGTGAATCTGTTGTTTACCAAATCAATCAACTCACTCATCTCTTGTACGTCCCTGTCCAATTCAGTCTGGTCTTGTTTCAAATGATCCACCTCATTAGCTAGGGCAATCAACTCTCTGGCACAGTGGATTCAAGGAGCCCCCGCTAAACCAGGACAACAGCCATCCTCATTGTTTACCCCAAGTGGACTAGCCGCAGCTGTTACTACCTCATGTAAAGCAGCAACTTCTTGCTGTAGTTCAGCAACCTGAGCAGTCAGCGCAAGAATCTGGGGATCAGGTTGAGGCATTTCAGTAGTACGTCCTTGGCTACAAGTGGAAGCACATAATTCCTAGATGACTTCCCAGATTTTCTGCTCTCTGTCCACCAGATCATCAGCAGGAGGAGAAGGCAGAACATCAGGTTTGGGAGTGGACAGCTCATTCACCTGACTCTGAAGTTTGACAATAGCAGCAACAGTGGTAGCACTCTCTTGATCAAATTCTGCACTGAGCTCATCTAGACCTTGGGCTGCCAGGTCAGCTACCTGTTGCAATTGCTCAAAGGAATAGACACTGAATGCATTGAGCTGTTGCACTAGGCGCTCAAAATTGGAGAGATAAGTGTTTAGGGTGGAGTCTACTTGAGTTTGCCAGGGTTGTTCTAACTGGTGAAACTCATGTAGTTGCTCCCTAACGTACTCAGGGATGAACTGGCGCATTTGCTTGATGGAATTTACTAAACGTGTTTGAGAGGTGACCAAATCACGCTGATTGTCAGATATCAGGGAGAACAGGGAATGAAACCATTGTTGATAGGCGGCAAACTGGTCCCAATGATGGGTAACAGCTGCTTGTAAAGACAAGATTTCTTGAACGTGGAGTCCCAACACCATCTGGTGGTGGGCCAAGGTGGGCTGTACAAAGGATGACAGCAGGTGATCAGCGGAACCAGCCGCTGAGAGGAGATGTTGTGGAAACTGAGGGGCCACAATTAACTCATAGTATTCAGCACGGCTAAACTGTAGCTGAAGGCGAGGGATGGCCCCGTCCCAAGCTATCCCAAGGGCTACCGCCATGACTTGTTCCAAGTCAGGGGTACCCATGGGGTAAGCAACTAAGCAGGGATCATTCCCAAGGTTCAGTACAGTAGGGACAATAGGCGGGTCAGCAATGTCTTCCTCAATAGGAGGGCTGGTAATTTCAGGCAAGGTTGACTCCCAAATAGGCGGAGGTGAGGGACCTGCAAACATAGATGCAAAAGGGATAACTAAGGGGCTTACAGCCCCTGTAGTGAGCACTATTTTTGTCATGTTCTGAGGCGCAGCACAGACACACAACAGGGAATCCTAACCTTAGGATTGGATTTGTACTAAGTCTTGGTTATATGACAGGGAAGGCAAATGTGTTTACCTTGCGGCCCTGGATAAATAATCTCTACTAGGTGTGGCTAGAGAGAGGCACGGAAGTACAGAAGACACAAAGACAAAAATGTGAATAGAACTTAATTTTTATTGGTGAATATGAATTGGAATATATAGTGGTTAGGAATACCACAAAACACTACCAGGACGGTAGGATTACTTGCCACAAGCATGAGTGGGGCAAGTGAGTTGCGCAGAGTCAGGAAACCAAACAATCATTTTTCCTGAAGCAGAAGCCAGTTCATTTTGAGAGTCAAAAGCAAAAGTGAGATATTTGTCTTCAAAATGGCCCAACAAAGGCAAAATCAAAACATGGTGAATGCCGTTATTCATGACACCACTCATGTTCTTTCTTCTTCCCAGGGCCACTGAGGCCATCTATACCCGTGTGTTCTCCATCCTCTGCCAAGCAATTGCCCTCTTTCCTCCCGCCAACAATGATGAATCCAAGAAGACTCCCCCCACACCTGCACCAACCCACCTGCCTCTGACAAGGACCAGGCCACTCTGGACTTGGAGGAAAAGGCAAGGCCAAGAGCTCTTGGGCCATGCGTGTGCATTATGGACTTTGAGCCTGTTCAGTTCAATGCATTTAAGCAGCTGTTTAGCAGGGAGGTGTAGGGGTGCCACTTATACTTCTGCCAAGCAGTTGCTTGTAACGTGCAGGCCCATGCCAAGCTTAGTAGGTTGAGCCGGAGGGATACTTTGGACACCTGCAGATTTGTGCTGGCACAATTCAGTGCCTTGGCTTTTTTAAAGCCAAAGCACACTGTGCAGGGGTTTGAGGTGCTCTCAAAGGATCCCTACATAGTGAAGCACCCGGAGTTTAAGCCTTTCCTCAAGTGCTTCAAGCCCCAGTGGATTGGAAAGGTTGTCACACAGAGGCAAGGCAAGGCCCGTGCCAAGGCCAGTTGGAATGTTTACCGGGTGGCAGTGAATGGTGAGCTCAAGACCACTTTGGCGCTAGGGGCTTATCACAAGCATCTTAAGGCCAACTTTGGGCTTCATCCAAAGTTTAATAAGTTCTTTTTCCTCCTGCAGCATGAGCAAGAGAAAACCATCTCCAAGGTCAGAGATCTTGCCAACTGTGTCCCCCTCACAAAGCCTATGACCTACTCCACCCTCTTCAGCAAGGCCATCCAGGGTGCAGCTAAGCACAAATACAAAGTCTCTGAGTTTAAGAAGCAGCTTGAGCTTATTGCCACTGCCCTCCTGGAAGGGGCTAAAATAAAAAAGGGAAAGAAGGATGAAGAGTAAAATTGCTTGCTTGCTTTTATGGTTTTAACTTTTTATTTTTTGCTTTAATTTATACTTTTTTGTTTTGATCATTAAGTTTTTAGTTTTAATTTTTAAGTTTTTTGATGTAATTAGATAGCAGTGATTATTTTATGTATACATGGTAAGCTTGAGATGAATATCTATAGTTAAAAGTGAGTGAAATATCTTGATTTTTGTTAATTTACTAGTAAAACATAAAATATTCACATTTGTACTTATATGAACTATATCAAATAAATATTAAGATTTTTTCAAATTTTGCGTAATCTATTGTTGTGTTTGTGTTTATTTTTGAGCATTAGAGTTTTAATTTTTATTGTAATCAAAATATTTTTATAATAAAGAGAGTAAATTACATAGTAAAATTATAATTAGTTGCTTATTTCTCCTTATTTTTATTAAATGGTACTGTTTCATTGCATTTTTTAGCTCTCTGGGGTCACTTTAGTATACCATAGCTGTAAGGCTTAAGTTTCTATATTAAAAGTTTTCAGTACATCAAGATCTGTTAATTAAAAAGTGTCACTTTACAGTTGTCAATCAGGGAAAAAGCTGAATTCTCACTTTACTATAGTGTTGAGCACCAGGGAGTCAAACTTACCACAGTTGCTACCTGTACTGCCAAACCCTTCCAAGAAAACAGTCAATAAATTATCTCAACTGTTTTGTTTTTCCCTGGATGGCCTGCCTTGGGACAAGTGTGATACTCTTCCATGATGTCATCCCAATTTGTTCCCTCTGAAATCCATAGACGTCCCTGATGATAAAGAATTGCCCTATTGTGTGGTATCCTTGTGGCTGACCCACCAGATGCGCACAAGCTAGTTCTAATAATATGTTGTAATCCTTGGACAGCAGCTACAAAACTTAACTTTAGAATATAAGTCCAGGTCTGCACCCTCAGCTAAGGACATGGTGGCAAGAGTAGCTGGTGGAGTCAACAAAAAGGGAACCACAGCCTCATCTGGAATTAAAATATGTATGTTAAACTCATCATCCAAACTTTTATTAGGAAGATGGGAAGGATTTCTGCTCAATACATCAGCCAGGTGATTATCAGATACCTTAATGAACTTGTAGCAGAACTTGTATCTTGTCAAGTCACCATGCCATCTGGATTGGTGATCCAAAAAAAACCCTGGGTTATTGATAATATAGAAGAGCTTTGTGGTCAGTTCTTACTACAAATGAATGACATGCCAACATGAGATGGTGGTGCCAATGCTTTAACAATTCCACTACAGCCAACAATTCCTTGTCATAAATCATGTAGTTCATGTTCTCAAGCCTCCATCTTCCAGGAGAAATACCATACAGGTCTCTCAATCCCGTCACTAGCTGTTTGCAACAGCACACCAGCCACAGCATATTTCAGAGCATCTGTGGAAACCACAAAAGGCAGCTCAGGATCCACATGTCTCAACATTGGGGAGGAAAACAAAAGAGCCTTGACTGCTGTGAATGCATTTGCGCACTCAGGCGTCCAGACCAAAGTTGTCTTACCACTAGCCAAATACAAAGAAGCTACCACCTCCAATAAATGCAGGGTAAACTTTTTTGAGAAAGTAAAGGTACCCAAGAAGCTTCAAAGTTGAGATACAGTCACCAGGGTAGTATACTCACAAACTGGTGCCTCCTTATCAGGGGCAACAGTGTGACCATCCTCAAAGATAATGTTACCCAGAAAGGTAGCTTTACAGTTAAAGAATTCACACTTAACTTCTTTATAATCAAATTAGCTTAAAGGATACTGTCATACCCTGCCCCAAAGGGCAGGCTTTTTCAAACTTATCATATTTTATTTGTTTTCAATTGATTTAATCTTTCTTAATTTTTTAATATTGAAACTTTGAATTAATAGTTAATATTTAAGTATTTTAAAGTAATTTACCTTGTTTTATGTTGATTTGCATTTGAATTGATGTTGTTGTTGTCTTTTGCTCTTCAGCTATTATATTGGCTTTATATTCTCTACTTTAAAGTTAGAGAAATTGAAATTTTCACTCATCTTTTAAAACTCCTGTTTACGTCATTGCCGCTTTCCCCCAGCTTCACATTGCAAATCAACTTCAAACTGGTTGTCTGTTTCCCCTTTCTTTTTTTTTGTCATCTCCAAACTTCCCCAGTTGCTCCTCTTCTTGGCTGCTTTCTCCCTGGCTATCAATCTCAACTGGAAAGGCTTTTTCTTCTATAAATAAAGAGCTTTTGAATAGTAGATTTTAAGCCAAAATTATAAGTGATTTCTACTCTTCAATTCTTTATCAAATTTAAACTTGAGATCTTAATTTTTAGAAATTTATACATTTTTATATTTAATTCATTTTAAAGTTTAGCCTTTTCTTTTCTTGAAAAAATGGAACTTGTAAAACAACAAGCCTTAGGCTTGTTGTATCCATTATTTTCCCTTAAGGAATCTTTCAATAGTTATATGTACCAATTTGCTGATGGAGAATATCCAAAAATTGACATTCCCTTAGTTACAAATTGTTCACTATTAAACACCTAATTTTATCTTCTTTGCTTAGGGTTCTTAAACGCAATCACTCCTTTTGTAACCCAGTATAAGTTTTTAGCAGGGTTCTGTAAGATTATTTCGCAGACAGTTCCCATCTTTTTATACCTTTTAAATTTGAATCCTAATGCCTTAAATGCGCTAGTTTATAACCTTGCACCATTATGGTCATGACCTTACAGATTGCTCAACTACCGCTGATAAATGAGCCTTATGGGAATCAAAATCTGTTGAAAACACCAAGATGTTGTCCATTTACGTAATGACATCACACCCAGGAGATCTACCAGGACTAAATCAATCAACCACTGAAAGCATGTAGGAGCATTTTTTAACCTAAAGGGCATGACACAGAACTGAAATATATCTTTCTTGGTTCTAAATTCATTCAACCACTCCATCCCCTCTGTGATCCTAATCTGATTGAATTAATTCAAAAGATCAAATTTTGAGAACACCTTATCCTTTTTGACAAAAAGAGATATTTGCGCTTTGAGAGGCAAAAGATAGGGATCCAGAATTGTGATATTGTTTAAGTTTCCATAGTACAAACAAGTTCTTAGCAACACATCTGATTATTGGACAAACAACAATGGAGAGCATATTGACAAAGCCTTTTTGAAAATGTAGCCTTTTGCCAACATGTCACAAGTCCACTCCTCCAAATATACATCCTCCTTCAGAATCAAGGGGTAAATAGGAGAAACAATATGTATAATATTAACAGTAACCTTGAAGTCAAAGTCAAACTGAGTGTGTTTGGGAAGAACCTTGCCCCTAGTGGTGTCAAAAGCCACTGACCAGGGTTAAATTCATGCTGGCAAATCTGAGCTTACATGCATAGGAACAGGGATTAACTGAATCGATTGAGAGGACTGCTCTAATTCCAACATTACCAGCAATGGTATACAAACAGGGATAGCCAAATAATGATCCACCTGAAACTTGTTTTCCTTAAGGAGAGTCAACACATTATGATCCTGCCACCAACCTACCCTCAAGATAACAGGATGTATGAGGGTAGCACATATAGAGAATTGAGCAGTAAAGTACTGACCCGCAACCACAAATGTCATAGGCTTCTTCAGGTAGAAAGAAGGGAACATTTGGAAGTTTCCTCCTCTAACCAACATGCCAGGATGGTACTTCAACGGCAACAAATCTGCAGTCTCCACACTAACAAATTTTTCCAAAGCACCATTGTCTAACATAATGCAGGCTGGAAGATAGTTTGACCATTATCAATGCTACCATAAAAAAGAAGCAACCAGAAGTAGATTTATTTGCTATAAATGCAGAAACCTCAGCAGGATCCTGATTCTCTTCAGTAGCCCAAATGTCAGCTAAGGAGTCAGGATGCTACTGAAAACAATTCTCAATCCTTTCTTGAACTGCTTTGGGGAGAACAAGGCGGTCAAAATCAATTGGGACTAAAGCCAACTCTTCAGATTCAACAACCAGTGACTTAGCAGGAAGTACCTGTCAAAGCATAGCCAAAGAGCTTTTGGATGATACTGCAGCTATAACCATATCCTCATCCGCAGTTTTGTTCAGAATTGCCAACTGTGGCTACAAAAATACACAAGGAGAACGCTCTCTGATAGGACTAGACAAAGTAACCACAGAACGTGCACCAGAAAACCATGAACACATGGCAGGTTTGGCTTTGATTGACAACACACTTTAAGGGTAGCAGAAAGATTTGAGACCAGAGAAAGATTTTAGTTTACCAGGGCCTCAGTTGTGGCTAACAGGGAATCCCAAACTGCCAAATCCTGGGCAGTCTGGTCAACTTCTAACCACAACTCTGAAAGTTTATTCACCTCAGGAACTGTGACTGTACTACAGTCACTGATGAGTATTTAGCAAAATAAATGCTCCAAAATATAAAGATGTTCTTTTTTTGCTGTTTATTACATATAGATAGGTTTGTTTGGAATTCTTGAGGAAAAGTTTCCTGGAAACTGGATATCAATTGTTGCAAATGAACCAATTAGAGTTCAGTACTTGGAATTGGGGAAGACAACAGTCCAATAGGAAAGGACAGAATATTAAGAATAAGGTATTGTTTATTGTAGGATACTGTGGTTAATATACTAAATGGGGAAGCCACAAGGCCACAAGGGGGTGGCATAGTGGGGAGTTCCATGTAGGGTTTGGAGCCAAGGAATAACTTGTGCGGGGATCAGCGGGTTGAATTGGCAACGCTCCTAATTAGGATGAAGTGCCCATAATTTGACATTGCCATCAGATTCATCCATAACGCTAGATACGTCAAGGGGTAACTCATCAAGCGCCCCTGTGTATTGTAAGGTATGTTAGCAGATGGGGTTCAAACCTCAGTTGCAACACAATGTTTAATAAAAGAACAGAATATGGATGTTTAGTTAGGTTAGGCTAACTAAAAGAGTTGAGGCAAGATTGGCCAAATCAATCTTGGAGACTAGGCGTCTCAAAAATGGGTTGATTAATCAGGAAGATTAATTAATAAATACAGGATATAATTAATGATGATTTAGTTATATTAAAATGGTCTTGACTTTGTCAAGAAGTTTGGTTAAGGTTAATCATGAGAAAACCCCCAGAATTAGGGTTAAAAGCGCCATGTTAGCAAATTTATTGGATTAGAAGCGCCGCTGCGCCGCCTAATGAATTTGAGATGCACCACTATAAAAAAATTTCAGGCGCTGGGGCGCCAGCTGGGGAAATTGCTGGGTGCCGCAGTGACGCCTGGGTTGAGTTTTGAAGCAGTTTAATGGGTTTTAAAGGCAAAAAACCATTAAATGCAAAAATAACTAAAAAGGCAAGGATGCCTAGGAATTCAGGTTTGATCAGCTGGTTCCCAGTTGGAACACTGATAGCTGAGTTTAGGATGTGCAATCCACAGGGTTTTAGCACTAGGAGCTGGGGAAGCTCCATGCCAAATTGGTACATTGTGTTGAATGGAGTCAGGTGACTTCTGTCCATTGTAGGTCAATTCTCATAGGTTGAGAATTGTTGGTGATCTTTCAGGTAAAGGTCTATGTGGATGACTTGAATGTCATAGGCCACGTGACACAAATCATTGGTTGATTCAAGAACCGGAGGGGTTTTCAGTCGTGTATGCCCTGAATGGTATATAAGCAAAAACAGTTAAACATTAATAAAATATATTCATTGTCGGTTTTGACGCTTTTCCTCACCTATTTTTCAATTGACATGCCTTCTTTGTTAAAATTTGAGAGAGCCAAGTTTGGGGTCCTTTGTGTGAAAACTACTGCTGCAAGAAAGGAGGTTCCTACAAGTACATTGGAAGAAGCTTGGACCAGCCTGGAGGTCACTAAGACTGTTCCTGCTGAATCTTTAGTAGAAGTAAAGGCTGCGTTTGAAGAGCTGTACTCTGATTACTTTGCAAATGAAGGGACTCCCGCCCAAGGGAACCAAATTTATGCTTGGGATCTTTGGAACTTGTTGGTAGGATGGGATGAAATCTTGCAACAAGTAAAAGAGATGGCAAATTGTGAAATTGAGGGGTTGAGTGCACAAGAGGGAAAAGCGTTGAAATCATGGCTTGTTGGCGGGATGAAAATAAAGTGTTCTCCAAGAAAATTGCCTCCCTGGAGGCAAAGCTCCTCAAAGCTTTGTCCCAGGAAGGTAACAGCAATAATAGTCAAGGGCAGGATAATGGCAGGATGGACTGGTTAGGCCTGGATCCGTCACAGGAACATCAATAGTATTGCAATAGGCCAGGAATGAGGAAGGAATACCAACAAAGAAGTAGTACCCTGACAATAACTGTACAACTTCTGGTAGACTTTTACTCTTCAACAGATACACATGCAGTATTTAACAAAGGGTATAAGAATGAACTCTCAGTTAATACACGTGGATTGCACTCCACTGTAGACAACAATCATTTCTGTGCATCCACCAAAACCTTTGTCACCACATGGTAAACTTGGGATTTGTGAAAAAGGGTGAAGCCAGAATAAGATGATAAATCCAATGAAAGTTTGAGAAAAATTTTATTGGTGGGCAGAGCAGGATAATAATACAGACACCAAAATAACATAACACAATGAAACCAGGAAAAAGTAGAACCTGTCCCAGCCACTGCCACCAGAGAGGGAAACCACAAATAAAAAATAGCCCAAACTGAAAGCTCAAGAAAGAGCTGATACAGATGAACATGTTAAATGCAGATATCTTGACAGAAAAGGAGAAGAGTAACACAATTTCATGACAAACTGCTTCCAAAAACTCAGATGTAGAAGATTCAGGTAATGTGAAAGAAATGATTGGATGGTAAGAAGCAGTCTCCATGTGAAAGGAATCACCACCTAAATCCATATGGAGTTGATGATTAGCCATAAAAAAGCTTCAGATACCGCTTGGTAAAATTTCCAAAAGATACACTAGGATTAAGAAAAATGATTAATACTAATAAAAAAGACCTAAATAAATTGCCTGGGAGAGGATCAGGGTATCTTCTGCGTAAAACTTGTGTCATTGAGAGGGATCAAGTTTCTTGGACTCAGATACAGTAGGGAAAACTCCAAGATTCTGTGGCTTTGGATTAATATTAGGAGGCAACAACAACGTGCTGACAGCGGGATCCCATTTTCTGGTGATAATTTGACTTGGAATAAAATTATAGTGGATGTAGCAAAGAGGCCCAATACAGGATGCATGATAAAATAAAGTTAGATCAGGAGGATATTTGATTTTATTTGATTAAATTTCAGGAAGGACTCAACTCTTACTAGTTGAACAGTGAAAAATTCCCCATATATACCAAAAATTGACTAAACAATACCACCTGGATCCTCAGCTCCTATTCCTTCAGCATCATCTAAAGAGTACCTTGTCCAGTTTGCAAAAAGCCCTTGGGTGATCAATATTTGAGGAATGTTCTGATAAATAAGGGTGTGAAAAGCGACTCTCAGATTATGTCAATTTATTGGTATCATCTTAAAAAGGTGGAACCAAATCCAAATGGCAAACTGGAGTAAAATCAACCCATTTTTGATCAATTGTTTGATTTAAATCTGTCAAATTGGTTAATCTGGTTAATGGCCTACCCAACTTCCACGCCATGTGGCTTGGGCAAATAATTCCAGGCATTATGGAACCTACTGTGACACATCTACCCCTGGCCACACAGACTGCAATCCTGGTGATATTGAGCTTTACATAGCGGGGTTTGTAGCCAGATCCAGGGATCCAAAGGACACGGCTACCCTGTTTCTGAATTTATGTGGCTGCTGTGACTTGTTCTCTCAGCAGTTTGTTTCAATCCTCTCTCATAGTCAGTTATCCATGTTTTGAATACAGGAAATGTCTGCTATAGACCTTGCCTGCCCCTCCAATACTCTTCTCTATTTACCCCTGACCCATTCATTATGGTGGAGTCATTTACTGAGTTGCATAATGCAGCAAATGTTGCTAAAAATGGGGTTGGGCCTCTTTTTTATATACTCTGAACCCCATTTCTAACTCACCCCGCACTATCCCAGTTAATCCTAATAGCCATATGTAGACATTAGGCTCTCACAGCTAGCCAGCAATATAATTCAAGGACTAGCTCACCCTTTGTTTACATCCAGAATTTTGGCTGGCCCTGCATTTCCTTTGACTCCTGCATCCAATCAGATGTATACTGAGACTAGTATTTTGGCATGATTCTCTTTTTTTACTGTAAGGTCTGAAGCTCTCATGAAGATGGCTATATACTAATGTCCCAAGGCCTGATATATTTATGTTGATCAAATAAGATAAGGCTGGCAAGGTTTTTAAGTGCAGTTGGATTAAGGCTCAGAATAACCCATGGGAAGTGAAATGAGGGCAGGATTTATCTATTAAACTAGGATGATAAGATAAAAGCCAGTTTTTAAAAATGGAAGACTTTCCTGGAAACCAGTTCCAAGATCAGGTTATCAATAAGAACCAATATCAGGGTTTCATCTGTCAAGGATCAAGTATCCTTATATAGATTACCTAACTGATAATATAAGGATTCAAATGGATCATAAGAAGAATCCACTTTAATATCAAGGCAAATTTTAAGATAAAAAAATAAGTAATGAAGTTAAAAGCTCCAAACCCTAGAAAGTACCTTCTTGAGGTGCAAGTTGAGCAATCCCAACTTGATGTTGAGATTGATAGCCCAAGGTATATATTACAGTTCAAAAGGTGAGGTGAATTAAAGTAGAAAGAGAGTTAGCCTCTTTTTGAAAATGGTGCTTGTGGCTCTTGGTTGTGGTAAAGATGACTTCAACAATTTAACTAGATACAATTAGGAAGCCAAGGTGAAGCAATATCCAAGGTGAAGCCAAAAAATCAGAAACACAAGGAGAAAACAGCTCAAAGCAGTTAAATGTTTGAAAAGAATAAACAAGCAAAACAGAGAGAATGAAAGACATGGAACCCCATCCCAAGCTTTTAAAATCAGAAAATCAAGGCCAACAAAAAGGCATATAAAAAGATGATCTGTTAATTTAATAAATAACTTAAATATAGCTAAAAACTTAGCTCCAAAGCATAAAGGAACTTCTTGAATCTTAAGTGATATAAAAAGGCTTCAAATTATGTTATTAGCTTGAATTTTAATAATATTAGGCAAAAGTATTCTGAATAATAATTTGCATGGCAAGAAAAAAATGCTAATGAATTGGAGAGAAACTTAATTCCAAAGAGCAGTTAAAGAGATTGAAATGCAATCCTGAAATTTAAATATCTATGGCAGACCCATTTTGTGGGTGGTGCAGCCATGTGTCATTTAGGATGGGAACAAAGTTTGATTGCATAGACATGATGAATTTTGTTCTTTTTTCCTACCATCTCTTGTAGTAGCTTATAAGAGGGATACATATTAGTAATTTACAAGGATGGGAAGTCCAAGACTAATATTGAGGTGGGCATTTGGGAAATTAGCTGCAGGAACTCAATGAATTGGGGTGCTAGAAAGTGAAGATGATCACTCTGAAACAGTGATATACAGCCTCATTGCCTGGGTGATAAAGTGCAAAGAGGTACAAGGTGAATCAGTCCATAGAAAAATTAATTTGAGGGACATCAGTTATCTTCTTATCTGGTGATTGAAAGAATAGATGACAAGGCAATTACTTGTTGCTGTGATAGTGTTTGGGGCCCCAGAGAATTTTCAAGAGAATTCTTGAAACATTTATCTGAGGCAGCTATCTAAAAACGGCAAATTTGTACAAACCACAGTAAATTTTGAAGACAATAGAAAAATATTGAGGCTTTAACAGAAAAAACATTTATAGTACCATTTGATGATCAGCAAAACTCTTCAGTTAGGAAAAAAGCTTCAAAACAGTTGATAAAAAGGTTATTGGTTGAGTTATAGGTATATTCTACTTTATGGAGGTCATTGATAGAGGATCTTAAATCTTAATCAAATAGTGAAGAAAAATGGGAAGGAATAATATAGGCTATTAGGGAGTTAATATAGAAATCTGCTTTTCTGATTAGAAAAATGTTTAGAAGAATCAGTTAGGCTTTTGAAAGCATCCTAGAAAAGACACAGTTGAAACAAGAAGGTATATATCAGGAGTTAGACCACAGACTAGAGAGAGATACATACATCCAGAGTCTCATACAAGGACAAGGGCATAAGAGTTTTCAGCCACCACACTATTGTTGATATATTGATGCTAATATAAAGCAAGCAGCAGCTATAGAGCTAAAGAATAACATAATATCAGAACAACATAACAGTAGCACTAGGTGCAAAGATAGGAATTTTTAAAAGGACTATTCCTTCTATGGATGAATGACGTTCTTTTACACCCCCTATTAAAATCTTTCCCTTTATAAAGTAAATAGCTTCCCCATGACTTTATATCCTAAGCTTGAGAAATTTGAGACGTTTAGAAGTAACTGCAGGCTTCTTAACCATAGTCAACCAGCTGACATCCACTGATTCACAATAACAAATTATGTTAAGCTTTTTCCAAAAGGTAAATAGTTTCTCTTAAAAAGGTTTAGAGATTTGTTTCAAGAGCTATACCAACCACAGGAGGGAATTGCCCATGCAGAGGCTATGGTTTATGCAAAAGACTCCAGGATGTTTATTGAAAAGCTGGATGAATTGTTTACACACGTCCAAATTCATCATAGCCCCTTCTCCCAGAGCTTTCTCACCTGAATTATGGTACTCCAACCCCGCCAGAACCTGGCTTCAACCCAGGACATACCTTTGTGGCCTCTGAGCAGCAGTAGGTGCACTATAGATTCTATAGTAAAAGGTTTAGGATAGAACACCTGCTTAATATGGGGCTGAAATCAGCTTCCAGGAATGGTCTAAAATCATTCTGGAAACCTTTATAGTTCAGCCATCCAGGCTACACTGTCCTGTGTGCCAACAGTTCCAAAACGTCACTTTTGTACCTTTGTTGTTTGAGGATCTTTTGGGCACTGATTTTAGTTCCTGGTGTTGAAATTTTAAGCTCTATTTTTATCTTATAGCTCTGGGCAAAATTTAACTGGCAAAGCTAAAGTGGGCTTTAGGATTGTTGCATGAAGATGCTACTTACTGAATGCTTGGACTCTTAGGCTGCCATTATCAGCAAGGTTACAGAAAAGGAATTAATATGCATCATTGAGTCTGCTTGGCCTATCTTTGCAGGTTAGCACTCTGAATGGATAATAATATGTATGTTTTGGGGTAGTGTGAGCTATCCCAATTTTGGGTGAGAAAACTGCCTTACATAGCAATTAAGTGTTTCAAGTTGCAGGTCATTGGGTCTCATCCTGTCAATTAGTGCACACCTAATTACTTTCTTTGAGAGTAAAAAAACTTAAAGGACATGAATGTGCAGGGTGGATTCAGCGTCAGATCTCCTGTGAGGCTGGCAAGCCTACAATATCCAGAAGCTCACATTTAGAGCCTTTAGGTGATCCTAGGTATACTCACCAAAAGCAACCAAATCTCTAGCCAGGTAATATATCTTATCAAGATGCTGTTGCTGCCTCTTTAACCTAGTTTAGATTACAGGCTCTTGAGCTAAAAGCTTAGTGGTGCAAGATCTGTGGCGGTGGATCTTTATTTATGGAGGCTAGCCAGCCCACTTATCTCTGGGATCTATTATTGAGCTCTTCCCTGGAATTTTGGCCCCCTGAGTTTCTTGAGAAGATCACCCCAACCACCTTCTTGGCAATAAGTTACTCTTATATACCCATAGCAATAACTATAATCTTCTGGTGAGCTAGCCTTGTTACCTTGGGTAGTTACAGCTTTCCAAGGGGAGTTAACTCCATCTTGCAGAACATTGACTTGTGTAGTAAGGATTGAAATCAGATGATCATATGTCAAAGGATTAAACTGCTCTTCTTGGTTCTTAGTGATATAAATAGCTCTTGAACAATATCCCACACTCTTGGTTCAGTACCAGTGTTAGAAATGATGAGGGGAGGAAGGGGCTATCTACATGTTGCACTGCTAGCCTTTTAACCTGGGTTTTGATTGGATGGATTCCTGGAATGGAGGGATATATCAACCTCCAGAGTTAACTCATACAGCATGGAACATCCTCCATTTCAACAATCCTCAAAAATACTTTACTTATTTTCAATATCAAAGGATATTTTTTCTGGATTAAATAATTGATACTGATAATAAAATTAATGCTTGTTTTTTATTTTGAGCTTTTAATTGAAATTATAAAAAATAAAGCAAAAACAAAATTTAAAATTGTCAGCATGGAGGATGCTCCATGCTGTATGAGTTAATTCTGGAGGTTGTCAGGTATATCCATATTTTTAAAGGTTGTCCAGATCTTGGGGCTATGGGGATCCAAATAGTTGGAAAAGTTGGCAACCTGCTCATATTTATGTGTCCTGGAGTTATTCCAGTTGTTTGCTGTGATTTTGGGAGCTGTTGAGATAGAGAACCAAAACCAAGTTCAGAGAACACAGAAGCTGCATATACCTTTTTAGTTTTTAACAATATAAGTTAGACCCCAGAAGATTCATTTTGTGCAGGATGTTCATACACTCTGAACTTGGTTGTTGTCTGTCTCACCAGCTCTTAGAGACACAGTACCATTTATGAAAATTTGGCAATCTGCATGAAAATAATATCTTTGGTTTTCAAGTACCAGGGCTGTTGGAAGAGATTTGAAACGTTGATTTGATGATGTATATTGGTGGGAAGATTAGATGACAATGTACTAATGGGCTTACTTATTGATCCTGGAAGATCATCAAACTACATTTTGTCATATGAAATGAGCAATAATATAGAATAAACTCATTTCATATGAGAAAGAAAATGCTCCCAGAAACAGTGGCAGTGATAGAGAAGATATCTTAAAAGTAGATTTAGGCATTAGTTTCTGATGATTGAGAGAAGGCAGGATAATTTGATTGGCTGATATTCTAAGCCTTTGATTGATTTATTATAGGTAGATAAGAGACCCAGGTTACTAGCAGATGATATTGTTAAGGAGCTGGATGTATGTGTGTTCTGGCTACTGTTACCCCCTTAACATCCAGTGATTGCCCAATTTGATGCCTTTCCAATATGCAGTTTGTCATGCCAAAAATGGCAACAAGCCAATATCACATGACTGTTCAAGTATCCAGCGACTCAAACCCATCCTGCACATGACCATCCTTATCTTTGATCCAACTTAAATCTCTGCCACAGCACATACTATATAAGTCATAAGTAGTATCCAATAAAAGATCCTTCTTCTCTTCTTAAATTCCATATTAAAAGCTTCCCCACAAGTTGCTCCTCATCACTGGTAGCAGCTACAGTTTTTTGACCATGCCCATGAAGAAAAAAATGACTGAACAGAACCCGCCCACTTTTGCTCATATACTAAACCAGGCTACATCCCAGGATACCTGGAAGACGTACTTCCACACCCACAACATTGACAAAGATATACCTAGTGGATGCACTGTATTCAAAGGACTGGTCATGCCCAAAGCATGCGCCAAAATAATTCAATACAGTTGCTCTCTCCAACCACAAACAAACACACAACTGCCTATCACAGGCAAAGTTACCAACACCAAGTAAATTGGTATCAACAAGTTCTTTTTGTAAAAACAAAGAAAACATCATCAACTGGCTAGACCACTCAGCCGCTAAACTCTTCTCCAGCTGCATCCCCCACAAAAAATGGGTCCAGGAAGCCAGCAAGTGCCTGTACAAGGCCGCGGCTAACTGGTTTGCAACTTGGGTTGGCTCAAAAACTGACAACCAGCTCAATAACTGGGAAGAGTTCAAAGTGACATTACCCACAACTTCTGCTTCACCAAATCCCTCCAAAACTTTGTAATATAGCTCATCAATCTACCCTAGAAGACCACTATCACAGCTTATGCCAATGAATTTGAATAAATAACCCGTAAAATTCAAAACCCAGCACAAGACAACAACGTACACACCAAAGCCTCATTCATCAACAGAATTAAACCCTCTGTTGCTGCCCTCATCTTCCCAGAGGCTAACACCTCCATGCCTGTGCTCATTGCTGAAGCCAAGCGCGCTGAAAAAACGCACAAACATGGAATATGCTGCACGCAACAGCAACTGCTCCTCAAACAGCAATGGCAGAGAAAACGCCAATGGCAATAAATGCCAAAATACCAATCATAGCAACAGCAACTCCAATTAAAATAATGGTAATTGCAGCCAGAGCGCAAACTGCTCCTGTCCCAAGAAAGAGGACACTGCCAAAGTAAACAATGCTGAAACAGCAACCCACTATGAATCTGACCCCACATTCTCTGACCTGGAAGGTCTCAAAACAGAGGAACAGGGAAAAGAGGAGGGTGAACAGGCTTAAGTGCCCCTGTCCCCCCAGCCAACAAGAAAGTGTACCGAGGCACAAACTTTGCTGCTTGCATTTCATGTGTCCAGCAATCCTCCATTTTTATGAACGTAAAAATTAAAGATCACTCACAACTTCTTGTCTACTCATGCACTTATAAATCTCATACACAAAAAAGTTATTTGACTCTGGTGCACAACACACCATGGTAATCAAACCATTTGTAAGCAAATACAAAATACCAGTTGTCAACTCCAACTTCAAATATGCCAGAATGGCAGAAAAATCAAAGGCCATGACCATCAAACGCAATGTAGTTAATTTTAACATCCTCAAAGAACCTGACAATATCATCCTAAGAGAAACAGTATTTGTCCAAGTCATAAATCAAGACAACTCAGAACGTCTAACCAAAGACAGTAACCTCCACATAATGAGGTACACCAAATTCAATAACATACAAACAACCAAAATAAATGCCTATAGCTTGCAGCACTCCTAAAAGAATACACCCACATATTTAAGAAAGAGCTAACAGACCTAACCCTCAAACAGGAGTTCAAACATGACATTGATCTTTGAAAGGCCATGCCCAAACCTGCACCCCTCTACAGACTCTCCCCCATGAAGACACAAACCCTCAAAACTCATATTGAGGACAATCTAGCAACAGGATTCATTTGCCTGTCTGTATCCCCGTGGGGGGGCAGCAGTGTTCTTTGTAAAGAAAAAGGAAGGCGCCCTCCATCTAGTAACTGACTACAGAGCACTAAATGCAAGCACAGTAAAGAATAAATATCCCCTTCCACTCATAGAGGACCTGTTTGCAAGACTCTTTGGAGCCAAATTTTTCTCCAAAATTGACCTCACCTCAGGATACAACCAAGTTGAAGTAAAAAAAAGGCATGTCAAAAACTGTGTTCTTTACACAATTTGGATCATTTGAATGTAGGGTAATAAACTTTAGGATGACCAACGCTCCCGCAAAATTTGTCATAATGATGAACCAAAATAAATGGTCTCTCAAATACATTATGCTACCTTGAAAATATCATCATATTCTCAAAAACAAAATAGGAACACCTCACGCATGTCTGCAAGACACTCAATTGACTTGCAAAGCACAAACTTTATGCAAAACCAAGTAAGTGCCAATTTATGGAAAAGGAACTCTTGTTCTTGGGCCACATTGTCTCTGACGGTGGCATTAAAGCAGATCCAGACAAATTAAAAGCCATTAATAACATGCAACACCCCAAATCCATTAAATGAGCTAGATGCTTTCTTGGAATGATAGCTTACCTAAGAAAATACTTCAAATACTGCGGGAAACAAACCACACCAATCAATGACCTAACCAAAGGTAATGCCAAAAAAATTCATCTGGACACCAGAATGCAACAATAATTTCTAACTATTAAAACAAGCTCCTATCAAAGTACCATTCTTGCAATACCCTAATAACAACGGGTGCTACAAGCTTAAGTTGGATGCCAGTGACACCACCATTGGCACAGTCCTATGCATCTGCCAGCCAGAATAGCAAGGCTTTCTGCCAGTATGTTACAAAATTAGAAAAATAACCAACACTGAGCAGAGGTACCCCATACACAACAAGAAATTTCTAGAAACATACCACTCATGCAAGAAATAGAGATGTTATCTAGAAGGACATTTAAACGTTTAAGTACTAACTGATCATAAATCCTTAATCTATTTCAAAACTCAGAACACATTTGCACAGCAACAAGCCAAATGTATGTCCCTGCTGGAACAGCTTAATTTAGACATCCAGTACAAAAGGGGGACAGAGCTGGTCACAGCTGATGCTCTCTCTAGGCTATGTCAGCCAAGAGAGGATCATCCTGATCACCTGGACCCTGACTGGCCTAACCTATATAACACTGAGTACAAGATAAAAGGTAAAGACCCCTCCACATATTAACTAACCCATGATATATTAATAAAGAATGAAAAACATTTCCACATATTAAATAGCACAGTATACCGCATTGTTAAAGATAACCATGTTCCCAACATTCCACTTGCACAAAGAGTTGACACTATCCTAAAACATCACCATCTACTAGGACACACAAAGGCTAACAATCTATGCCTCACTTTAAAAGAGATAGTATTTTGGTCCAATCTTAAACAAGATATAATTGATGTTCTGAAAAAGTGCACAGTGTGTGAGAAATACTCCAGCACCAAGGCTCCCCAGCCAACAGTTAACCCAGTACCTGCCCCTGAACCATTCAAAGTTTGGGGACTGCACGTAGTGGGACCCTTCAAAGAAACTAAAACAAAACAAGTTTATCTAATTTTAGTCATCTAATTTGCTACACGCTGGCCTATCTGCTGGGCAACAAAGAATCACAAAGCAGAAACAATAAATTTTTTCATCAACAAGGCCATAATAGCCAACTATGGTACTCCAGACTACATCATAACTGATGGAGCCACAGAGCTAGCATTTACATATTAAACAACAACCTAAAAGCAAAAATTTTCAAACATTCCACAACCTTGCCTTACAGGCCACAGGCCAACTGCAGAGTTGAACACCTAAACAGCAGTCTTATCAGAACCCTCAAGAAAATAATGGATGGCAAAGCCAAGAACACATTGCCACTATACATGAAACATGTATTATTGGTATCTCAGGTACACACCAACCAGGGACAGGTTACTCACTATTTGAGCTAATATACAGATACAAACCAGAAATAGTCACCCACAATAACCATCTATATGTGAAAATTCCCCTGGGAATTCCTCCCACAGTAAAACAAGTGCCAGCACTACAACACATACACCTTAAAGCTAAAATAGCATAAACCAAAAGACTCAAATCACAAAAGGTGACCTCCACAGAGGAATCACTCCCAATCAACTCTCCTGTCTGGATCCTTGCTGAAAACATAAGAAAGGATTCTGTACATAGAGGAGCAGGAAGGGTTATCAAATACAGACCAGACAGAAACACCTACCTAGTCAAATTCCAAGGCACCAAAGACCCTGTTATCAAAATGTACTACAGATCTTGCCTTTGCCTCAGCAAAGGGGAACACTCAACTTGGCTGTTACCAACTAGCAAACAGCTCCAGGAACATCAGGCGGTAGCTGTCAAGACAAAGCCCCCTCCTGATGTAACAGAGTAACCCCTTAAGGGTGTGTGTGTCAAGGAGATGGATGTAGGGGTGTTCTGGCTACCGCCAACTTACTTAACATCCAGTCATTACCTGATTTGGTGCCCTTCCAATATCCAGTTCAACATGCCAGAAATGGCAACAAAACAATATCACATGACTGTCCAAGTATCTAGTTGCTCAAACCCATCCCACACATGACCAACTCCTAGGTTCAATCCAACTAAATCTCCACCACAGCTAAAGCTATATAAGTCTAAAGTATTATTCAATAAAAGATACTTATCTTCTCAATTCCATATTTAAAGATTCCCTAAAAGGCGCTCCTCATCAATATAGATCAATAGGTTATATAGAAACTGAGATCATTTAACAGAATAGAGAGTGAATAGAACCAATTAACCTAGGTCATTGTACTGTGAGAGATTTTCTCCAGTGATAACTTAGCCATGGGATGAGAGATTAAATGGAGACTTGTGTGAAATTTGAGGATATTAGGTAAAGCAGGAGGATTAGAAATCTCCTTTTTGATAGAATTTCTGGTCCCCTCAGGAAAGAAAGGTTTGATTTGAAGATCAGGAGAGGGGAAAATAAAAACTATTTAAATGAGTAATAGAGGACTGTGGTGCACGGTGCCACTCCTCAGTACTATCATAGTAGGACTCTTTCTTTGTTTGGAAAAATATAAGGGAAACTGCTGCCCTTTTTTGTTTTACGTTGGAGAGTAACCCTCCAAACCACATGAGGGCATTTCCAATTAGAGACTAATTGACGCACCTGCGGCTAGCTGCAGATGCATCAGAGAGTGACCCATCAGAGTAGTTTTTCTATAGGCAATTAGTGACCAATTTGAGCATCTGCAGCTAGCCGCAGATGCATTGATTGGTGACCCATTGGAAGAGGTTTTACTATTGGCAATTAACAACTCATTGCTTGTGCCCACTATGTAAATTGGTATATTGACCTTCTGCCCCTCTTTTTGTCAAAGTGTGAACCCTAAAGAGAGTAGTCTGAAACTCTATTCTACACTCAATTCCCCAAAGACGGCCCTACTATATGCTGCAACCACCTGACTCCAGGTCACATTTCTAAATGTTCATCTTGCCAAATCTAACCCATTTCCCTCTGAATATTCCCCAAAACGTTTTGGCTCTCCAAGAATAAGCTCAGTGTCTGACAATCTAGACCCTAGTCAGCATGACTCACCCTTTCTTTTCCCTCCTCTCCCTCCAAGTATAAAAAGACCCCCAAGAGACCCCTAATAAACAGAATTATTTACCATACAAACATAACCAAAGACTTTTATTTCTTAGATTACTTGCAGAGCCCACAAATAGAGGTTCTGTTGGGTAAGAAGATATTAGTCTTGTTGTGTTCTCAGTTGCTGCTCAACTACACCCAGCCTACCTTTAGATCCTTGAGCACCACATTTTCTGGTGCTCACTACAGGGGTATCTGCCACTGCCCTTTGCACCGCTGCCAGAGACCTCTAGTCCAGGGACCAAACCTGTGACTCCAAAACTATGGACCGCCCACGCCGTTCCACTGCTAACTATGCTTGCCGCAACGCCAGCCCCCTGCACCCTGCCCGCCCAACTCCTGCACGCAGAGGCCAGGATTAGCCCTGTAATGCTGATTGAGTCCCAACCCCCACCAAAGTCCCCCACCCTGAGGGTCAAGTTGCCCCTAACACAGAAGCTCCCCAACTACCTATAGAGGTTGAGGAACCCGTTGCTCCAACCTCTGACCTTCCCCCACGCGCCCAGACCAGAAATTTCCTGTTAGCCTCTGCCCCTACTGTCCCCCAAGCTGTTGAGCCCCCAAGACAGCGCTCAGCTTCAGTCTGCCTGCAAAGCCCCTCTCCCACCTTGGACAAGGAATCCGCAGAGGACTTCTTTGAGGTAGATGAAGAACCTCCCTCCAACCTTCCTCAGACCTTGTCCCAGTCATGCACTTTGAGTGAAGACCACCACCACCCTAGGGCTCTGTCTGGAAATCCTGCGCCCCCTCCCCAAAGATGTCAGACCCTCAAACAAACTAGCTCCTGTGCCCCGTTTGTCTCACGTATAGAGCCTCTACCCGTCCCCACTGCTCCTCCATCTTACCAATCTGTCCCCAGTGCTCCCCCTCTGCCAATGCACCAAGTTGCTCACTCTGGCCCCTCTGATGACCCTACCATATCAGATATGGAACATGTCTGCTGGTTCCTGAGTGAGAATGGGGATGTTCTCACCTCTACTGCCATAGTCAACACCAGAAGGATCAAAGCTTACTTGATCCAGTTCAACCATTCTATGGTAACTGCACTGGTAAATTGGTTAGAGCAACAGCACATCAGTAGTGAGCAAACCATTATGGCCCTGAATTGACTAAGGGATTACACTGAGGCAGCAGTGAACCCTCTTCAAGACCAACTTCACCAGATCTAACATGAGCATGAGGTTCTGGGAGCCATGCACTCGGATACAGTGACCATTGCTTGACAGATAACAGAAGATCACTCCTCCCTCCAGAAGCAGGTGATCCAACCCTTGGTAGAAGAGGTGGCCAACCTTAAGGAACACTCAACCCAGCATGACGTGGATATTGGAGACATTCAGGCCCAGTTAGCCGACATCCAAGAAGCCTGTGACCAATGGGCTGGGAATGCCGCGTCTAGAGTCAATCAGACCCAAGACAACCTGGAGGCCCTGAAAAACGACCTTGACCTACTCCACCATGATCTTACGCAAACACGGGAAGACCTGGATGTTGTAGGAACCAACAGTGACACAACCTATTCTAAGGTGGAAGCGCTTCAGTTGGACCAGGTTACATTCAAATCACAAACTGAGGCCAACCAGAGCAAACACCTGGGCCTCATCCAGCAACTGATGACCCAACTCAAGTGTGTCCAGCAGGAGTTGACCATCCTGAACTCAGAAGCAGGAAGCCCATGCCTCTACTTACAACAAAGAACTCTCCACCCTTAAGGAGAAGGACGCTAGCCTCCAGTTGCTGATCTCAAACCTGACTGATAGATTTGACTCAATGAATCTAGGGGGATCAGGCAGTACACAACCAAGCCCCACATCCGCCTCTGCCTCTTCCTCAGAAGAAGTAGTGTGTTCTGTCCTGGAGTCAGTAGAAACTACTACAGCTTCTTCCAGCACTCACCCAGTTGGAGAAACATATTAAAGTTTCCCCCGGGCCACACAAGGAGTTCCTGCCCCCATGTCAGCCCCCTTCCCACCCATTCTGGATATCTTGACCCCAGGTCCAACCTCAGTACCCACTATCCCCACTCAAATGCCCAGAGAGCACCTCCCCAACACTCCATCACTGGCCCATGCTATATGATCCTAGGGAAGACCCTGCAACCGCACACTGGGAGACCCCTCCAAATCCTGGACACTCACACCCTCAACAATACCCTTGGTGGCTTCCCCCTTCGGGGTACTCAGGCCCCAGCCCCCAGCCATACCCGCAAGAGGGGTCTTTCTTTCAGCCAAATTACCCCTATGGGGCTTACACCCCTACCGGGTCTTTGCTCCCGCCTTGTGGTTATCCCAGAGCCTTTTCTGGAGGGCCCCCTGGTCCACAAGGACCCCCATCCAGCCACCCCTAAGGACCACCAGGACTTCTGACCTCCATATGGGCCCCCAGGACCAGCCCCTACTGATCCTGGTCTACCTTCATGGGACTCTCGTGCGAGCTCTGGACCCAGCCTCAAGTTAAACACCAAGTTCAAGCCAGGAGGCCCCATCAACATTCACGTCTTTCTCAAAGGGTTTGAGCTCATGAACAGAGACAGCCCAGAGCCAGTTGCTTGTGCCAAACTGCTAAATAGCCTAGATAAAACTGCTTTATCTACTGCAGTTGCCTCTCTTAGTGGAGGGGAGGGATCTTACAAGGAAATTAAAAATATCCTTGAAGATACCTATGGGTCCCCCAAACAGCTATAGGACAGGAAAGCCAATTTCTTGACTATCTCTCTGAAGAAAGATGAGTTGCTTCCAGAGTTTGGTAGGAGATTTAGGATTGAGGCACAAACCCTAATGTCTATCAACTTCATGACTCCCAGAGAAGCAGCAACAGCTCTTCTCTATGCAATCCGCCCCTTCCCACACTTGTCTGTCTTCCACCCACAGCTGTTGACACCTACTTCAACCCAAGCAGTGCTTTGCATAGCCGCCTCCCTCCAACAACACACCTTATTGCCAGGCCCCACGCCCTGTGTATCCATCCCGCCAGGTAATAAACGTGGTGGAGGAGAATGAAGAGGACAATGACGGAGTTCTCTATGGTGAAAGACGACCCATGGAAGAACAAGAATGCTTTAATTGTGGTCAGAAGGGCGCTTTGCAAGGAGCTTCCCACACCACCAACTAGACATAAAAGAAGAGCTCACTGACACAAAACCCAGTGTACACGCCTTGCCCAACATATCACAAGAGGATAGTGCCTTGGAAGGGCCAAAAATCTACTAAGCGGAGCACACGGAACCAGTGTGTCTCCGCCTAGTAAAAAGGTTACTCCCAATCTCTATAGCCCTAACTCTTTAATAATGGCCATGGCTGACCATACACACGCAAAAGACTCTACCCAAAAGGAAGTACCCCCCATTAAATAAACCCTTTGAAGGTTGATCTTGCCTTGTCTTACATCCTCCAGGCTCAGAACCTCCAGAAAACCCACACCACTGTCAGCAACATAACCAAAGCTCTATCAAAAACCCTGATCACTATTCCAGTGAGTGATATTGTCCACATTCTTCCCACCCTACAGAAAGCCATTGAAGAGCTAGGAAAAGAACCCCCTCTTGTCTGCCAGGTAGAGTGCAGAAATAGCCTCCCGTTGGATCAAGCACATGAGTACAAACTGAGGTATTTGGCATCCCAATCCGTGCTGTCCTGGATAGTGGCGCTCTGTCCTTAATCCTATCCTCCCAATTCATCTGTAGGCTCTGTTTTCCGCCAGACGTTGAGTGCAGCCAAACCTTTGGTACAGCAGGCAACAATCCTGCCAGATCCAAAGACGCATACTTGTCAGTTCCCTTGAAGTTTGGGGACACTGTGGTCACCTGCCCAGCCATAGTCCTGGAAGCCAAGAACTACAATGTATTGATTGGTTCCTCCTTTATGGACCAGTTTAGGACCACCATAGATCACAAGACTGGTACATTTCACCTCCTAGGCCAGGAATTCCCCCTCCTGACACCAGATGGCTGGCCTAGAGCCCCTCCCAAAGGCATGAACCCTAGATAATGCATCCTGCTGGCCTGCCCCTCTGGGATGATAGGGATCCCCTATGAAACCACCTTGACTCAAATAAGCAAGCTACCAACCACAGTTTTCTACAACAACCCTATCCTTATTTAGTCAAAAGACAGCATAAGTATTCCTCCTAAATCACAAGCCATCATAGGAATAGGTATCAAGCTATGCATACCTAAGGGGTTGCATGGGGAAATATTGGCACTAGGTTTTCCGCGTCCTGGGCTGCCCACGGTTGCAACTCACCTCATCCCAGGGGAGGCTACCTATGAGCTCACTATCCTGGTGGTCAATCCTCACTTCTCCACTCTAGAAATTGGTTGCAACTCTGGGGTAGCCTTCCTAAAAATTGTCTCAAATAAATCTATTTCCTCTGCCTATACCATTGGATTGCTGTATGAACTAGGATTACCAAACCCTATTCATGGCCTAATAGCACCTATCCTACAAGATGAACAGATTGGTGACATAGGCTTGCAACAGAAGGAACAGTTATTGGAGCTCATTAAGAAGTACAAGCACCTTTTTACCAACTCTGACGCCAAGCTGGGTTGCGCCAATTTTTGCTTCTATAAAGTCAACACAGGGAAAGCACAGCCCCTATTTCATACCGCGTACTGTTGATTCCCTGTGGCTAATCAGGTAATCTAACAGAAAGTTGATAAACTGTTGGAAGAAGGTCTTTTAGTACCATCCAATAGTCCCTGGGCCAGCCCTTTGCTCCTGTTAAAGAAGAAAGATGGAACAAATTGAGTGGTAATTGACTACAGGAAGTTGAACACCATCTCCAAGAAAGACAGGTACCCCCTACCTTGGATTGACAACACTCTGGACAAGCTGGGAGGCGCACAGTTCTTCTCAGCCATGGATCTTGTAGCAGGTTACTGGCAGATACCTATGGAAGTCAAAGACCAGGAGAAGTGTGCCATTGTACTGAAGATGGTCTGTACCAACCAACCTGAATGCCGCAAGGACTAGCCAATGCCCTGGCCACTTTCCAACAGCTAATGGATACCACATTTTGCAACCTAAAGTCCATCTGTGTCCTTGTATATTTAGATGACATCAACGTGTACTCAAAAAGCTTTGAGGACCATCATAGAGGCTTAGAGCAGGTCTTCATTAGGCTAGACAAGATAGGGATGAAACTCAAGCCAAAGAAGTGCCAATTCTTTAAGGAAAACCTTGAGTTCCTAGGTCATGTCATCAATAAGAAAGGCATTGCTCCTGTCCCAGCCAAGGTAACAGCTATCTATAAACTTGCTGCCCCCACTACCATCAAGGACCTGCAATGCTTTCTTGGTATGGTTGGCTACTATCGCCAAGTTATAGAGGCATTTGCCAATCTGGCCCAACACCTTTTCCACCTTCTAAAAAAGGATATAGAATTTGTATGGGACCATTATTGCCAAATTGGGTTTGAGGCGCTCAAGCAAGCCTTAGTAGAATCCCCAGTTCTGGCATATCCCAACTTCTCTAAAGAGTTCATTTTTTATAAAGATGCCAGTTTAGTAGCAGTAGGAGTGGTCCTCACAAAACTGGATGATGAAGGTCATGATCATCCTGTTGGATATTTCTCTAGGACTCTGAATTTCCATGAACAAAACTACTCAGTAACTGAGAGAGAATGTCTAGTAGTACTATATGGCATTGAAGAGTGCCGCCCCTACCTATATTGGTCCCACTTCAAAGCTGTGACTGATCACTCCTCCCTAAAGTGGATAGCTAATCTAAAGGACCCCAAGGGAAGAATGGCTTGCTGAGCAGTGAGTCTAAAGGCATACAACTACAAACTTATACACCCTTCTGGAGCCAAACACGCCAACACTGATGGATTATCTAGACTTCCACTAGTAACAGCCCTTGCCCCCAAAGGAGACGCCCTGTTTGACCTCATTTCTTTTCCCTCCAAGTGGGATAGTATATCACCTGAGGCCCATAGAACCCTAGTCAAACTTGCTCATAACACCACAATTAGAGACAGCTGTTTATATAAGAAAGTCAAGGGACATCAGCTGCCATACATTTGCCCCTCACAACAGCTGGCCATACTATGACAATTCCATAACCTAGCCACCGGGCATGCAGGCAAAAAATGTATGATGGCAACACTCTCATCACATTGTTATTGAGAAGGTATGTACACTGATGTATTAGAATTTTGTCAAAGATGCATGACTTGCTCCATATATTGTCCCCTACCTAAGGCCACTAGTTATAGACTGCACCCCCTATCCATGTGTTTCATACTTTTAGCATCAATGTGGTAGGACCAGTAGGCCCAAATAAGACTAGTTGTGGAATAGATACCTTATTGTATTCATTGATCACTTCAGCAAATGGGTTGAAGCCAAAGCCATTCTTACCCCTATGGCCAAGCATACCACCTGTTTTGTTCTATTGCATATCATTGCCAATCATGGTTGTCCACACACCATCTTGACAGATAATGGGACAAATTTCACCAGCAATCTTCTAGCTGAATTAAACAAGGCTATGGGAATCAAGGACGCAAAATCTACTCCTTATCACCCAGAAACAAATGGCTCTGTCAAATGAGTTAACAGCACCCTCAAGACTATCCTCAAAAAGCTCATGTTAGATTCAGGATTGTCTTGGGATACTTTAGTCCCCTTAGCACTTATGGTCTACTGGGTAACTAATAATACTGCTACTGGACGCTCCCCTTTCCAGATGATTTATAGTTGACAACCTTCCCTACCTGGGCTCCTAGCAACTTATCAATTAGACACAGATAGATCCCCCGACAATCATCTGAGAGCCCTCACCAAAGGGTTAATAACTCTGCACCACAGAGCATATAACTCTATGGGAATAGGTCAGCGTGCTGTGTTTTCTTGCGACATAAAACATTTTCCCAAGCTAGCTTCTTTTGAGATTGGCCAACACGTACTTGTCTCCAGGGCTCGGACTTCTGGACGTCCCCACAAGCTCATCCCAATATTTTCAGGTCCATTTGTGTTAATTAAGAAAAGTAGCTTTGATGCATATAGAGTTTGATATATTGCCTCTGGCCAAACTTATCAGAGAGTACATGCCAAGTTCATGAAAGCAGTACATTTAGTTGAAAAGGAACTTCCTCATCCCTTGCCAACTTCTGCCTACATGGGCAACCCCCAGTAAGGCCATGCGGCTTTACAAAACCTCTGCCCACCTCCCTATTATCTCTTCTATATAGGGCAGTAGAGAAAACACTATGTAGGAATATAGACAGTTGATGAAGCAAGGTATCCTACTATACCTTCATAGGATCAGGCTGAAGAGACCAATTGTTGGTATATCCTGCATAAATAAAACAGGGATTCATCCCAGAAAAAGAAGAAAAAATAATATATATATATATTGGTGAAAATAAAAGAAGTTTATTCATGAAGCAGGTGAGGGGTCATGTCCCCATGTAATGATTTGTGACCTTGGCGGCGACAAAGAAAGGGAGCATATGATTGTTGTTGTAAGCAGCTACGTGGTTGCTGATAGGAGCCTGAAGCATCCAGTTGTACATACAACATTTTTCAGGAGGAGGATGGCTGGTGTAGATAGCGGCCAACATGAGTGTGTCTTGAATCATGTATTTTTATGATTTGAACCCCTTGGCAGGATGACCTGTGGATAGCTGAGCCTGCATATTGTTGATAGCAGTAGCTACCTTCTTGTAGGATAGGTTGATACAATTAGCCAGATTGAAGGATAGACCTAGGGTGATAAGGGCTTGCACCCGCTGGCAGTACAAGTTGGGGTCCAATTCCCTGACCTGGTTGGCAAATAGGCGGTACTGCTGGCTCTGAGAGGCCCCATTGAACCCATGGTACAAAAGAATGGAAAAAATGTCCTGCTCCTCCCCCCAAGTCTCCACTGCCAAGATCAAGGTGTTTTGGGCAAAGGTGACATCCGCCATTTTGCAGGGACAAGTGGCAATCAGCCGGTTGAACTTGGACAAGGTAAAAGAAAGAGCATGATGGGTGTCAATAGCTGTGGCGTTCTCCACCAGGTGACTTGCCCAAGCGGTGACAGGACTGGCTACCTGACATCCCAGCCCAAGCTGTGCAATGTTGATGAGATTTGAAAAAGAAGGAAGGCGCCCCACAAGAGGCACGCATGCATATGCATTCACTAAAGAATTTCTAACCATACTGAATCCTTGTTTTGGACCAGTTCCAGAATGTGGGCCATTGGCTTGACCTGAAGGGCGTCCCTAACCTCCTGATTGTTGTTCTCAGATTGCTCATCAAGGCAGACTGTGTTGATGACCAGCTGGCTCTAAGGACCAAGGACTCACTCAGAGCAATCAGGAGCATGGTGGGTTATGACCACATTGTCCATCCCCATGTCAGCAAAGGTCTCTTCAATGGCCACGCAAGGAACCAGGGTGTCCTCAACAGGATTATCTGCACCTAAACAATCTGCTGCCTCCAGACTGTGCACCACTGCTCGTCAACAAGAGCCTTGGAAGCTGCCTGCACAGCAGCAGAATCACAAGCAGCCTGGGCCATTACGTCCCGCAAAGCTTGCTCATTGTTGGTTGGCAGGGACGCCTCCGCAGGCCAGGTCACAAAGGCGCTGGCGCTGGGTAGCCGGGGAAGCAGGGTGTGACTGTACTACAGTCACATTGGGCTGTGGTTTCACCAAGAGGTTGTATTGTGGTGAATTTCATAGGTCAAAATTCAAAACAATAGGATTGGCCTTGGAGAGACTTTCTAGCGTAGTAATTGATACCCAGAAATCAATTAGGCTGTACTAATTGAGGGCCGTACTGAATAATCTAAACGGTTCAGATTATGAGACTAGGTGTCTCAAACCGTTTAATTAACCATGGAGGTTAATTGATACCCAGGAATCAATTAGGCTGTACTAATTGAGGGCTGTAATAAATAATCTGAACAATTCAGATTATGAGACTAGGTGTCTCAAACATGATTGATTAACTGGGAAGGTTAATTATTTGATACCCTGGAATATGATTGATGGGGATTTAATCATAGGGCCAAAATGGACTTGACTGTGTCAAGTAAAGACTAGGTGTCTTAAACTGATTGATTAACTGGGAAGGTTAATTAATATATAACCTGGAATATGATTAATGGGGATTTAATCATAGGGCCAAAATGGACTTGACTGTGTTAAGTAAAGACTAGGTGTCTTAAACTGATTGATTAACTGGGAAGGTTAATTAATATATGCTTGGAATATAATTAATGAGGATTTAATTATATTGTTTAATTGCCTTGACTGTGTCAAGAAGTTTGGTTAAGGTTAGCCAAAAGTAAGCCCCTGAATTCTGGTTTAAAAGCGCTGTTTTGGCAAATTAATTAGGTTAAAAGCAACGCCGCACTGCCTAATGGATTTGCAAAGCGCCAAGGCGCCGCTATCAAAATTTTTCAGGCGCTGCCTGGGAAAGTTCCTGGGCGCCGCAGTGGCGCCTGGTTTGAGTTTCAAAGTGTTTTAATGGATTTTTAACGCAAAAAACCATTAAATGCAAAAATATCTAAATGTAGACAATGGTGTTTATGCATTCAGGATTGATCAGCTGGTTCCCAGTTGGAACAAGGATAGCTTGGATCAGGAATACATATATTCCACAGGGGTTTGGACCCAGAAGTCCAGAATGCTTCAAGCCAAAGCAATACATTTCCACAGAAAGAATCAGGTGATTCTGGAATGTATTATGGCACATTCTTTTAGGTTAAGAGTGTGAAGATCTTTTTGGTAAAGATCTGGATTGGATGACGCTGTTATGTCATAAATCATGTGATAGGAATCCAGGTGTGATTCTGGAACCGGAGGGGTTTTCAGCCGAATGTACCCCAATTGGTATATAATGGAAACATGATAATATTTAATAAAAAATGATGCTTATTGTGACAATGGTTGCTTTCCCCTCAATCTTTTTATGTTTTGTGTTTTTTTGGCTTTTGATTGAAAGAAGACTACCATGGAATGAAAGAGATGGTCTGCAGCTAAGACTATGGGAAGCAAAAAACGTAGAAGTGATCACCAGATGGCAATGAGTTTAACGCCAAGATTGCTTGCCTGGAATCCAAGCTCATCAAAGCTTACATAAAGGATTCCCTGTCAAACCGTAAAAGAGTCAGACCGGGATAATGAAGAAGCAAGCATGAATTTCCTGGATCTGTCACACAGGGTGACTTGGGAGACTACAATCCTTGGGATTGGGTTGACTGCTGGATTCTTCATAAGCATCAGGACCTGGGGCATCTGAAGACTTGGGTGTTTTAGATTGGGATGCCTTGAACCCTTTGTCCTCTTTGTCTAACTGGAGATACCAACACCCCTTGGTAGCATGCACCCAACTGGGCGCAATGGCAAAGGCTACGGAAGTTAAGGGGGCTTGCACTATTTTGTGGTCCTCCTCTGGGAGGTCCTCCAATATGTGCTCTTCTCTTTCCACTGAGGAGCCCACCCCCTGTTCAAGGGCCTCAAGCTTATTTTGACAGAGAGCAGTTAGGGCGGCCTGCAAGGAGGCAGACAATTTGCAGATGTGGTGTTTGGCAGAAGAAAGTGACATCTTTTAACTAAGGGAAACTATCCAGGGTGCCTCTATTTATACTTAATTTTACCCAATCAATTTGGCTTGGTGATCATTGGGTGATTTATCATGACTCACCCCTCTAAGTTTATTCCCTGATTATCATTAGGCCACTTGACAATTGATTGGCTGTTTTAAATTGGTTTCAGAGAACATCCACTTGCCATTATGAGGGCCTCAAATTTCCTTTTTTGGATGGAGCCCCATCCTGATCTGGGGGTATGTGGTGCAGGGTGCCACTCCTCAGTATTATAATGGTAGGACTCTTTCTTTGTTTAGAAAATATAAGGGTAACTGCTGCTTTTTTTGTTTTACATTGGAGAGTAACCCTTCAAATCACATAAGGGCATTTCTGATTAGAGACTAATTGACGCACCTGCGGCTAGCCACAGATGCGTCAGAGAGTGACCCATCAGAGTAGTTTTTCTATAGGCAATTAGTGACCAATTGGAGCATCTGCAGCTAGTCACAGATGCATTGATTGGTGACCCATCAGAAGAGGTTTTACTATTGACAATTAATGACCCATTGACGCATCTGCGGCTAGCTGCAGATGCATCAATGATCAACCCATCGCTTGTGCCCACTATGTAAATTGGTATATTGACCTTCCGCCCCTCTTTTTGCCAAAGTGTGAACCCTAAAGAGAGTAGTCTGAAACCCTATTCTACACTCAATTCCCCAAATACAGCCCTACTATATGGTGCAACCACCTGACTCCAGGTCACATTTCTAAATGTTCACTTCTTGCCAAATCTAACCCATTTCCCTCTGAATATTCCCTAAAACGTTTCAGCTCTCCAAGAATAAGCTCAGTGTCTGAAAATCTAGACCCTAGTCAGCATGGCTCACCCTTTCTTTTCCCTCCTCTCCCTCCAAGTATAAAAAGACCCCCAAGAGACCCCCAATAAACAGAATTATTTACCATACAAATATAACCAATGGCTTTCATTTCTTAGATTACTTGCAGAGCCCACAAATAAAGGTTCTGTTGAGTAAGAAGATATTAGTCCTGTTGTGTTCTCAGTTGCTGCTCAGCTACACCCAACCTACCTTTAGACCCTTGAGCACCACAAGGACTTTGGAGCCTCTGTACCAAGAACATATTTTGGTGGGTGAATATTTAGGATTGGTAATAGATAATTTGGGGGCATATAATGACAGACACAAGGTTTGGACTGAGTTTAGGTTGGGCTTGGTGGATGAATAAGGTAATTTTATCTTGAGGCCCTGGGTCACTAACACTAATATAATGCTGCTTCAGTTTGGCTAAGAAGGGCAATGAAGATCATGATCTTTTAAAAAAATAAAGTTGAAAAATTTTGAATGTTTTATAAAGAATAAAAGATATTTATAGTATGGTTTAAAAATAATCATACAATACTATGAAGCAAGAAAGGAAAGTAGCACAGTAGATGGTGTAAAATGGGATCAAGCTACAGTAGTTTTCAAATCTGTTGAGATAAACAAACAATCTCAGTCTAAAAAAAACCTAACAATTTAAGAATTTATATTAAATCACAATAGATTTGGATCCAACTTGATTTCGCTTTTAGACTGAGATTTTTTGTTTATCTCAACAGAGTTGAAAACCACTGTACCGGTCTGAAACCAGCATAACCTTATCTATGCTAATTGCAGATAGGTGATAATTAAATTGGAATACTATGTAGTTCTGATTAGGGTTGTGGTAGACTACATCTGGCTAACTTCCACATGATGGCGCCTTGAATGAAGTTTTATTAGAAATTTAATTTTAACAGCTATTTTTGTTGTGCCCAGCAAGATCTGGTAGGCACCTTGGGTGATCCACACAACCCTGGTTCTGATCAACCTCGACATAGGTTGTTAGTTCAGGGCAAGTAGATGCCATGTGGATTGTCTGTTCCCGATACAAGGTTGGTTAAAATGATTTTAAATTTTTGTTGATGTTTAAACATACTTTAAAGCCATTCTAACAAGGTCTGATGGTTGCAAGGTATGTTCTTGGGAATGGATTATCAAAGGCTTTCAAAGGTGGTGTGCCTTGGTGCTGTAGTGCAAGTAAGAGATTTGGGGTGATAGCAAAACTTGGGTACTGCTGCTGCGAGGTTAATCCTGACCCCTTCCTAAGCTGGGTCATTTGCTGGCTCCAAAAACATCACCCCTTTGATTCAGATTCCAATCAGTAGTACTGAAATAATGTCGAGAAGTTCATACCAGGCATGGTGGATTTAATCAATGAATATAAAATCTAAAGTAAACTGGGTTTGGATGGATGTAGTGAACCCAGGCGATTACATCTTTTTCATGAATTAGGATCAATCAACCATGGACACCAATTGGACAATGATTGGATGGCTTCTATTGGACAATGCCTTTATTTAAGGGAGAGATCAGTTGAGCGAAAACTATGGATGTGTTTAGGCATATTGTTGGACTTCTCTTTGGGTGGCTTGGGCTGATAAGTAATGGGATATTGCTGATTGTGCTCTGCCGTACAAGAGTGGGGTGGCATCGCCTGAACCTGCAGATGGTTTGGCCACTCGCCGTGCTTGACTTTGCTGGCTCCCTTCTCGTTGTTGTAAGAAATGGACTCTACTTGATCTTAGGAAACCTCTCGGCTGGGGTCTGGTTCTGCACTTACTTTGGGACGCCGATCCTTGTGTTGATGCCTTCTAGTATTATTATTGTCGGTGTGATGGCAGTGGATCGTTATCATATCGTGGTTTGGAGAAGAGGAATCAGTTGTGTTTGGGGATGGGGGTTTGTTATAATTTCAGGCATGTTCCTTGTCACTCTGGTGGTTGTAAACACCGCCATGTATGGCCTGCATCCCTCTTCCACTTTCGCAGCATGCCGCTTTGTCAAGAATACAATTACATTCATGATTTTTACTCATCTAACCACGTTGATCCTCTTGACAGGCCTACTCACCGTCACCCTTTGCTACATGGGCATCTACCGCCACTGCCATCGGACCCTGGCTGCCTTCCACACCATGCCCAAGCGATTCCTTTATATACTTGCTGCGTACCAGTTCTGCTGGCTCCCAACTTTAGTCTGCATTGTCTGGGAGCTTATTGCTGGTCAAAAAGCCATTCCGAAATTCCTCAAACTCTCCTCATCTTTTGGGCTGCTGCTTCATCTCCTTGTTAACCCCTGCCTAATCATCTTATTCCAAGCTTCCCTACGCAACGAAGTTTACTACCTCTTCACTCGCAACCCAACGCCGTCTCTGAACCTTAATAAGCCTGTGTTCCCTTAAAAAACCAACCCAGACAAATCCAACATGTGCTCTTCAGCCAAAGAACACCCTCTCTCCAATCAATAAACTTATCTTCAACTATTAACATTTCTTGTGTATTCACTACATCTTCAATATAATTGGCTAGTCTAACTATACAACAAGCCAAATATCCTCCCTCTTTAGAATCCATAGAAAGCTCTTTACGCCACCCAGGAAAGTACAGTATGGAAAATATAACTCGATACAAATATTCTTAATAAAATGTTTAAACATTAGGCACTTCCGTTTGGACGTAGCGGCCCAAAGCCGGAAGCTAGCCGAGGTTTAGCCGAAACAATCCTAGCCATAAGCTACAACAACAGCAATCCATAGAATTAGCACATCCATCGATTTTCGATCCAAGAATCCCGCTTTAGAATATGGACTTATATTGCGAAAAATGCCAGAACCCTGCCCATACGCAGGGGTCCTTTGGCCAGCATCCCAGAATGAACAACGTATTAATCACCCTCAAAGCGACCATGTAAGAGTTCCGGCTAGGAGGGGCCTTGGCTCGAGATCCAGCGCTATTCCAGGGTTGATCAAGGTTCTGGTTAAATTCACACTGTACGTTTCTGAGCTGTTGAGATGGGCAAACCAAAGTTGCACATGGAACAAGACAGAACAAATCAAACTCAGGCATGGATACTCCAAATTCCAGACAGCACTTGGATGTATATCATTGATGCAGAAAGAGTGCACTAAGAACATGAAAGCATCAAATAGAAAGCACACAAGAGTTGCACAGGCAACTGCCAGAGTTAACTCATTCTGCAAGTTGACTTACTGAATGTCGACAATTTGTTGACATTCAGTAAGTCAACATTATTTTAGTATTTATCCGCCGGAATCAGGCATTTCCAAAACTAAGCTAATTTTTCATATTGAATTATTAAGTCAGAATTGCAAAATTAAAAAGGAACAGGCATAATGTTGACACTATTTAAACAAAGGCTTATTTTTAAGCCAAAAAACCAATATAATTTACTATGAAAATGTAAGTTTCTTTGTACTTTTACATTAAGGTTGACTACAGTAAGTAATATCTGGATGTCAACCCCAAATAAGAATCCTTAAATTTTTTAATAAAATACATAATATTCAAAAAATAACTACTTTTTATATTTTGTACTAATGTTTTTATTAAATATATAATAAGATAAGAATTGAAAAAAGACATATGCCAACTTTCAGAGCATTCTTTGTATTATTTAGATATTTACTGTTATTTTAAACTCACTGGATAAACTATAGCTTATTTCCAGAAGTCCACTTAAGCCAACACACATATGTTAAGACTAGAAATTATATATGTAACTATAATGTTAACTTTGCGTCAAATTGACACGTCCCCTAAATTGCAACAAAGGGGTTTGGCTAAGCAAACAAAGTGACATAATTTAAGCAAGATTTAATAGGAGAGTTGCTATAAAAGAACACTGACTGCCTGAATGTTGACACCTTCACTTGTTTATTAGTAAAACACTGCCGCTTAACAAAAAGCACACATACAATGGTATGGTAATTCAGGCCAAAGTACCCAGGGCTGTACTTTAGACTTCCCTCTACAATCCCTATAATTTAGTTTTCATAAGCTACATATGCAACTCTTTAATTTTTTTAATTTAAAAATACTCAATTTTGGCCTTAAAAAACCAACTCCGGAAAATATTAACATAGCTTTATAAGTGATTTACATAGTGTTTTTCCACTTTAATGCTGACTGTCAGTATGTTGACGTCAAAATTAAAGCGTTTTTTTTATGCTGACAAACTAAATTAAATATTTTTGACTACTGTGACTACCAGAATGTTGACTTTTTATTTAAACATGGGTTTTTTCTATTCTTTAATAATAAACTAGCTCTAAAATTACTTTCTATACTTCTATAAACTATTTACTTAATAATAAAATTTAAAACAAGTTATTATTATTTAATTTTATTCATGTTTCAACTGATTATTCTTACTTTATGAACCCTACTCTGATTATTGTAGGACAAATCTTCCAAGAAGCCACAAAATAACCCCAAGTCAACCAAGAAAGTACCCAAAGCCTCTGAAAAGGCCCAAAGTCCCTACCCCAACAAAAAACCAGCCAAAGAGCCCTCAAAAAAACAGAAGACAAAGGAGAAGACCCCAGACCCTGAAAGCAAAGAGCCCTTCCCTGCTCCCTCCTCTTCTCCAAGCTGGTACCAATCAGAAGGAGATGAGGTTCCACTAAACAAGCAAGGAAGAAAGAAGATACCCAAGAGTCCAGAACCCCAGCCAAGCCCAGATGAATCAAGCTCAAAGGAATCAAGTCCCAAGGAATCAAGCTCATCCCAGTCCAGAAAGCGCAAGAATCCAACTCCAGATAATTCCCCCCACTGCCCAATGAATCTGCACCTCCATCCTCCTCATCAAGTATCAATAAAGAAGATCCTGATGATTACCTGTCTGACTATCATCAAGCACCAATTGTCCCATGGAATCCCCTAAAGGTTCACAATATATGTAACAACAAAGGAGAGTTTAAGCTCCCAAAGAAGTTCCCTCAATTTTTCCCTCTAATGTCTGTCAAAGGAGGTGCAAGTTTAGTCTGTGATGGCTATATTTTCAATTGCAACAATCAGAAGAGAGAAGGAAGAAGCAAGCATTATGTATGTGAAGATAGAAGCTGTGCTGCCAGAATCAATACAGAAGGATGGGATAAAGTCACTAGTGAAAAAGGAGAGCACACATGCAATGCTCCAATAAATCTTATTGAAAAGCTTCTAAAGTGGTACCTCTACCAAATGGTCCCAGTCTCTAAAGATGTCAAGGCTTCTGATCTGGCAGTTAAGGCCACCAAACACCTAAGTAATTAGAACCTGAAGCTCATCCCTGACCGCAATTAGTTAGTGAAGTACATATGTGACAAACACTGTGACCTAGTCCCCCATAAGAAATCAGCCATGGTTCAAGGAGAATTAGTCTTGACAGAGGAGTTAAAGATGTTCAATGGTGATGAGGTATTCCTTTTACATGATGATGGTCCTACAGCAGAGGCAATAATTATATGCTATTCTACACAACAGAACCTGGAGCAGTTGAGGGATTCAGAGACCTGGTTATGTGATGGTACCTTTTCAGTATGCCCCCGTCTTTTTTTACCAACTATGGGTTGTACATTCCCTTATTGAAGGCAAGGTGCTCACATTTGCCTACTTTCTGCTTCCTGGGGCAACAGAAGAGATCTACACAAGGGTCTTTAAAATCCTTCAGGAGGGCATCAAAGCCCTACCCAGTAATAGAAAGAGTCCCCCTGGCCATAACACTAGAGCCAATCCAGATGATGATGAAAAGGATGAAGCCACCTTTGCTGCAGAACAAGAAGCTCATGATAAAACACTTGGCCCCTCAACTATAATCATGGACTATTAAACTGCCCAGTATAACGCTTTTGTAAACACCTTTGATGGAGAGGTCTAGGGGTGTTTTTTTCATTATTGACAGGCTGTCAATAGGCAACTAAAGGGTCTACCTGAGCTCAGCAAGCTCCACCGTCTAGATACATCAGGAAAGTGCAAGTTCTTAATTCAGCAGTTTGTAGCACTAGCCTTTGTAAAGCCAGAGCATACTGGACAAGCATTTGAGCTCCTATTCCAGGATCCATATGCCAAGAAAATGATGGTGCCTTCTACCCTTTCATTGAATATTACGGACCACAGTGGATTGGACGTAAGGTTACTAAGCGCCAGAGCAAGCCCAGAGCCAAAGCCAACTGGAACTGCTACCAGGCAGTTCTTATGGATGAGATGAAAACTAATTCATCTTTGGAGGGCTGGCATAAGCATATCAACTCCTCCTTTGGAATCAATCCCAGATACAACACCTTCTACAAGCACCTCAAAGTCCAACAGGGGAAGACTGCTGCATCCATCAGAGATATTGAGAACTGCCCATCTAAGAAGAAGAGAACCACCAAAGAGAAACAGTATCAAGAGAAGATCAAGGATGTTGTCAAGGCCAAATATAAGCTTTCAGAGATTGGGGAATACATCAAGAAGATTGCCACAATTCTTAATGGCAACCAGGTGATCACAGTCTAGCTTTTAATTAAATTTATTGAGTATTGCCTAATTTTGTATATAGTTCTTATATGTTAAGTATAATATTTTTAAATAAATAGTTATTCTAAATAACTCATCAATAATTTATGTCACTTTTTTTTATAAAATCACTGATTTTCTATTGATAGTTTGATGCTTTAAACTGTATTACATGGCCTATATTGGTATTTACTAGTAAATTATATGCTTTTTGTAGTTTTCAATATGAAAAAACTTTATATTACTATTTCTGATTATTATATTTTCCTAAAATACGTGAAATTTTATTTAGTATCTTTTTTTGTATTGGTTTTTTTGTTTTTACAGTAGTTTTAAAAGCTATGGCAACAAGCCAAATGAACTCAGATTTAAATGAAATCATTTCAGATTTAAACGAAATCCAAGCCGCGCGAGATTCAGGATTCAAATAATTTAAATATTGTCGGTTAATAAATGAAATGTCAAACCAAAAACAAAATTTCACTTGCCCATTATACAAAATTATATCAAACATCAAGTGGTGTAGTTCAACCCACAAACAAAATGAACTGACGCAACAAGTGAAATGGATGGATGCTATTCCGGAGTATATTATAATCCAATCAGGATTTGTATGTGACACCAACAGAAGGACCAAAATGAAACAAAATCTGAGTACTCTAGAAGCAAGATTACACAAACACAAAACAAAATGAACTCACACAAGATGTGTAGTATGGGCAGCCTAAAATAGAAAAATAACAGTATAACAGCCAATCAACAGCTATCCAATTTAGGAACAGAGGCATTTTATTCATTTTCATGGCTCCAGATTTGTATGGAATGGTTTTGAGAACCTTCTAAATATGGAATGGTGATTACAATAAAAATAAATCATTGATTTTTAAAATTTCTACTTTTAGCAATTTTATCCTAGGTTTTGTTTCAATATGGTTTTCAATAGCAACATCTTCAACTGCTCCAGCAGCCAAGCCAGCAGCAGCCAAGCCAGCTTCAATGGAGGCGAGGCTCAGAACGTGGAGGCACCTGTTTGCACCCAAGCCTTTGAGGCAGGTAACAAGGAAGCTGACCTGTTACTGTCCCCCGACCCATATGGCTTTGACTTGTTTGAGAGTTACTTTGTGTCTAGTGCTGCCCCTGCTCCCACACCCACCCCTGCACAAGCTGCCCACCAACCAACCAATCAGGATGGCAACCTCAATTTGGAACAACTTCCTGCCATTGCACAACCTGCCCCTTCCTCAGCCAATCAGGCTTCAGCTCCTCCTGCCCAGCGCCCCAAGCAACAAATCATCACCGCCCAAATTTTTCAGGAAATTGTGGCACTCAACCTGCAGGGTCTGTCCTGTGATCAGATTGCTGACCAATTGCAATTTACCTGAGCTACTGTCATGCGGGAATTCAACAGCATGATGAACAGGGGGAATCAGATTGGGGCAGCCAAGAAGCCTAAGAAGGCCCAAGAGTCCCAGATAACTGAGGCATACCCAATAATGCTTGACCTCCTCCAGCGGGACCCCAAGCTTCCCTTGACCCAGGTCCAGAAGCAACTTGCTCACCATGACATTTGGGTGTCTGAGCGCATGATGCAGCTCTGGATGTACGGGAAGGTGGCTTCTGTATGGGTTCTTACCAATTTTGCCGGCAACCAATGGGATGGCGCTGAGGATTCCCCATATGATCAGACCATTGAATCCACCCTGGTCCGTTGCTTGACTATTCTGTCAGATGATGTCATTTTCATCTCCTACTACAAGCTATTGTTAGCTTTTGATGACTTTGGTGAGCAAGGAAGAGCCGCCACTCAAAAAGGAAGGAAGAAGGTCAAGAAGGGGACGTTTATTGGTGCATTTCTGGCTGTGTTGGCCAAGGGTTTTGTCTATTACTGTACAAACCCTGATTTTGTCAATGGGTACTCATACGGCCACATCCTTGGTGGATTGCTTGACTCCTGAGATGGCTCAAATTCCAAATACCTGGTTTTCTTGAGCCACCAGATGGAGGGAAGCTCCACTACCCTTGAGGCCATCCAGGGACGCGGGCACCAGGCCTCAGTCTACCCTGCCGGTCATGCCGACGTCCATCTGGGAGATGTTGTCTTCTTTAACATGGGATCCACACTACAGGAGCACCGCCCTCAGGCTTTCAACAACCTCTATCTTGGGGTCCTTGATCACAATTTTCTCTTTTGTTGCCAAATGGTGGCTGACTTGTTTGCACAAATGGTTTTTCATGTGAACATGGGCAGCCAATCACGTAAGGATAAGCGCCTTCCACCTCGGGCAACTGCCACTTACCAGCCCATCCAGCCAATGACCAATGAGGAGTACAACAAGCGGTATATGGCGGCCATCACACAAAATCCTCCTGCCTCCACCCCCACCACCAACACCCCTAACCCGCAAGCCCAACCCACCCAATACCAGACCCCCCAGGCCAGCACTGCCTCTATGTCTTCCTTCCTGTGTTATTCTGCCTCCTAGGCATCACTCCCCCTGCCTCAATAAACCCCCTGTAACCAAACATTTTATATTTATATTATCTTTATTTTGAATTTCAATTGTTCATGTTCTCTTTGTTTATAGTTGGTTTTATTCTTTATGTTCAGCTTATTTCTATAAAATCATATATTTACTATGGTGTGTATCTAGATCCTGAACACAGTTATTTTTAGCACCAAACCATAGCCCCTTGTGAAAACATTGACAACATTTTGGTGATCAGCTAAATTTGAATTAGAAAATTATAGCGTTAACTGTTTTTAGATAAAGTTGTTACTGATCCAAATTCAAAATCTTAATGATAAACTTTAAGCCAATCAGGAGGCAAGTGATAAAGTGATTGTTGTGACATAAAGGGTCATTCAATAATTCTTTGATGTATGTGCGCTAATTAATATGATTGGCTGGATGTTTTGTCATTGTACGCCATTGCTGCTGTATCAAGTTGTTGATGGACTAGTGCCCAATCAGCCGCTGAGTTAACACTAGTCCATCAACAACTTGCCACAGCAGCAATGGCGTACAATGGCAAAACATCCAGACAATTATATTAATTAGCGCACATGCATCAAAGAATTATTGAATGACCCTTTATGTCACAACAATCACTTTATCACTTGCCTCCTGATTGGCTTAAAGTTTATCATTAAGGTTTTGAATTTGGATCAGTAACAACTTTATCTAAAAACAGTTAACACTATAATTTTCTAATTCAAATTTAGCTGATCACCAAGTTGTTGTTAATATTTTCACAAGGGGCTGTGTCAAGCGCCAAAAATAATATGGTAACCAGGGAAACAATGCCACACAAAGCAAACAACACATATTGAGATGTATGTAAAACATATACAAAATGGGTAAAAAGATGGGATAATGTAGTAAATGGGAAAACAAAAAGGAATAAACAAAGAGGCAATTGTATCAAAATAATACAGAATTTATTGGGGCAAGAGCTATAAAAACATATGAAAAGTTTAGTAAAAAATCAATGAGCAAATTGGAGAAACTTCTAAAAGACCTTGACTTGGCAATTGCCAAAATCAAAGAAATTGACCGCAAGGTCAAGGAAAAGGTGAAGTCTGCCATCCTTGAAGGGGACAAAATCAAAAAGGTGTCCGCCAAGTCACTCATGACCAAAATACCAGACACACCTGAGAAGACAATAGAGCGCCTACTCAACATTCAGAAGACAGTGGTTGAAGGCTTGCAATTCAAGTCCTTTGCACTCTCTGCGCTGTCTGTCTGGATGGATGACCCTGAGATGTATGCACATCTCAAACCCGCCAAGAAGGCCCGCAAAGAGGACACTGAGACGCCCGCACAGCTGCTTGCGCCAAGGATGGCAAAGCCTGCCAAAGCCGCCGGCAAAGAAGAAACACAAGAAGGTAACATAAGAAAATAAATTTAATAAAAATTCATAAATACTTACCTTTTTTAGAAGATGTTGATGGCAAACTCCGCCGGGTCCTGGTTCCTTTTTTCCCCCACCTTCTACTCAAATTTTGCCAATCATGTGGCAAAGCAGCTTTTCCTGTCCCCCCCTGTCATGCAGGAGCTCAAAGATAGGATTCACAGTGCATTCCCAATGTCCAGGGAGGCATTGGCTGGGCTAACACATGAAGAGGAGGCATCCAAGTGGGCAGTTACTGCCTACAAGGATGCTCAACTGGTCTGCCTGGACCTGGTTAGCCTCAGCGGAGTTTACTGTATAAACTCCATTGAGCTTTTTGGGTCTTTTTGGCAACACTCCCATTCAAGAATATACCGGAGATGGGCCAGGCCCATGCGGCTGCTTGCTTCTGCTTCCTGGTGGAGCACACCCTGTCCTACTTGCTGGAGAACTTCAGGTGTGCGGTAGAAAAACTGGCTGTTGCGGATGCAACAGCTGTGAAAAAGACTAAAATCCTCCTGGCAGACTTTGGGCTGGCCTGGAATGCCAACAAGACGGGGGTCCCAGAAGCTATGGATCTTACCTTCAGCAAAACTAAACATGAGAAAAAAATAAGCACAGTATACAATAAATTATGCAAGTTTACGGAAGCCTTTGCTGGGCAAAGGCTTCACTTGGTGGTTTGCCTGGGGTTCCTGTTTTACTTCAGAATGTGCGCCAGCGTAGAGGACCTGGACGGGGTCCTTCTGGGGATCAACAAGGCCCGACTTGCTCTTGACAGGAAGAAGGTCCCCATGGATATGACTCAGTTGACCATGTTATCCAGGACGCCCTGGTCCTGTCTGGAATCTACGGGTTTGTGGCCCTGCCTGAGAAGCTGCTGCTTCACTCCCACCTCACCATCCTCCCTTTTACCAGCAGGCAAGAATATTTTAACCAGGGTGTATCCACTGTCCATGGTGTGGCGGTGGAGGTTGTGCGCCACCTCCATTGTGGGGTGGGTACATACTGCCAAACCCATTATAGGTGCTCCTAATTTATTCTCTATACCAATAAATATATTTACCCTTTAGGTTATTTTTATAATAATTAATAATTTTATAAAATAATATTTTAGCAAACATTACTTACAAAATAAATTCCAGGGAAGGTTTTAATAAAAGCATATAATATATATCAATAAAATCTACTTCTAATTTGTATGATTTACATTTATTTTTTTAGTTTGCTTTTTATATTTATTTGCCAAAAATGATATTTATGTGCTTGCGTAATCCATTATCAAGCGTTTGGGATACCCTTGGATGCAATAATAAAAATGATTATGAATAAATAAATTACTAACCTTCATTGATGGTGCTGCTGAATGTGATTGTGGGCTTGGAAACATCTAAATATAAAATGTTAGTTAATGAATCTTGATTAGTAAATGTGAGGATATATAAAAAAGTGGGATAAGCTAAGCCTTTAATTGATTGGCTGATTTGCAAGGCACACGGGGATAAACAAATCAGAGTGGCCATAGAATTTGGCCACAGTCTCAGCTGGGAGGGTATGGATCCCAGCCTGCAGCAAATCAAAAAGGTTCTCTGTCCCAGTTGGGGTTCCTTGCTTGACAGCTTGCTTGAGCCACCCAAAGACTTCCTCAATGGGATTTAGGAAGGGCAAATAGGCGGGGAGGAAGAGAAGGCGCATATTTGCCGTGGCCAATTGCTGGGGGCCCACTGCAATGCTTGTGTCAATTGATGGAAATTCTTCAAGAATATCTGCCACCTTGTGGAGACCAACATTGTCCAGCACAATTATGTTGGTGAAGCCCGGGCTTGTGTGCCTCAGGTGCTCCTGGACCAATCGGAGGAATGATAGGAAGGTCCAGCTATTGTGAGATCCCAATATCATTTGGTAGAGATCAACCCCCTTTGGACCAAGGAGAGCCACCATCAAATAGGCTGTGGCGCGGACTGCAGCACGCCAAGCCATCCCGTCATTGGAGCCTCTGGGGACATATCCATACTCATTGCGCATTGACGAGGCAAATGCTGATTTGTCAATGTAGTAAAATTTGACTGTCCCCTTGGCTTTTAGGGAAGTATACGCCTCTGCGTATTTTCTCCGGGTCTCAATATTGCCTGGGCTGTTCTGATTGTATGGGGATACCCTGAGTGTTTTCCAGGAAAATCAAATTCCCTTGACCAAATGATAATAGAAGGAAATTGAGGCCTCAACCCCAAAAGCAGACTTGACCATGGCCTGTATATTTGCCAGTTCAAGATGACAATCTCAGGTTATCCACTGGTGGATTGCCCATTTGTGCTCCTTTGTGAGCATGGTTGACACATGCAAGGATTTCTCCGCGGCAAGGACTTGACCCGTGTTGAGGAACTTGTTGAAGGTCTTTGAGGCGTACTTGGGATCCACCCCAACAATGGCTGCAGCTGCCTTGTAATTGCCTGATTCACACATTAGATTAAGCAAGATGATGCGTTTGATGTCAGGGATGCACTTCTGAGCAGGCTTTTTAGCGGTGGGGATTGACTCATTGGCATTGGGCAAGGCACAGGGCATAGGCACTTTGTTGTAGAAGGCTGCAACTTTCTTGCGCACCAGTTGTCCCTCATCAGTTTGAAAGAACTCAGGCTCCTTGTTGTCCTCCTGATTGTCATTGCTTATGTATGGCTCATAGCTAGTATCAAGTACAGGCTTCACCTTCTCCAGCATGGCTGACGGGACCAACTCTTGCCGGTACACAGCGTCAAACACATATGAAGTAAGTTCTACCTCCTTGTTTCTAACCATTTTGGTAGTGGTGACCTTGGTTGGCTTCCGGGTCAGCTTTGGGACCCAAGGGTTTATGCTCTGCACCCTAGCAGCTTGTGCTCCTTGAACCAGCTGTGTCAGTGCAGCGTCACCATGGAACTCTCCTCTTCTGCCTACCTCCTGAGTAGGCACTTGTGTTGTACTGAGTCTATTCTTTGACCCGTGGGGGCAACTGCAACAGCGGCGCACAACAGGTGCATTGGTACTCTGGTGTTGTGTTCCTTCCATTTTAAAATTTAATAAAATACTAAATAAATTTTAATTAAGTTACTCCCTAATTTTAATTTTTGTTTTTATCTGAATATGGATATTTAATTAGAGGTTTTCCCACCCAATATCCCAATTATGGATTTTTTATTTCTTAATTAGTTGTTTTTGGGTTTACAACGCCCATTTTTGAATACCCAAAATAATTCCCACCCTTTTTCCCAGATTTTATGCCAAATATAAGCACCCAACACAGTATTTTTAAAATTTATGTTTCAGATCTTGTGTCTTATTTTAGATGCCTTGGTATCATTCTTGATTACAATCCATTGCACAAACTGTGTGAGTGATTTTTTTGTGGTTTGAGTTTCTATTGTGTTTTGTTTTTGAATTGAGTTTTGACGCACCATGTGTGGGTGTATTTTGTCACCAATTCACATAGTAAACATATGTACACCAAAAGCCAACTCACACCATTTTGCTTGTGAATCCATGTATTTTGGATTGCATTTTAAATGGTTTTGCTTTGCGTGTGAGTACTTTGTTGCTGTGTTGACCCATTTTGCCTATTAGCGCCAAAAATCCCTGTTAATGGAGTGTATATTTTAACCTGCTAGTTGAATTTTGTTTAAATCTGAAATTAATTTTGTTTAAATCTGAGTTCATTTTGCTTGTCGCCATAGCTTTTAAAACTATTGTATAAGTGGGGAAAAATTTATTATATTAAAGATAGCTAATTTCATAGTGAATTATTTTTCAAGTGTATTTTTATGAATTTTTTTAATTGTCATGTATAATTTTTTATGGACTTTTTAAAATCTATGTTGTCACATTACCCTAAAAAGTATCTTGAAACTTAATTTTTAAGTAAAATGTTCAGGAAACAGGTTTCTGATTATTAAAAAAGTGTCAACATTTAGTAGTCTGCATGAGTTAAAACTTAACTCTGACTTTTCAATGCTGTCAACATTAAAGTATTTTTAATTCTGATTGTTGACATATAGTAAGTCAACTTGCGGAATGAGTTCATTATGGTGGTTGCCTTTGCACACACATCAAACAACACCATTGTATTTTCACTTTATTTTGATTAAAACATAACTCAAAATAGGAAAGGGGAGTGCCCACCACTAATCCAGTGAATTTTATTTAGAATACTGGAGCATCAAATTTTAAACCCAGCTTCCTAATTAGACCAATCAAAGATTTGCTAACACTTTTTAATAAAATCCAATCCACATTAAAGCTATAAACAAAGACATATTTCCCCTGCTTTTTTAGGAATTTATTGCAGCCTTAAAACGGTTTCTTTAAGCAATAGTGATATTTCCTATATTGACCCTCAGTACCATGAGCTGATGGCAAGCAACCGCCAAGAGCATAGGGCTAACCCTAAAAGTGTCTATACTCAGCGCTTTAACTACACCCAACAGGACAAAAGGTTGGATGCTCTCACTGTTAAGGCTGGTGCCTTGTTGCTTGGATACCACTGAGAGACCACCACTAACTAAGGCAAACGCCAGGCCCCTGCACAAAGAGATATCAAAATCAATCTATCCCCATGCAATGAGACTCCTGTGGCAGCAAAAAAATACCAGCCAGCTGCCATCTGCTTTGTCTCAGGAGTTAAACTCAAGTCTAGGCTCAAGGAAAGGCAAAAAGTTGGAACCAATCAATTTATCCAGGAGATAATGGCCATGAACTCAGGTGGGCTAGAATTTTAAATAGTCCCTTTATGTCATAACTGTGCTGTTTTAGCAGAGTTACAAGGGAAAATATTTGGAAACTAGATAGTATTTTTTATTGAGAGATAGGTATTGTATAGTCATTGTGAATTGTGGATAGCAGGAACATGATAGTGTTGATTGCATGGTGGGATGGTGAAGGGGGTGACTTGATCCTAGTAATGAGTCAAGAGTCAAAACAAGGTATCCACCATGGGGGCTTAGCTTTAGTTCATGTTGTTGTTTTTGGAAATTTGAGACGACTTCCTACCCTGGCTTTAAGTGACTGTATAATCAGATTGTGGGTCATGAATCTGCTTACTCAGAACCTTGCTGGCGGGTTGAGCCTGCTTTTTTGACACCCCCCAACTGAAGGTCAGTCTCTTCTGGGGGAAGGTTGTCAGGGAGGTTGTTGGGAGCCCAGGTGTCATACTGGACTAACTGTTGTTCTGTGGTGGTTAGGACGGTCTTGCGCTGTCTCTGTTTTGCCTTGCAGGGTCTCAGGCAATCATGATGGAGGACCTTGTCTTGTTTGAGTTTTCTGAGTCCTTGTATGAGGTAAGTGTTGTTTTTTACCTTTAGGATAATGGCAGGGCCCATTTTTTCTGGCTGTGATTTACTCTTGTCATTATTCATTACCCAGACTTTGTCCCTGACCTCATGTCTGTCTTGGATGGGGACAAAGGTATGTTTTAGGCATTTTTCTTCTCTTTCTAATTGGTTGCTATTGTTCTGTATGACTTGAGGGTCCAAGCGGGGTGGGACTTTACTGGGCATTTCCAGCTTGGGTCCTGATAGCGCTTGGATGATATTGGGTTGTGTGCCATAAACTAACTTGAAGGGGCTTTTTCCTGGTGGATCTGTTCACGTGGGTCCGGCATACAAGAAATGCAGTTGATAGCTGCTTATAACAGTCCTCAGGTCTCCTGGCGGAGAGCTTGGCCAGGGCCTGCACTAGGCTGCCGTTCAGCTGCTTCACACGTCCATTGGCCTGGGGACGGTAAGGTTTTGTCACTGTGTGCTGGCCTCCATTCTTGGTGGGGTATATATTGGTATTTTCAGATGTCAGTTCCTTGCCTCTGTTGGTTATCAGGAGTTCTGAATTTTCAAACTTACTGATGATTTCTTATTCTATTAATTGCTGTACACCATTGCCTGTGTGAATTTTCACTGCTTGCGCCACTGGTCAACAAGTGGTAAAGTTGATATCAGTGATTTTATATTTTGCTTTTTGCTGTGTTTTCCTGGAATGGGTCCCACAATGTTGAGGGCCCATACCTTGAAGGGTAGCTGTGAACAAATAGGCAGTACAGACTTAGGTGGGGTGTTGCTTTTTGCAAATTTTTCACATACTTTGCATTGGTCAAGCACTTCAGGGACATCCTGGTATAGATTTTGCCACCATGATTATGTTTGAGGAATTTATAGAGGTTGTGGCTTTTGATATGTCCTAGGTCTCTGTGGTAACATAGGATGGTGTCAACTCGCTGATGTGTAGGGATGTAAGGGATGGTGGTTCTGTTGGTCATTTTGTGATGTAAAGTTCTATACACGTCTGCAAATAGGTGGTTGTTATTGATGACTGTTTCTTTTGTGATGTCAGTGGTGCCAGAGGAGAGCCTTTGTCCTTTGTTTGGAGTACCAGAAGGGGCCAGTATGGGTCAAGCCTATTATTTCCCCATTTGGCTCTAATATATAAGCGCAAGAGTGCATCTGCCATGGCAATTTCAGGTCCTGGTTTGTACTAGATGATCATATTGAATCTTTATAGGAGTTTCATCCAATGTGCTTGTCGGCAGGAAAGTGTGATGGAAATTGTGAGATAGTAAGAAGCTGTCTCTAAGTGGTGGGGAATTACCACCCAAATCCACATAGAGTTAATGATTAACCACCAACACAGCTTCAAATACTGTTTTGTAAAATTTCCAAATGAGATACTAGGATTAAGTAAAATAATTAATCCTAACCAAAATAGTCCAAGATAAATAGCCTGTGAAAGCATCAGAGAATCTTCAGAATAAAATTCAGGACATTGAGATGCAACACAATTTTCATTTTCAAAGACAGGGTGTGACTGTACAACAGTCACTGTTAAGTATTTAGCCAAATAAATACTCCAAGATATAAAGTTGCTCTTTTTTTGCTGTTTATTGCATGTAGATAGGTTGGATTGGAATTCTTAAGGTAAATATTCCTGGAAACTGGATATCTATGTTCAATAAACAAACAGAAGGCAAGATTGTCCAAATCAATCTTGGAGACTAGGCGTCTCAAAAACAATTTAATTAATTGGGAAGATTAATTAATAAATACATGGGAATATAATTAATGAGGTTTTAATTATATTGGTTAATTGCCTTGACTGTGTCAAGAAGTTTGGTTAAGGCTAATCAAAAGTAAACCCCCAAATTTTGGGTTAAAAGCGCCACTTTGGCAAATTAATTGGGTTAGATGCGCTGCTGCACCGCCTAATTGATTTGAGAAGCGCCAAGGCGCCGCCTGGGAAAATTGCTGGGCGCCGTAGTGGCGCCTGGTTTGAGTTTTGAAGCGTTTTAATGGGTTTTAATGCAAAAAAAACCTTTTAATGCAGAGATAACTAAATAAAGACAATGATGTCTAGGGATTCAGGTTTGATCAGCTTATTCCCAGTTAGAACATTGATAGCTGAGTTTTGTAATGTGTATATTCCACAGGGTTTTGGCGCCGGGAGCTGAGGAAGCTCCATGCCAAATTGATACATTGAGATGAATGGCGTCAGGTGACTCCTTCTCATTGTAGGTTAATTCTCATAGTCTGAGAATTACAGGGGATCTTTTAGGTAAAGATCTAGATTTGGATGACTCAAATGTCATAGACCATGTGATGAATCATATGTTGATTCAGGAACCGGAGGGGTTTTCAGCCAAATATGCCCTGAATGGTGTATAAGCAAAAACAGCTAAATTTTAATAAAGAGATATTGTCAATTTTGACGCTTTCCCCTCAACTACCTTTTCAATTATTATGTCTTCTTTGTTAAATTTTGAAAGGGCCAAATTTGGAGTACTTTTCATGAAAACTGCTGCTGCCAGGAAAGAGGTTCCTACAAGTTTGTTGTAGGAAGCTTGGGCAAGCTTGGAGGTCACCAAGACTGTGCCTGAGGAGTCCTTGGTAGAAGTAAAGGCTGCGTTTGAAGTGTTATACTCTGATTATTTAGAAAAGAAGGGACTCCCACCCAAGGAAACCAAATCTATGTGTGGAATTCTTGAAACCTGTTAGTAGGATGGGACAAAATCTTACAACAAGTGAAAGCAATGGCAAATTGTGAAATTGAGGCTTTAAGAGCAAGAGAGGAAAAGAGCGTTGAGATCATAGCTTGTTGGCAGGATGACAACAAAGTGTTGCCCCATAAAATTGCCTCCCTGGAGGCAAAGCTCCTTGAAGCTTTGTCACAGGAAGGTAATGGCAATAAGAGTCAAGGGCAGGATAATGGTAGGTTAGACTGGTTGGACCTGGATCTGTCACACAGGGGGAACCACTCCAAGATTGGCAGGCATTGAATTAACATTGGGAGGAGCCAACAACAAAGTTCCAACTGCAGGGCCCCATCTTCTAGTAATGATCTGGCTTAGAATAAGATTGTAGGGAATGTAACATAGCAATCCAACTAAAGGATGCATTTTCAAAAGTAAATTAGACCAAGGGACATTTGATTTTTATTGAGTAAATTTTTGGGAGGACTCAACTCTTAGAGTTGAAACAGTGAAAATTATTCAATATATATCAAAAATCAACTAAGAAATACCAGCTGGATCCTGGACTTCTATTTTTTCTACATTATCAAGTGAGTATCTGGTCCAGTTTGCAAAGAACCCTTGAGTGATTAATTTCTGACAACCATGCTGATTAACAAGCTCATATTGGGTAACCCTCAAACTACGTCAATTTATCAATGTCAATTTGCAAGGAGGAATTGGTTTCAGCTGGCAGACTGGAGCAGCTGTAACCTATTTTCAATCAACTCTTTGATTTAAATCTGTTAATTTGGTCAATTTTTTTAAAGGTTTATTGGCTTTTTGAGCCTTTATACTTGGCCAGATAATTCCTGGCATAATGGAATCTACCTTGACATTACCCTCTGCTTTATCCCTGGGCACAATATCACCATCTGGGAGATGGAATAAGGAGGAATTCTTGTGGGCAGGCAGGAGTTTTATTGCGGCTAAGGTAAGCTTGGGGTGGCCAACAGCAGTGGGATTGCACTTGTAGAACTCTTGAATCAGGTCTGGGGAATTCAAACAATCATAGTGGGGAACCAATGAGTTTACCAAATCAGGATAACCCTTCCATGACACCAAATATTCCAAACAGCGTCAATTCTTAAGGGAAGCCAGAATACAATTTATCTCATACTCAGATTCTCCTTCCAAAAGAACGGGTTGGGAAGAAGTAGTCTCTGTACACTTATTGGGAGTAAAAAGGCACTCATGGAAGGTGTGGAAAATCTTGAAAGCTGGGGGTAAATCTAGCCAATATGCAGAGGGGCCAATTTGAAGTTCAATCTTGAAGGGACCAGCTTGCTTGGGCCCTAATTTGCAACAGGTGACCTTCAGTTTCATATTGCAAGCATTAACCATGACCAAATCACCTGGCCTGTAGGTTGGAACTTCCTGGTACTTGCAATCTACATACTCCTTGTAATTTATTACAGCGGCAGTGAGAGTAACCTGGAGCTCCTGATGGACCTGCTTTAATGCAGCAGCTTGGTCAGTTGTGGCTTCCATGTTGCTAACTAAGAGGGGAACCATGTTGGATGAAGGGTTGTAACCTACATTAGCATAGAATGAAAAAAACTGAGTTGATGTGTGTGGAGCGTTATTATATGTGAACTCTGCCATGGGTAGGTTAACACACCAGTCATCTTGTCTCGCATTTGTTTAGCAGCATAGGTAGACCTCCAAACTTTGGTTTACCCTCTCTGTTTGTCCATCAGATTGGGGGTGGAAAGCTGTTAACGGCAAAATTTGATACCAAGGATTTCAGTAAAAGCTTCCCAGAACTGAGCAATGAATTGGGGCCCGCAGTCACTCACAATCTCCATTGGGATGTCATGTAAGGAGAAGATTCTATTCACAAACAACTGAGCTGTTTCCACTGAAGTAGTTATGGTTGAGCAGGGATCAAAGTGTGCCATTTTTGTGAAGCAATCAACCACCACCATGATTGCATTAAACCCGTTGGAATTCAGGAGTTATCTGATAAAGTCTACTGACACCAACATCCATGGCCCTACAGCTGGCTGCAGCAGAACCAACAAACCAGTTGTCTTATTCCTGCTTGCCTTGAACCAAACACATACCAGACAGTCTCAAATGTAAGCTGCCACTTGCACCATCAAACCTTTCCAAGAAAACTGTTGGCAAATTAACTCCACCGTTTTGTTCTTCCCTGGGTGGCCTGCTGTGGGGCAGGTGTGATTGGCCTCCATGATTTCATCCTGAATAGTTACCTCTGGGACCCACAAGCAACCTTGATGATAAAAAATTGGCCTTATCTTGTGATAACCCTGTGGCTGGCCAACAGAATGTGCACATGCTAGTTCCAATAACCTATTGTAACCTTTGAACAGAGGCTGCAAAAACTTGACTTTGGAATATAGGTCTAAGTCTGCGCCATTGGTCAAGGACATGGTAGCAAGTGTAGTAAGAGAAGTTAAAACAAAAGGATGCAGCCTTGTCTGGAATCATTGTGTGTGTGTTAAACTCAGTGTCTATACCAGCATCTGGGATATGAGAAGGATTTCTACTCAACGCATATGCCAGATGATTATCAGATACCTTAATGAACTTGTAGCAGAACTTGTATCTTATCAAGTCACCATGCCATCTCAATTGGCAACCCAACAAAACCCTGGGTTATTGATAATGCAGAAGAGCTTTATGGTTGCTTCTTACTACAAATAGATGGCGCGCTGACATGAGATGGTGATACCAATGCCTTAAAGATTCCACAACTGCCAACAGCTACTTGTTGTAAATCATGTAATTGCATTCCTGAGCCTCCATCTTCTGGGAGAAATACCCTACAGGTCTCTCTATCCCATTGCCAGCTGTCTGTAACAACACACTGGCAACAGCATATTTCAAAGCATCTGTGGAAACCACAAAAGGCAGCTCAGGATCCACATGTCTCAACACAGGGGAGGACAACAAAAGAGCCTTGACTGCTGCAAACGCTTATGCACACTCAGGTGTCCAAGACAAAGTTGTCTTCTCACTTGCTGAATACAAGGGAGCAGCCACTTCTGACAAGTGAGGGGTGAATTTATTCAAAAACATACAAGTACCCAAAAACTACAAAGTTGGGATACTGACACAGGCGTAGCATACTCCCAAACTGCTGCTTTCTTGTCAGGGGCAATGGTGTGTCCATCCTCAAAGATAATATTACCCATAAAGGTAACCTTAAGTTTAAAGAATTAACACTTACTCCTTTTAATTATTAAGTTGGCCTGGATAATGTGCTCTACAACTGCCAACAGGTGGGTCTTATGCAACTCCTCATCTGGAGAGAACATCAAGATATTGTCTATATACGCAATGGCACATACACCTAGGAGATCCCCCAAGACTTAATCAATTAACCGCTGAAAGCAAGCCGGAGCATTCTTTAATCCAAAAGGCATTACACAGAACTGAAAGATGCCCTTCTTAGTTCTGAATCCTGTTAACCATTCCATTCCTTCTGCAATCCTGTTTTGATTGAAGGCATGCTAGATCAAGTTTTGAGAATACCTTAGCCTTCTCAACGCACCGAGAAATCTAGGCTTCAAGAGGTAAGGGATAGGGATCAGGAATCATAATTTTATTCAAATTCCTGTAGTCAATACAAGGACAAAGAGACCCATCAGAATTTTTTATGAACAACAATGGGGAGCAGATTGACAAAGCCTTCTTGAAAATGTATCCCTTTGCCAACATGTTGCAAGTCCACTCCTCTAAACATGCATCTTCCTTCAAGGTTAAAGGGTAAGTAGGAGATACAATACAAATCAGATCAACAGTAACTTTAAAGTCAAAGTCAAACTGAGTGTGCTTGGGAATAACCTCACCCCTAGTAGCATCAAACGCCACAGATCAGGGGTGCAGGCATGCTGGTAAATCTGAACTTGCAGGGACGGGAACTGGAACCAATTGAATGGTCTTAGAAGACTGCTCTAGTTTGGACATACCTAACAACAGAATAAGGATAGATATTCCCAAAGAGTTTTCCACCTGCAGCTCATTATCTTTTAACAGGGTCAATACATTATGGTCTTGCCACCAGCCCACCCCCAAAATAATAGGATACATAAGGGTAGAGAAAATGGAGAACCTTGCAGTAAAAGACTGACCTGCAACTACAAACAACACTGGCTTCTTAAACTGGAAAGAGGTAAATGTTTGACAGTTTCCACCCCTAACAAGCATTTCAGGGTGATACTTGAGTTGCAGCAAGTCTGTGTTCTCAACACTCATAAAGTTCTTGGAAGCACCTGTATCCAACAGAATGGCCAGCCAATATATAGTTTGACTGTTATCAATGCTACCATAAAACAAGAAGTAACCAGAAGTAGATTTATTTGCAGCTAATGTTGCAATCTTGGCAGGGTCCTGCTTCTCTTTGGTGGTACTGACAGCGGCTAAGGAGGCAGTGTGCTCCTGGAAATGTTGCTCAATAATTTCTTGGACAGCATCAGGAAGGACAGGATGATCAGGATCAATTGGAAAGAGGGGCAACTCTTCAGATTCAACTTCCAAAGGCTTTGCAGGCACAGCATGCTGAAGCATAGCCAATGAACTCTCAGGGGCAGACACTACTGGCGCTTCATTCACCTTGACAGGTTTGTTCAAAATTGCCAATTGCAACTGAGAAGAACCACAGGGAGAAAAATCCTGATTCTGGCTGGAGGACGTCACCGTGGAACAAGTCCTAGAAAACCAGGAGCACACAGCGTGTTTGGCTTTGACTTCCATCAAATCTTGTTTGGAAACCAACAGATTTGAGACCAGAGAAGGAATTTGGCTTATCAGGGCCTCAGTTGTGGTTAACGTGGAATCCCAAACAGCCAGATCCTGGGCAGTCTGGTCAACTGCTAACCACAACACTGAGAGTTTATTCACCTCAGGAACATCAATTGTATGGCAGTAGGCCAGGAATGAGGAAGGAATACCAACAAAGAAGTAGTACCCTAACAATAGGTTTACAACTTAAAATATACTTTGAGCTCCTCAATAGATATACACAAATTTTTTAACAAATGGTACAGAGATGCACTTTCAGTTAAAACATGTGGATTGCACTCCACTGCGGACAACAACCATTCACAAGCATCCTGAGAAACCTTTGTCATCACATGGTAAACTTGGGATTTGTGACTAAGGCTTGAATTGGAATAGAATAATAAAGCTGATGAAACTTCACACAAAATTTTATCAGTAGGTGGAGCAGGAAAATAATCTGGGTGCCAAAATGACAAAGAGCGGTGGAAATAAGAAACAGAAGATCCAGTCTCAACAACTGCAACCAGAGATGGAAAACACAAATTAAAGAAAAGCCCAAACTGAAAAATCAGGAAAGAACTTATACAAATAAACATAGTAAATGCAGATATCTTGACAGAGCAGGAGAAAAGAAACACAAATTCATGATGAACTGCTTCCAAAAACTCAGACGTAGAAGAGTTGAGTAATGTGACAGAAATTGCGAGATAGTAAGAAGCTGTCTCTAAGTGGTGGGGAATTACCACCCAAATCCACATAGAGTTAATGATTAACCACCAACACAGCTTCAAATACTGTTTTGTAAAATTTCCAAATTAGATACTAGGATTAAGTAAAATAATTAATCCTAACCAAAAAAGTCCAAGATAAATAGCTTGTGAAAGCATCAGAGAATCTTCAGAATAAAATTCAGGACATTGAGATGCAACACAATTTTCATTTTCAAAGACAGGGGGAACCACTCCAAGATTGGCAGGCATTGAATTAACATTGGGAGGAGCCAACAACAAAGTTCCAACTGCAGGGCCCCATCTTCTAGTAATGATCTGGCTTAGAATAAGATTGTAGGGAATGTAGCATAGCAATCCAACTAAAGGATGCATTTTCAAAAGTAAATTAGACCAAGGGACATTTGGTTTTTATTGAGTAAATTTTTGGGAGGACTCAACTCTTAGAGTTGAAACAGTGAAAATTATTCAATATATATCAAAAATCAACTAAGAAATACCAGCTGGATCCTGGGCTTCTATTTTTTCTACATTGTCAAGTGAGTATCTGGTCCAGTTTGAAAAGAACCCTTGAGTGACCAATTTCTGACAACCATGCTGATTAACAAGCTCATATTGGGTAACACTCAAACTACGTCAATTTATCAAAGTCAATTTGCAAGGAGGAATTGTTTTCAGCTGGCAGACTGGAGCAGCTGTAACCCATTTTCAATCAACTCTTTGATTTAAATCTGTTAATTTGGTCAATTTTTTTAAAGGTTTGTTGGCTTTTTGAGCCTTTCTACTTGGCCAGATAATTCCCAGCATGATGGAAGCTACTGTGACAGAAAGGTTTGCCTGAGTTTTGAAGTATATCAGGGATTTATGATAAGATAATGTAGTGAATTCTTCCTGTTGTTCCAGGTAGCAATGCCATTTGACCAGTCAGTGCACAATTACCATCAGTTCTTTTCATGTATGGGGTATTGGCACTTGCTGTCTGTCAGTTTGTGTGACTCATAGGCTACAGGCAGGAAGTTGCCATCATTGTTCTTGATTTTTATATTCTCCAATGTATGCATCAGAGGTGTCTGTCTCCATTTGATATTCCCCATTGAGTTTGGGGTATTATATGATGGGTGCAGTTGTGAGCTTCTCCTTAAGATGTCTGAAGAAAAGGTTGTGTTGGGGGGTCCATAAAAACTTGGGTTTGGTATCAGTTATGGCGGACAGAGGTGCAGTCAAGACACCACAGTTGGGGATGAACTGTTGTATGTAGGTGACCATTCCTAGGAATGTGTAGAGTTCTGACTTGTCCTTTGGAGGTGGAATCTTACAAATGGCCTGGATTTTCTGGCTGTCAGGCTTGATGTCATTCTTTTAAACTATGTGTCCCAGGAAAGGCAACTTTTTGCGGAAGAATTGGCATTTGGGGGGCTTGGCAAGAAGTTTGTGTTGTACCAGGATTGCAAAGACTGCCTCCAAGTCCTTATGGTGTTGATCTACCAAAGGGCTGTAGTCAATAATGTTGTCCAGGTACACCAGGGCATGCTTTCAAATGTGGGGGCAAACACCTTGTTCATGAAGGTTACAAAGGTGGACAGGGCGTTGGTCATTCCAAAGTTGAGTACCACACATTTGTAGGAACTGTACTTGGTGTCAGGAGGCTGTCTTGAGGATGTCTTCCTCCTTGATACAGATCTGGTTGTATCCTGCAGTTAGGTCAATTTTGGAGAAGACAGAGGCTCCTCCTCAAGGCGTCAAAGAGGTCTTCAATTAGTGGTAGGGGGTAACAATTCTTGATGGCAACTTTGTTCAGGGTTCAGTAGTCTGTGACCAGGCGTAGGGTACCGTCCTTCTTGGCCACAAAGAATACGGCGGCCCCAAAAGGAGACTATGAGGGGTGGATAAGTCCTTTCTCCAAGTGCCTCCTTGAGGTAGGCATGTAGGGCATTGTCTTTGTTTAGGGTAAGTTGGTAGATGGATTATGCCTTAGGTACAGCTCCTTTGATCTGGATGGAGTGTTGTATGTGTTTCTCTGGTGGTAACTTTGGTAGAGCCTCTTTGAAGATTTCTGGATGGTGGGCTACCATTTTGCAATCCTGAGGAGTAGTGGTATCCTGGTGGTCCTTGAAATATATGATCTTGTACTGGCAGGAGTCCCAGTCAATTGCCTTGAGGTTCTCCTTTTTATCCAGGGTTTGGTAATGTGTACAAAGACGTGGCTGGATAGTAGTTGGTCCACTAAGCCAGGGAAGATCTGGTGATTGACGCCTTCACGCTTGATGGTCAATACTGAGGTTGCCCAGTCTACATGAGGGTTATTTCTTTGCAACCAGTCCAGTCCCAGTACAATGTCAAATTTGGGAAAATCAATGACAGGACCCTGGATGGTGGAATGCAGGTTCTCTAACATGATGGAGAAGGGGGAAGTTTCCCTTGTCACAGCAATGTGATATTCATTGGCTAAAACCATATTTTTAATCTGCAAAGGATTAGTGGTCAGCTTGAAATTGTCTACAAAGCTGCTGTTGACTAGGGTTCAGTCTGCGCCTAAGTCCAGGAGTGCTGAGCCTGTATAATTGCAAAAGAAGAAAGGATAGGACATCAGTTTATTGGGATGTCTGGCAATGGTGTAATGTACTGGGTCTTCTGAGGGCACTTGGATCATTGGACATTGATCCACGTCCTTGGGTTGGTATTCATTGTTGGGCAAGTCAGGAGTTGTGCAGGGAGAGCTTGGCTTGCTTAATGCTCTTCCTGGGCTTTTCCCTTGTTGTGATTGTCTTGTGTGGCAGTGATATAGAAATGGGTGCAATTTGACTGTCTGTTGTTCCAGTTTCTGTGCCCATTTGAACCTGTGGGTTTGTGGTTTGAGTTGTTGTTGTTGTTCCCAGGAGGCAGATGGTTGGATTTTCCAGTTGGGTTAGAATCTTTGGGTTGCTTTCTTTTCCCAGTTTGTGCCTTGTGGATAGTATTGGATGTTTGTTCTGCTTTTTCTGCCTCACAATACAGGCTCTGCAAGTTGGTCGCCTGGTCCAGGTTTACATGTCTCATCATGTGTGACTTGAGTGCACTGTAGTATATGAGATGGGTAGCTGGGGTGTCAAAGGCCATATCTGAGGGGGCACATAGTTGGAGTTCCTCATATGCTTGGGTGAGCTCCTTCACAGTGCCTGTCTGGGTGAGGTTCTTTACTTGGCGTATGATCATGAGCGTGGTGTCTTTCAGCACAAATCTTGCCAAGAAGTCCTGCTTGAAGGTGTCCCAATCTTTCTTGGTGTGACTCATTGTTCCACTTGTTGCACTAGGTGCCAGTTTTGTGGGTCAATTAAATGGAGATTTCTGCAATCCAGAACTCTCTGTGGGCATTTTATCTGTGCCAGCTTGCTCTGGGCAGATTGGATCCATGCTATGGTGTTGTCATCATTGGCCCCAGCAAAAGGTTCCAAGGCAGAGCTTCAAAGTCTTTGGGCTACGTAGGCTGGCATAGTGCTTTCATTAGTTGCTTGGGGAGTGACAGCAGGTGCTTGTAAGAACCCCTGTTCCGACAAGGCGTTGAAGGCAGAGAGCAGGATTACCATGTTCTGGTAGAGCACAAAGCTGTCAGGTATTTTGGCACCAGGCGTGTGTGGTGCCCAATACAGCAGGAGGCCAGATATGATTCTATTGAGGGTTTGTTGACTGTGGCGAGTACAGGCAACAGGCAGAATTTTGGGGGATAAAGTAGGATGGAAAACCTACTTCTGCTACCAATGTTGTAACTGTGCTGTTTTAGCAGAGTTACAAGGGGAAATATATTTTGAAACTAGATGATGTTCTTTATTGAGAGATAAGTATTATATATCATTGTGAATTGTGGATAACAGGAACATGATTGTGTTGATTGCATGGTGGGATGGTGAAGGGGGTGGCCTGATCCTGGTAATGATTCAAGCGCCAAAACAAGGTATCCATTGTAAGGGATCAGCTTCTGTCCATGTTGTTGGATTTGGAATTTTGAGTTGACTTCCTAGTTTGGCTTCAGATGACTGGATAATCAGATTGTGGGTCATGAACCTGCTTACTCAGAACCTTGCTGGTAGGCTGAGCCGGATTTTTTGACATTTACAGCTTGGGTTCACCCAGAAACCATCATATATGTGTTGCATGGGGCATGCAAGCAGGGTAGAATATCAAGGTGAAGCCTATACATTTCAAAAGGGTGTCCCTATGGACAGAGTCTTATCATATCAGGCTTTCACAGTTGCAAAACAACTCTTACCTAAAGCTCACCCAGGTCAGATACCATCTGGATGGTGGAGGTAATAACAAACTGTCACCTTCTTGGGGCCCTCTACTATGAATGTTTGGCTGTGAGCCTTACTAGTAGAAAGAACAGTGTAAAAGGGGGATGATGCCTGTTTAGGCAAGGCTGTTGTGTGCCTATGAAAATGGAGGTGTTTCCTGTTAAAGTGTTGGTAGATCTCTCAGGAGTGACTTCATAAATGGGCTGGTGGTGCCCCAGTAAAACAGGAATTTATTTTCTTGAGGGTGGTCTCTTTGAGCTGCCTTACGCCTTTGGGCTAGGTTTTTGTGAGTAGGCCTAACCACACTAATTGAAATGGGAATATAGGTCCAGGATGTCTGAGGTAAAGCATTGGATCCCACACAGGTGAAATCAGATCCCAGGGCAACTGAGGCCTCAAATGCAGTACCAGCAATGGTATTGATTGTCAGTTGGAGAGCCCCTGCATGATGCTGAACTCAGAGCGGTGGGTCTGATTCCCACTGTACTTGTCCACCAGTTGGTCTGGCGCTCTGAGGGTTTTGCTTGATGGCAAAACAAACCAAAAACTCAAAGATGACAAAGGAGAACCAAATAATTAAACAGAAGTCTTGGAATAAATACCAATAAAATGGGAAATATCAGTTGAGACTTAAATTCTCAGTCTTGACACTAAGGCCAGCTGTGGTTGGGGGTGCAACTGGATTTCCTATTGAAGGTGCAACTAGAGGAAAGCTAGTCAATTAAATTTAGCACATAAATAACAGCAAATAAACTATCACTACAGCAAGAGAAACAGTACTATATATTCAGAACCTAAAGGTAAAAATGCGGGATTATCAAATTCTTTTGCATAAATTCACCAACTTACTGGAATATTTTTCATCCTTTTATATAAAAAAGTAAGTTGTTCTGGGATTAAAATTACTTTCATTAAGTTGGTGAGTTCATGCAAAAGAATTTGATAATCCCACATTTTTACCTTTAGGTTCAAATTTTCCAGTACATTGATGATGGTAAATCATATAAATAATTATAATTATTATTAGTATTTTCTAAACTCAATTTTATTTTATACTAGGTGGTTCCCCATCCAAGTACATATATAAATTTATATCTAATATACCAATTCAATCTGCTTTATTGGATTTTTATTTTGGTGTTATTTAACACCAATTAGATTTAAAAATATAATTTGAGTGGGCTTTCTTAAAATTTTAACTTATTTTATTTATTTGAAATGAAGCTGCAATTTTCAAGCATAAATATTGCTAGAAATTTAAGTAAGTGGAGTATTATATTTAAGCTTAGTAAAGGTAAAATAAAAATTTATTACACTGGTTTTCAAAGCTATGGCGCTAAATGAAATCAACCCATCTGTAAATAAAATTAAAAAGCAATGAGTTTAATTTAATTTACAATAGATTTGGGTTCATTTTATTTTGTCTTGAGAGGCTTTGATTTTTTACATCTGGGTTGATTTCACTTAAAGAGGAGTTTTTGCTTGGAACCATAGCTTTAAAAGCTACTTTAAGTTTATCATTTGATTTCCTAAACTTTGCCAAAATATAGAGCTCATCTGTAGCCTGAAAATAAGCTATTGAGCATTAAGATTGGCTAGCATTCACATAGAAATGTTGTTTATAGTTCTTTTAGTATGTATTAAGAGTGAAAATATATGTATTAAATTGAGTCTGGGCCTTTAATTATGATATAAGCTTTATTTCAGTACTTCACTCTATATCTCAGCATCTAGAGAAGCTAGAGATGGTAGGTTACGCCATCTCAAAAACATCATATTATATTTCTTTTTTTTTCTATCTCAATTTTATAGTAAAAACGCCATTTTGGTTTATGACATTGCGACTAAGAAAACAGTTTTTAAAATTTTAGATTTTTTGAACTTGAAAAAACCCCAAAAAATAAGATTAAAAAAAATATTTCTAGGCTTAAAAGGCCTCAGAATTCCAAATCTGCAATAAAAAATGGGTTCAATTAGAAGCAACAAGGCTGTTTAAATCCCAAAAGTTAAACTATACCCAAAAACAACCATTTTAATCTATTATAACTATAAACTATACTTTAAAATAAGCATAGAATTGTACCAAATAATAAATAAAAGTCAAAGAATGATAAAATTAAAGGAAAGAAGAGAGAAGATAAATAAGTGTTTATTGAGAAAGGGCTCAGACATTAGTGGAAAGAGCAATAGAATTGGCCTTAAGATGCTTGAGCTTTCTATCCTTGGGATAGTATGCAAGAAGACCTTGCTGATCTCTGTATAATTTTTCATTGCTTTGGTCTGCTTGGGGGGTTGCCCTTGGACTTTATGCTGGTCTTGAAGAGCAAGGCAGAGATGATCTGCTGGGTTTTGAGATGTGTCATTATCTTGTTGAATTTGGGCTTCATGAACCTGGACTCTTGTTGCAAATTGACTATACCACCCTTCAAGGGAAGAGGTGGTCTTGATCAGGCCATCTTTTACCTGCATAAGGCAGTTCCACTGGAAATTGAGTCACCGTCTTTTCTGATGTGGTGTGCTCCTTGAAATACTCTAACCCATTGAGTTTCAAAATACTCTATTAATGGAGCAAAGGCTGCTTGGTTGGCAAGGATATATGGATGGTGGAGGAGGGCGTTGTAAAAGGCATTTGTCTCCTCCTTTCTCAAAGGGGAAAGGGCATTAAAGCAATTGAAAACGTCCTTGGCTTCTTTTGTGCCTTCTGAATTGACAAGCTCATGAAGTTCAAAGCACTTTTGGAGGCAGCGGCAGAGTGCCTGCTGGAAGTGGAACAAGAATCCCTGGGGGGAGCTCCTGAAGACTCAGATGAAGGCATTTGCCTGATCCTGTTTGAAATCCACTACCAGATATTTGTGATAGGAAAGGCTTTCTGGCTGATTCCTGGTTGGGGTGGGACTGTCCTCTTCCTGTGACTGGGCCTTTTTCTTGCACCCTCTGGTCTCCTTGGGCTCCTCTTTGATGGTTGGGAGGATTTTTATCCAACTTGGCCTTTAGAATTGTGATTGCAAGGACATATGTTTCCTGCTTCTTGTTGGAAAGGAAAAAGAAGACCAGGGGAAGAACTAGATTACCAACCTGCCCATGGATATTCCAAAGCTGGCTGAAGAGCTTTGAGCAGGTTGAGAAAGTGTCATCTGCAAGCCAGGTCTTGCATTTTAACAGGTGGCGCAGATCCTGACTTGTAGCAAAGCAGATAATACACTTGGGGGCATGTTGACCATCATTGTGAAGGAGGAATCTCTCTTCATGACATGAAAGCATCTTCTCCACAGTTATAATCAACTGATCAATTGATGTAGCACTGACACATTCAGTGCTCAAAGCATACCTCTGATTGGTGAGGTATCTCTGCAATTCAGAGATGCCACCAACAGTGGCAAGTTGGGAGGTCATTCAAATTGAGGAGGGCATCATTAACTACCTCAGTGGAGGTTCAGTCCCTGGTGGTTGGGATGACCTGGCAAAAAAAACCAGCAGATCAGTTGATACAAGGGGTTAAAAGGCTTGGCACAGTCATGGCCAATAGTTAGGGCTTTGAATCTTGTAAACCCATAAGTGGTGAGCCTTGAAGGACACCCAAAGTAATCACATTTGTAGTGATGTTGACAGATTGGTTTTTTCTTGTCATTACAGCTGAAGCTGTATCTATTTTATAAAAAGCCAGCACTCCCCCTTCTTGGTCATTATAGGGTAGCTGGCAGGGTATGTGGTGGGCACAGCAAAGGTGCCATTTTGATTACAGATATTATGGACTGTATTTAGATCCCAGAGCTCAATTTGCTCATCCACAGGAGCACAAGCTCCTGTTCCTCTTCCTCTTCAGGCTCTGAGGTGGGATCAGAGTGGCAGTTAAAGTTGAATAACTTCATTTGGGGATCAGAGGGGGAGTACACAAATGGAGAGTGAGGTGGGTTGGGCTGGTTTCTTCAGGCTCTGGGGAAGGCGTGGGTGTCTTGGGGGGAGCTTTACCCTTAGCAGGATGCTTTTTAGGGGTAGTTTTGGCCTTCTTGGCCTTGGGAGGAGTGATCTTGGACTTGGAGGCCTTAGAGGCCTTGGGCGCTGCTTAAGTGATAGGATTGGGAGGCATCTAAAAGTGAATTAGTATCAAAATATGAGCAATTTGAGCGTTGTTTTTAAAGAGAAAAATGAGAATGTTTTAATATAAAAGTAGTAAATTTTTACATATAATTGTAGAAAAAGTCTTAAAATATATAATATAAAAAATTTCAATGTTTGACTTTTTGTAAAAAATAATTTTTTCTTAGTAATGAAAGTATGCAAAACTTTGAGTTTTGACTGAAAACTTGCAGTCAAAATGGCGTTTTCAAAGGCAGTAATTGAGGTGCTGTAGCTCAAAAGCATAGTGTTTTTGACCAATTTTTATATTAAATTAAAAAATTTCTGGTGGAGCTACCTCAACTGGGCCAAAGAGTAAAACTTGAATTTCTCAAAGACTAGCTTATACAACTGGGGTTAAAAAGTTCCCAGTTGTTTAGAGGAGGCCAAAAAACTATATATTTGCAAAGTTTCAGTTAATTTCTTACATTCTTTATTAATATGATTTTTACGTTAAAATGTACTTTTAAAAAGCAGAAAACAAGAATTGCGGTGGGGGGATTGATATAGCATAGCCTGGCGTCATATGTAATTTCCCCTTATTTTCTCCTATCCATTGTGCGCATCAAATCAATTGGGTGATATGAAACTTGGTGGAATTTGAAATGGTGTAAATCAAAATGGTATAATCACCCCCTTCTATATTATAATCACTATTAAAACATTTTATTAAGAGAACCCTTGTCAACATATCCATGTATAATAAAGTTATAAATTACATATAACAAAACTGGTTTTTTACCCAGCAATGACAATCACTAGTAGGACTATCATTGTAGTGTCTTTTTAGGTTGTTCTTAGTATAAGTGTTTTAGATTAATACTATAAGAACATCTTCTGGTACTATACAATAGGCTTTATTTTAGTATTGGTATAAGCTTACTTTAGCTAAAGATAAATAGTGTGATTCAAAATGACATAAAATCAAGATGGTGTAAACACGCCCCACACTAAGTGATTTCATGTGTAAATAAAGTTAGCAAAAAGATTTGATTAATCTGACTTGATGTGACGGAATTGAGATGGTGTAAATTTGAGATGCTGCATTATAAGATTATATGTAAATTTTAACTATTTTATTGTTTATTTTAATTTTTTGTGATTCAAAATCACTAACGCAAAATATGCCATCTCAAATTAAATTTGGGATGGTGTAAATGAAAGTGGTGTTTTCAAGATGGTGTGTCCTACCAGGTAGCTCACTCCTCCAGCATGTCCTTGAGCTCTGTCTGGTAGGCATAACCATCTGCGGTGTTTGATATTGCTGAGTAATATTTGATACCCAATGGGGAAACTGCCAACAAAACCCTGCTAAATTGATACAAGATTAGGCCGCGCTTGTAAACGTCAGATTGAATACACTTTTCTCCATAATCTTGGATGCTTTCAGAAATCTTAACATACAACATGAAGATGACTTCATTGCGCGTCCTCATTGCCCTTCCTTTAATTAAATTAATAATGGTTAAATTGTAGGGGTCAGTATTCACTAAACTGGGGCCAGTGAGAATTCAATTGGGCAATATTCTAGCAGCAACCACAACTTCATGCATCCATGAATTGACTGTTTTTTTATTTGTGAAAATGCCATGGAGTCTCAGTTGGAGACAAACATGGACCAGGGGCATCTGCAGGTCACCTTTCATGATGATCATCATAAGGGCTGGGTTTTTTGCTATCAGTTGACGTACAGGCTCCAGTTGGGGTCTTCTTGGGAGAGAGGCCACAATTGGCATGGGCTTGCAGGGTTGCAGCCACAGTGGACTTTGCAAAACCTATTGCAGCCACAATTTTCCCAAGAGATATAAGCATCCCTCACTTTTCAACCATTTTTGAGAACAATTTCTGGGGTAATTAGCTTTCTTCTGCATCTTGCAGGCTGATTGGCTGGAGGTAAGATGTGTCTGTCTTGGGAACTGGATGTTGCCATCTGATTGACTGTTTTTGGATTCTGGCTTCCCTGGGTGGCCCCTTGGCTCAATTGCCTGGTTCCAGATGCCATTGTTGACATGTGATTTGGGTTAGCAGCTGCCTGTGCATGATGGGCAAACAGGGTTATGCTTGAGGACGCGGGAGAAAGAACACACTCCTGGGTAGTGCTTGGGGAGGAGCCTGAGTTTTTGGAATGACCATAGACAGAGGCTTCACTGTTGGAAGACCCAGTGTAGCCCTATATGATTTTTTCAAGGCCAGGGAACAGCTTGTTTATTTGGTTGTTATTAAATGAAGGCATAATAAATTTAATAATAAAAATTAAACTCAAAAAGAGAAGTGTATTTTTTAATTAATTTTATTGTTAAGTATGTTAAGCTGGTGAATAGTAGGATCTAAATTTTAGCCACCCTAAACTGGATAGGGTGGTTTTTGAGAATACCTGTGCTTCCTAAAAGAATCATCACAAAACACTCTAGATCCTTTGACTTCCTGTTTGAGATGCCCATAAATTATATTTATTTTGAATTCACCTCATTTTTTGTTTGAAATTTAGTTCTTGGATTTGACAATCCCGCAATTTTACGTTCAGGTTCTGAATTTACAGTATATTTGTAGAGTGTCATGGCAAAATTATTGTTGATGGTCATTTTGGTGTATTACCTAAGATATTTAAACAAAAGGAAAATGAGATGTAAATAAAAAATATAAATAAACTCAAAATGGTTTTTGAGAGAGAGGAAGAAAGAAAGGGCTTATATGAGTCACTTGTAAATAATTCAGATGTTTCCCAAAAACCCTTTTTTACATTTATGATAGGAACACAAGGCCTAAAAAAAGCTGGCTTGAAGTCAAAGCTTTTTATGTTAAGCTTTCATATTTAATGAAATATAATGAGCTGTTTGTTTCATCTTTGACATTTGAGGATGTTAAGGAGTAATCCAAAATAAATTATTGTGCAAAGTTCTGCACAGATGAAAGACAAACAAAGAGAGCTGATACTACTAAAGGATTAGTAGGGCATGTTCATGAAGTTGGATGCATTAAAAAAACTTATATTTTACATAGGGAAAATAGTATTTTAAATACAACAACTTTTTTCTAAAACTAACTAAAAAATTAATTATATGAGCCAAAGATAGGGTAATAGTGTTGCAACATCTTTGATTACTCCCTCTTGGGGATTAATGCCCCAAGTAAATCACTGAGCAGCTCACCAAGTGGTTCACTGCCCAGGCAATAAACTGGTGGCACCATTATCAGTTAATCATCTATGACAAGGATCACTCAATCCAGGTCTTAATTGGAACACAACTTGATCAAGCCTCGTGACTCAAGAGGAACATTACTCAGATAATCCCCATGATCTCCATGACGTACATGGACAGCATGTGGCTTGTCATGATACTATATAATATCTATATTCATATCAAATAAAGTATCATTCTCTTCTTAATATTCCTCTTTATTTTGTTTATTATACTTCCCAGAAGTATAAACTTGACAGTGGTAGCACAGTTAGGTTATCCATACCTACCCAACTCAAAGGTAAAATTCCTCCCAAGAAAAGAACACAAGCAATGTCGCTCCCTAACAGTTGGAGAGATTACAAAGTAGGACAAGATGTCCCCCCAGGCCTTGTCATCTACAATAATCTCCTTGTACCCATTGACCAGTAAAACTCCCTCAAAACCTGCAGACTGTTCACTATCACACCAATCACAACAGCGCCTATACAACCTGAGATACTCAATATTGTGTTTCAACGCTTACATACCGCTGAGATTGGCACCTTCACAGGACTACACCAGGAAAACGCCTTGCTTTGGATCAACAGCACCAAGAGTAAGTTTGAACAAGCGGAGTACCCCCAAAGACTCTGGGTCAGCAAAATTGCTCTCTGTGTCACAGGAACTGCTTCAAGCTTTGTTACCAAATGGCTAGCCCAACATCCTGACCAAAAGGAAAATCAGGAATTGTTCAAGGCCGCATTCCTCAAAAAGTTCTCCATGAAGGACTCAGACGTGGTAATTATGACCAAACTTTGAACCTTCAAAATGACAGGAACTATCAAAGAATACATTGCAGCATATAAGAACTACATGACCGTGCACCCAACACCATCAACTTTGATGAATCTGGGCCACAACTGGACTTCTACAACAGCCTTCTCACACACATTAGACGTCAGTTTGACATAACCTGCTGCAAGAACCTCAAGAATGTATTCCAAGAAGGAAAACACACAGCTCAGAAGTCTGGAAATCTACACACCACCAACAAGTGCAAGGAAACCCCTGCAGTTAAGAGAGAGCTTTGCCGCAATAAGCAAAACAACCAAGCCAACAGTACCCAGCCTTGAAATGGGAATTGCACTGCACAAGCCAACCAGGCCAGCACCAAAGATACCAATGAGGAGGGAAAAGCTCAGGGGAGTGCTTAGGCAAGCTGCTCTCCCCCTCTTCAAAAAGCTTGTACAGAGAACAGGACGTGGACTCAATCACCATGATCCAGGTTCCCTCCAGCAATCCTCTACTGTTTGCCACCCAATCTGGAAATAAACTCCTTACCTATCCTTTCTGTTTTTGCAGATACCAGGGCACAGCACTATTCAACACTGGAGCCAATCCATCACTCATTAATAAGAGTTCTGCAGACCTCATGAAGTTACCTACCATTTGGAGTAGCATCAAGAAAGTCATCATGGCAGACAACTGCAGCACTCCAGTTACCCACAAGACAAAACCTTTCTGGGCCCAAATTGGAGATGTCCAAACAACAATCAGTGGCCCCATCATTCCAATCCCCAAATAAAATATTATACTTGGATTAGATTGGATGCAAAAGACAAAGCCTCACATTGACAGGGACAGTGCCACCCTCACTATCCAGCAAGGAGAAGTCCACCATCATGTGTACCCAACACATCTTGACACCCTCATGAGGGACCACATCATTGTAAAGATCATGGAAACAGAGAAAGAAACTGACATCAGCAAAATCAATTGGAGCACATGTATGTATGAGGTCATATATTTCAAAAACACAGAAACTCAACACAAACAGAACCCAATTAGAGACCAGCTAGTCAATGAATTTCCCTCCATATTCCAAGAAACACTACCCGGGTTGCCCCCTGATTAGGGTATTCAACATGAGATTGACCTGAAAGGCAGCGTGCCTAAAGCACAACCCATCTACCACCTCACACCACAAGAAGACGACGCCCTAAAGGCTTACCTTGACAAAGCACTTGAGAAGGGCCTCATCAGACCCTTGAAATCACCCTTTGATGCTGCTGTCTTCTCTGTGGCAAAGAAAGATGGAGGCCTCTGCCTGGTCACAGACTATAGGGCCCTCAACAAGGTCACAATAAAGAACAGGTATCCCCTGCCTCTGATTGATGACCTTTTTGATGCCCTGGGAGGGAGTCCCAAATCTTCACAAAAATTGATTTGACAGCAGGTTACCACCAAACTTACGTGAAACCTGAAGCCATTCCAAAGACAGCATTTCAAACTAAATACAGGTCCTTTGAATGTGTTGTCCTCAATTTTGGCATGACAAACGCTCCTAGTACCTTTGTAATCTTCATGAATGAAGTATTCAAGGAACACATTGGGAAATGAGCAATCATCTATCTGGACAACATCATCATTTAAAGTCCTAACCTACAACAACTATGGGAAGATGTCTGTGCAGTCCTTTGTACCCTGCAGGAAAACCAATTGATTGCCAAAACGTCCAAATGTGAGTTCTTCTTGACTGAACTTCCATTCCTTGGCCATATCATCAGCAAGGACTGTATCAAGCTAGATCCAGACAAAATACTCAATATAACAGAGATGCCAGCCCCAAGGAACAAGAGCAAACTCTGCACATTCCTTGGAATGGTAGCCTATGTATGCAGGTTCATTCCTGACCAAGGCGCCCTAACAGCTCCCTTGTCAGCCATCACCGGGAAAACAACCAAATTTGTCTGGACATCCTTACAAGACCAACATTTCCGCCAACCAAAAGAGTACATGGTTACTTCCCCCATCCTGCAATACCCAAACCGTGAGGGTATCTATGAGCTAGAAACCAACACCTCTGATTATGCCATAGGAGGAGTCCTCTGTATCCAAACGGCCCAAAAGGACTTCCTCTCCGTAGCATATGAATCAAGGAAACTATAGGACGGCAAACAAAGATACCCTATACACAATAAGGAATTGGTTGCCATCATACACTGCTTCATGAAATGGCAATGCTATCTGGAAGGAGCCCAGACGTTCAAAGTACTCACCAACCACAAGTCTTTGATATTATTCAAAACACAACAACACCTGTCAAGAAGACAAGCCAAATGGATGAGCCTCATACAGAGATACCCCATGCAAATTGAATACAAGCCAGGCAGAGAGATGCTTACTGCAGACGCCTTATCAAGGCTATACAATAAACACATCCTCTGCACTGATGGCAACCCCAACTGGCCCATGTTAATCATGGGGAATCTCCAGGAAGGGTTCCCACCTGGCGCACCAATGGACATTCAAGAGAAAGTCCTCAAGAACAAAAATCAGTTCAAAAACGTATATGGTACCCTTCACTAAATTCTTCCAAATGGTGACACTGTACCTTACGTCCCATCAACACAAAAGATTGACACAATCCTCTGTTATCACAGAGACTTGGGACACACCTGTAGCAGAAACTTGCATGAATATCTCCAGACTTGCTACTGGAGGCCCAACATGCTAGATGATATCAGAGAGGTACTGGAACAATACAAGGTCTGTGAGAAGTACGCACAAACCAAAGCTCCACCTAAGTCAGTAGTACCTGTATCCATCACACAACCCTTCAAGGTATGGTTGTTGGATATCATGGGACCTATGCCTGGTGAAAGCAAAGGAAAGAAGTACATAATCACAGCCATTGACTATGCAACCAGATGGCCTGTAGCACAAGCCACAAAAGAGCACAAAGGCAATGACGTGAGACAATTCATTGGCAAGGAAATCATAGCAAATTTTGGAAAGCCTGACCTCTTAATCACAGATGGAGGTAACAAACTTAAAGCTATTGACACCAATATCTTTCTTGCCAAAAATGGAATAAGATACGTCACAGCCAGCTCATATCACTCACAAGCAAATAGATGCATTGAACAACTAAACGGCTCTTTAGTGGAAGCCCTCAGTAAGTTGTCTTCCAACAATCCAAAAGCCTGGGTTGACATGCTACCAACTGCCCTTATGGTCTTCAGTACACAAGTCAACCGCAATATGGGCAAAAGCCCTTATGAACTTGTCTATGGTCAGAAACCCTCACTTGTCAGTACAACCACAGGACCATGACTGCCACTTCCAAAGAAGATACCAGACAGCAATGACCCAAAAGTACTACAAGCCAGAAAGGACCGAGAAATAATGGAACAATAAAGGGTTCAGTGGGAAGCAATCCCATTGCAACAAGAAAGGTTCTAAGTTGGGGATAAGATCTGGGTTGTCAATCACAACCAACACAAACTAGACCCAGGGTTACACAGACCAGGCATTGTCATGGAGGTAAAGCCCAATAACACTTACCTCATCAAAGGTATTAGAGCTCAAACTGAATTGAAACGTATGCATCATGCCCAACTCTGTCTGTGTAAGGCAAGAGCAGCCCAACAAAATTCAAGGCTTCCTGTACCCAACGCCAAACTGGATCAATATCAAGCATGTATACCAGATACTCTCAAGAAGGTCCCCAAGGATCTGCCTTCCAGCACCCCAGGGGGAGATGTTGCAACATCTTTGATTACTCTCTCTTGGGGAATTAACGCCCCAAGTAAATCACCGAGTGGCTCACCAAGTGGTTCATTGCTTAGGCAATAAACTGGTGGCACCATTATCAGTTAATCATCTATGACAAGGATCACTCAATCCAGGTCCTAAATGGAACACAACTTGATCAAGCCTTGTGACTCAAGAGGAACATTACTCAGATAAGCCCCATGATCTCCATGACGTACATGGACGGCATGTGGCTTGTCATGATACTATATAATATCCTATATTCATATCAAATAAAGTATCATTCTCTTCTTAATCTTCCCCTTTATTTTGTTTATTATACTTCCCAGAATTATAAAATCCACAATAGCAATTATATCTTTGGATCTGTGTTACTCTCTCATGCAACTCATATATTTGATTCTTGGCTTATTAAAATAGAAAAAAGGTTTTAGCAAAAAATACAGTTAATAAAAATAATATTTATTTTTATTATTTGTATATTTTACACTTTTAAAAAGTTCTTCAGTAAACTGAGAATTATATTAATGTTCAAAAATATATAATTATTACTTAAATAATACCAAAGCAGTTAAAAGACTTTAAAATGCTTAAGCTGGCACCTTGACTTAACCTAATAAATAATGACCCATATGTCCCTCTTATTAGGAATCAAAAGACATAAAGAGAACAACCAACAATAATGGTTGGTGAAAGCACCAGCTATTGTGTAATGATGAAGCTACTTGGAAATTTGGAAAGATTAAGAAAGGGGGAATGCAGACCCAAATGCTAAAAACATTGAGCAGCAGAAGAATTCTTAAAATCAAAATTTGTAAGTAGTAAGTTCCAAGAAAAGGTACAGGAAAAATGTAGCCTATAAAAATAAGAACAAAAATATGAAAGTCAATGATTGGGAAATGGAGACCAGATTCTGCAAATGAATCACTTGTCAGATGGGTTCCACAAACTCTTCAATTTGGCTAGAGATGCCGCAGACAACAGTGTGATTGCCGCAGACAATGTGAAATCAACACTGCATGTTGAAGTTGTGTGTACAGGAACATACATGAACAGGATTTTGAGTTCCATTGATTTTACGGCAACAGAAGCAGAATTAACTGTAGGGATGCAAAATGATAATCTAAAAGTGGCCAAGTCAACAATTTAAAATTTCAAAATTAAATTAAAAAAATTCATCTTGAATTAAAAATTATTATGGCCATATAAAATACTTTTTATTCATTCTCTCAACTAAAAGAGCCAAGAAAATGTAGTTACTTTATTATAAAAAGCCATTTGAAATTTTAAAATGTGGCAACTTAGCCACTTTTAGATTATCACTTTTGAATTCTCATTTTTGCAACCCTACAGTTAATTTTGCTACTGTTGCCAATTTTACTTACCAGAAATAAATAAAATGTCAACTGAAGTATAATATGGTTTTATTCAACTACTGAAGTAGTTGTGAGCTACAACCCAGCTCATATAGATCAAGTGGGAATGCTGGCATCAGCATCTTGAATTCTGATAACCAAACCTCCGGAAGTGAGCAAAAATTTCTGACATCATAAATTAATTTTTGGGCCAAAAAACACTAAAATACCTGATTTTTGGGTTTACAGGCCTTAAATAGCAGGATTTTGGATTCTGTTTGAAGGTGCACCTGATTGGCCACCATCCACTTCCTATCAATTGCTTGATTTAGGTCATTGTAAGCTTAAATATCCTTCTTCTTATTGGTGGCTCCTTTTTGCGTATTTTCTTAGGGCAAGCAATGCCAGCTAAGATGTCTTTATCCATGACATATTGTAGCTGGTGTCATAACTGTGCTATTTTAGCAGAGTTACACGGGGAAAAATATTTAGAAGATAGATAATAATCTTTATTGGGAGATAGTGATTATATAGTTCATGTGAATCAATGGATAACAGGAACATGATTGGTGATCACACGGTTGGATGAAAGAAGGGGGTGGCTTGATCCTGATAATGAGTCAAGCGCCAAAACAAGGTATCCACTGTAGAGGATCATCATCTGTTAATGTTGTTGGATTTGGTAATTCAAGTTGACTTCCTAGTCTGGCTTTGAGTGACTGGATAATTGGATTGCGGGTCACAAAACCGCTTGGTTGGAACCTTGCTGGCGGGTTGAGCCTGCAGTTTTGACACTGGATGTAAATTCACTGCCCCCTTTGGCCTTGGACAAAACAGTCTTACCCTGTTGTACAAAGAAATCCTCTCAAAGTTTGGCTAAACCACTCAATTCACTTTGAGATTTAGCCCACACTATTGATGAAAGATTTGTTGTTGCATACTCTGTGGAGTCTCCACCCTTCACTGCCCCTTCCATGGAAACAACCCTGATCAATTTAGACTATTTATTAGCCTGGTATTGACCATTGTTAAAGAGCATTAGGACCACCCAATCAAATTGCTCCACATCAGCTCCTTTAAAGTCAATTGATCAATAAGCTCCTGGAGGCAATTCCAGCCAGTCAGAGGGTGCTTTGGAAATTAATCCAAAACTCTTCAATTCTCCTGACTCAGGTCAGCAAATATTATCACCTGGCCAATCAGGTTCCATTCAGTTGGTCATGGGATAGCCCAGTGGCAACCCATCCCTTTAAACATAGCCAGGGGACTTTTAGTCCCCTGCTTATTGATTTTCTACTCACATTAAAGTTTTTAACTGGTTTTCTACATTTTTTACAAATTTTGTGAAGGACAAACTCCTGTTGAGTTCTCTATAAATTTTAGAAGTGTTAGTTTTTTTTCTATACTTATATTACCTTTCCTCAGTGCCATTTAAAACCAGCTTTTTCCCAAAACCTCCTAGGGAAGCGCCAGCATATAGCCATTGCTTTGAGCCTTCACACTCTCTAAATTTTGCTTCAAACTTGAATTTTAAATTAACAGTTAGTATATTTAACTACTGTTCCCTTGATTTTCCCTTGTTTTTGCTTGTTTTCAATCCCGCTTTTGTCCCAGGAATTGTTGAAGCCACCTGAGTCTATCCCCAAGGCTGTCCAGATCACTTTAATAATTTTAAAATATCTGGCTTGCAGCTCCTTTGACTCCAAATTTTCTGATGATCATAAATATGATACTCCCTGTTCTCAAGTTTGTGGTTTTTTCCCTGGTCCTTTTTCTGATGCTCTGCTGGACTATTTCCCCAGACCTTTGGTTCTGCATCTCCTCTTTGGCCCGCCTAGTGAGCAATAATCCATCTAGCCTGTTGCACTTGCCTAGTGGTCTTTTCTATTTGGAGAGGCTCTCATTAAGAGTCTTACCTATGATGACTTGGATCTGTACACTCCAGACTCCAACTCACTTGCCCTGCCCATTGAGGAGATGTCTGCACCCTCACCCCCCCTGGAGGATGAGGTCCTTGTACCCCTGCCATCAACTGAGGCCTTGGTTTGCAGTTCCTCTTGCGCACCTTGGTTACTCACTGGGCTTATGTCAATGGGACTAAATGCTTATGTTTCATAACTGCCCCTGGTCTCCTCCCTTTGGTCTCCTTTTAGAGCAGCCATCCCAGTAATTTTCTGGATGGTACCCTGGTGGTTTGTCTCACTAGGGTGGGAGCAGAACTTAGTTAGTTTAGCCCCCCTATCTCACACTGGGCAACAAACATAGCAACACTAATATACATTGATTAGTAAACCAACCTTTATTCATAAAACATCATCCCACACCTGCAAGCCATCTCCAATTTTTATCATAGTACCTTATTTGGAGTGAATAAAATGCCATTATGTGCATCAGGAATAGGTATCTTAAAAGCTTTAAATGACTATTTCTAATTTAAAAGGGCCACAATAGCTTAATATACTTATAAAGCTTTATATTTATATGTCTTTAAATTAAGTTTCAAAGTTTTTTTACAATAAAAATTGGCTATTAGTACAATAAAAACTTGACAATACTTGCTAAAAAACTCTACAAAAAGTTGTGCTTGATTTTTGTTGTATCTTTTATATACTGAATCCACTAATTTTCAAAAAAATGAATGACTAAGGATTTTAAATGGTATAAATGAAGAAATGTAGCTTTTCAAAATATCTAATTTTATCCTATTTTAGAAAAAAATCATTCTTCAATATTCTCCCATTATGCCACACTTTTATTACCAAAAATAGTTTCACATTGAATTTTAAAAATATATTATGATATGGCTAGAAATAAAAAATGGAATATGTAGTGACTTTTATTATATATAAATATTATACTTAAAATGGTTCTTATAATGAAAATTAACCTTTTTTAAAAAAAAACTTAAAGGTGTAAGCTTTAAAACCAGAAAGAAAGGTATTTGTTTTATAAGATGTTTACTATATTATGAACCCTCTTTAGGCTGAAAATAAGCTTGTGTGGCGCAATTGGCTAGCGCAATAGATCTATATGGGACAATATCAATACAGTGCACAATATTCTTGAGCGCCCAGATAGACAACATGAGGGCTACCTTCTCTTTCTTGACATGGAGAAGGCTTACAACCGAGTGAGCTGGGAATACCTGGACAAAGCCCTATTGGCAGTGGGTATTCCTAAAAAATTCCAAGAATGGATTCATACTCTTTATAAAGGCCTTGAAGCCCAAATCATAGTTAATAATGAACTTACCAAACCGGTTAAAATACACCAAGGTTTAAGACAAGGCAACCCAATGTCACCTATACTGTTCAACTTTGCCTCCAACTTAGTGCTAGCAGCAGCAGAAAGACAGATTCAAGGCATTCAACACCTGGGTCAATGGCCACTGCAAGCCCTCGCTTTTGCCGTCAACACATTATTTGGACTATCATGCGCACAAGATGCTGAGAGGTTCCTTGATATCATGCACCTATACCAGAGCGCATCCAACGCAAAGGTGAACGTGGACAAGACAACTGTAATAAAATGTGGCTCTCCACGGTTCCAACCTCCCACAGGATACTACCACAGCCCACCTGGTGAATTCTTCTGGCATCTGGGCATCTTATTCACAGATAAGGGGATAGCATTAAGAGAGATGAAATCCAAACTACTCTCTAACTTAGTTAACAGAATGAGCAAATGGAAATATAAGTTACTAGATTTGGAGGCAAAGGTACAAGCGCTCAACATCTTTGTATACTCCAAACTCTGGTACATGGCCTACATTATTCCCTTTACAAAGACTTTTGAAAAGAAGGTAGGTATAATTACCAGAACTTTCATATGGGGAAGCCCGCAACAAGCCCCCATTGGCTTGCAGCACCTCTATCCCCCTAAAAATTCTGGTGGCCTTGGCTTACAACAGGTGGCAGTTAAAGTCAAACTTATGTGGGCCAAAGGATTCCTGGACTCCATTGAAGTCTACTTCCGCAGCCCAGCACTGGGCAGAGCCTTTAATATGGTGGCGTCTGTATTGAAAAAACCCTTCAATACCAACTCCTTGCAAATGTGGATGCTAAAACATAAAAAACTACACACTAAGAATAATTGTCCACCCTTCTGGAAAGAAGTGTGGAGGACTCTACAACAAGGGAAATGGTCTATCAATGTGTGTGATCTCTCCAGGGACAACAAAGCAAAACTCAAAGCCTTTGACATATTTTTCTGTAACACAAAAGAAAACTTGGAGAAAGGCAGGGTCTCAATAGAGATAATGAAAACAAAATACCCAGCTTTCATAAAGGGCATAGAAACAGACACCAACACATTCACCAAAGTCTGCTAATGCCCCCCAGACCTGAACACCCAAGACTGTTTATAGATTGGTCTCAAGAAGGCCTGGACGTGTAAATAGCTCTGTGTGACTACATCAATTGCATGAACTGCAGACTGGTGATATACAAACATCAAATAACCACATGGAGAATAATGAATAGAGCTTTCAAAACTGATACACACAGCAGAGAAAACTATCCATATAAAGGATGCACCATTTGTGGTGACAGTACAGCCAGCGTGGACCATAGATATTTCTTATGTCCAACCAGCTGGGCCATATGGAAGCTCATATACAAAGCCATAGGGATCACCAAACCCAGGTCCCATACTGAAGACATCTTCTGCAAAAAGCTTCAAACCTTCCCTTTCCAATTCAGGTCAATCCTGTACCACAGTGCCCTGTGGACTATCCACACTGCCTGTAAAGCAATGGTATATTGGAATAAGCCAATGATTCCTCACATAAACATTTTGGGTTTCAAATCTGTAGTGGACTTGACATTGGATAGAATATCCAAGTTTTCCAGACTGATCCCTGATGGGAAAAACCAGGTTAAAGCAGTACTAGACAAACAATCTTTGGTTTACAAAGATTTCAACACGGGCCACCTAGCGTTCAGTTGGCACCCAGCTCCAAGTCCTGTCTCAGGATGAGTCTTTCCTTTACTGGGCGACCCCAGATGGTGATCCCCCCTTGCCCCCCCCTAAAAAAATTTTTCCTCCCATTAAAAATTTTACCAAAAAAAAAGTGGCGCAATTGGCTAGCGCGTAAGACTGTTAATCTTGAGGCTGCTGGTTTGATCCCAGCCATGAGCATTTTTTATTTTTGTTGTATGCAACTAATACAATGGGCAACTCTGGATAGAGATCCCCCTTTGGCCCCCCAAATTTTTTAATAAAAAATTTCCAAAAAAAATGTATGCAACTAATACGTTACAGATAAGCTTATAGATATAATCATCCTAAATTTTACATAATAATATGCAAGTAACTTTTAATTTTTCCAATCATGCTAGTTTTGATGGCTTATCATAACTCATTATTTTATTTGCATAAAAAATTAAGTTAGGTTTGAGCCCAAACTCCATTGATTTTTAGAGCTAATTATTATATTTTCTTTCAGTACTTCAACTAATATTTTAATAGCATTTAGTACTATTGACGGATATGCATATTTAAAAAGTGATTTATGACTAGAAATGCAAAAAAATAAAATCGATCCAATAGCGATTAACAACCGAATAAGCAGTCCACCTTTTCCAAATGACCTTTTAGCTTTGAAGCTAAGGTGAATTTCGTTATATTTATAGTAAAAACAACTCAATTAAGTAAATATGGGAAATAAGGTGACTTATAATAGGTTGAATAAATTATTATATAGCCTAAAGTTCACAATAAAATTTTAAATGTTTTTTATTTATAAGAGCAAACGGAAAGGGGGAAGTAATCCATAAAGGGTAACATGGTTTGTAAACGCCCACAAAACTCAAACTTAACAAATCAACATCCTTGAAAACATAACCTAGAATTTAAAAACTCATCGACTCAAATATTAACTACAAATTAATAAAAGTCAACTCAAGATCCTCTAAATTAAAACTCAAATCCAAATGACATATAACTCAGTACTTCATGATATTAATTGATTTGATTCAAAAAATGATACCTAGTTTAGTATTTTTATTTGATATGGTTAAATTTATAGAGTATTGTGACAGGTATTCCCAAACTAATATTAGGCCATGGCCCAATCCAAACCAACCTATTAACCAAATGTGCACCAAATTATATTCACACTTCCTTCAATAGCATCCAATACTACACCATCTACCCTTACTCAGTCAATCCAAGTAACATTGAACCTCTCTACATGTCCCTATATAATTTATCTTTATCATAAGTGCCACAATATCTGTATCTCTCATAAGAGTATACAGTCATATTTAACCATTAAAATACCTCTCCTCTCATATTTCTCCTTTAGCTGTTCCCTACAGCATATTTAGAATTATGGTATCATCAATATATTTTCTTCATCCTAACACCTAGACAAACTTAATCTACACACTCATATATAAGAAGCAGATTATCAACATATAATGTATATTCTTCCTAAAATAAATCAGCATTATATCATATTAAACAGTTTTAGATCTTTAGACCCTCTGAAATGGAATTATGATTCCTACTGCACAATTCAACACCAGTTATTTTCCAATATGCATTTTTACCTATGCCAAAATTTAGATTCCAGATTAATGTTATTGTTTTTTATATACTTCTGGGAAGTATACAATAAAATATGGATAAAATTTAAGAAGATAATGATATCTTTATTGGATATATAAGAATACTTATATAATGAAGTGATAAACCACATGGCACTCATGTAGATCAGGGTAGCCAAGGGGTGTTTGGAAGATATGGATCCCTTTGGAATTCAAAATTTTGATCCAGGGCTAATAACTGTATTTAATATTAGTGCTACCTTTACTTGGCAACCAAGTCATTTATTGGGGAATATTTTACAAAGAGGTATTAATCAAAAATATTGTGATATCTCCCTAGGATCTTGGAAAATGGAGCTTTGGGTATTATCTTGAGAGTATATGAGAGAAGTGTTCAGTATTGATTCAGTTTGGCCTTGAATATTGATAGGTGGTAATATCTTTGTGGATTTCTTATTTTGTATAATATGAGTATATTGTGGTGCATTAACTTTAGAGTACTTTGGGTACTGTGAGATTAGGATGATTGACCACAAATGATCAGGCTAATCAACACACACAGATCTTTATCAGTTACATACCATATTATCACTTGATCAATATTCTATTAAGTGTAGTAATTATATGATGTGTAATCACCAATATATTAAAATAGATATGGCAGTTATACAATGTGTAGTTGTTAGTTTATTATGATAGATGCAACAGTTATATGCCATATTATCACAGATCATCATTCCAATGTGTACTGATTATACGCCGTATAATTCCTAGTTTATTATAATTGATATTAGCATTATACACCGTATAAACGTTAGCCAATGTAGTGTTTATCATTGATTACACGGCATGTAATCTTGAAATCATCAATCATATAATGCTCATATTATCCTACTGGACGTTGTATCAACTCAGTCCCACCCAACCTGATGGACATATATGAGTATATTAAACAATTGATGTGCATATGGATAAGAAATACCGAGTTTGGATCAGCATCACACAGTGTATAATTGGGTTCCTTATCAGTTTGGGTCAGCATTACACGGCAGATAATCCACAAGTCAATATTGGATCAAGTCCACTATTATACGGCGTATAATCCCTAATCCAACCTGTTGCATTAAAAAGCAGAATGCTTGCCAGACAGAAAAGGATCACTGATTAAGCCTTTCAAATGGAATACCAGAATTCTACCTTCCAATGTTGGAGGACAGATTAGGGGCCATTTTAAGCGTCAACTAAATACGACATAGTTTCCCAGCGCAATAATAGGCATGCAAGATACAGCCAATCAATAAATGATAGTAGGTTAGCTCAAGAAGAGCGTAGGCTGTAGCTGAAGTGTGATGTACGCCTGCTAAGCCAGTAGCAACACACATGCCAAGGACAGCCAATCAGGATAGACGTAGCCAGAAAGGATGGACCTATTGTAAAGGTAGCCACTGAGAACTGTCTGAAAGGACAAGAACAAGGGTTGTTGCAGTATATATAGATACAGACACCTGAAAGGATAACAAAAAGTTCTTAGTTACACCTGGATAGATTACAGCCACTGGCTAGATTGTACTCCAGTTTCAATAAACGTAATTATCTTCAAAGTTCTATTCTATTATAGTCTGTAGTGCTCTTGCATAGGATTAGTTAGAGTACATTGGCAAGGCTAACATCTATCTGTAGCTTTGAACATACCAGCAATAATCCAAGCTGCTCAACATTGGTGCTCACTCAAAATTGAGCTTCTGCCAATGTCCACAGAAACTGTCCCCACCCGCCAAGGATTGTCCTTGACTCCGCCTCTGCCCAGCTTTGCTGATAAGCATGGGTTTGAGATTGAACCATCTGACAGTGAGAGTTCTCCTGTATTTTCTGTGAGCAACCCTGTGGCCGTTCACCCTCCCACAACTGTCCCTTTGGTTGTAGCTCCCCTGCCCTCTGTTCCTGAGGGCTCTGCCTTGGTTGGTGCCTATGATCACACATAGATTATAGAGCTGGCTGAGACCCTACTTTGTGGATTCAACCTCTGTCATTCCAATCAACCTGACCAGAGCCTCAGCATCTTCTTTCACTATTGTGACCAGGAGACTTGTTGGAAGCTCTACTGGCTTTATTGAAACACTTCATTACAAGTCCTCCAGGAGCACCTTTCTGGAGGAGAACACACCGTAGAATACCTTGCTGGCTTTGTATAGCTCTCTGTAAAGCAGCTCCAGCTTGTTGCTGCCCGCCAGAATCTTGAGTTGTCTTCCCTGGGTGAAGCCCTCTTCTCCTGTTGTTGTGATTGGGCTGAGCAGTGGGCCATGGCATATGCCTCCTTTTTGGAGATGTGTGCCATGGTTCTGTCTAATCAGGCCATGGGGGGAATGCTCATGCCTGTATTGATGAACTTATTGACATCCTCAACAAAAATTTCAGGTCTATGGTATAGAGGGCAATGGACGCTTGTGGAGCCTCTCTGGCATGGCTTCATGACGTACACAAGTTCTGTGCCAAATTAGATAAGTTCAGCGTGAATGTGGCAGATGACTTGGCCACCACTGACCAAAATGTAATTGCCCTAGACAAGGAGGTAAAACAGCTGGGTTTGTGTCTCCACCAGTTAAAGAAATATGTTCTGGATGACTTCAAGAGACTAGAAGCAAAGGTTGATAGCTATATGAAGGTATCTCACTCAGCCACACCCAAAACACTGCTGTACCCAAACAGTGCCAGGATTACAGCACTGGAGACAAAGGTAGCAACCCTGGAAAGCATAATTGGTGGATACAGGGAGGAGTTTGCCAGAGCCCACAAAACCATAATGGTCCTACAATCAGAACAAGTGACCATGGATAATGCTGTTTCACACTTGTCCAAAACCACACTGGGTGTGGAGTCTGAGCTTTGCCAGAAAAGCCTGCGGATGGACAATCTGAATGTCCACAACTTCCTGGCCAGAATGGAAGACCAGGTTAACCTACTGGAAACAAAAGGCTGTAAATGCATCCCCACCAGCCAACAGACATCATCATCTGTGCCTACTAATCACTATGAGGACGCCAACAACATCTCTGAGGAGGAAGTGGAACACACAAACAGGGGGATTCCCAAGGTGTTCACTACCTTTCCTACCAGAGAGCCATTCACACCAAAAGCCGCGCCTAGGGCTAGGCATAGTTATACGGCAGATAGGTAATAAACTACCTCTCTCTGCTAGCCCACTGAGCCTTCAATCACTAACAAACAATTCAAACTTCTCAACCTCCCTAAATTTGACAAGCAAGGGAACATGCATTCCTTTCTAAGACTTTTTGAAATGGCAATGAGAGGCACCAGCAATCACCAGAAGGCAACCACACTCATCACCACCCTTGACACAGTAAGCATCAACTTAGTGATGCCACAACTACATGTGACTGACTGGAGCTACCAAGAAGCAATACAGGCTGTACTAAAGGAGTTCAGTGGAGAGAATATCCTCTTTACCAGGAAATCCTAGTTTGGAGCCATAAAGTTTGCCCCAGGCAAAACTCTGCAAAAATTTGTAGAAAGATTCTATCATGACATGCTGGTACTCCTTGGTTCTGAAACAATCTCCACCTTTGACATTTGTGCTGTGATAAAGCAAGCAAACCATCCTTATAAAAAACTTCACAGAGCAATAGCCCCCGCCTACACAAAGGGAAAGAATGTTTTAGAAATTGTGGATTGTCTTTGTAGCCACACTGAAATGTTTGGTCCCCCTAATAGGCCTAAACCCAAGCAGCCAAAGACAGTCTACAAAAAACCACGCTTCCAGAAGGAGGATCCTGATAAGCCCTCTACACACCCTCCTGATGTGAAGGGTCCCTATTGCATTCCCTGCAACACAGCGGGACACCAGAAATCAAAATTCCCAACCAACGCCAAGAAGGTACACATTGTACAATCCCATCCTACTAGCATCAATGAGGGAAAAGCCAAGGCAGAGTAGAAGAGGGAAATTCTACCTCCGCCAAATCCCTCAACCTTCCTATCAAACCTGGCCCTAAAGTACACCACCCCAAAGAGCTGCATGAGTACGCAATTCATATGGTTGTGGCCAACAATCTCTATGCTGTGACTACATGCTCTCAAACTAAAGTCAAGCACAAAGAGGCCGCCCTGGCTGAAGTATCAAAACCATTTGCAGCCCAATTGCAGGACGCCAGAGAAAACTGCTGTTTGCCATGCTCCAACAACACCCCAAACTTGAAGTCAATACAAGTAGCTTTCCCTCTGGAGGAGTTTAAGTCCACATACCCGAATGTCTGCAAAATCCTGCTTTGCACCTTAAAGAGTGACAAGGATAATGGGATACACACATTAAAAAGCCTCAATGACTCTTATATTGATTGTACCTACATTGACATATAGGTTAACAAACATTGCATTTGAGCAATAGTAGATAGTGGTGCTCCATTTAACATCATCTCCACTAAGATGATGATAAAATTGGGTATAGCCTCAGATGCTGACTACAGATTGCCCTTTGGTATAGCTGGCAAAGAACTCACTTACTCTGTGGGAGCATACAGCGCACTATCTATGTAATTTGGCTCCATTGCAGTATCTGTCCCAGCAGTTGTACTACCAAATGACACCTACAATTTTCATATAGGCGCCTCCTTCCTGGTAAAATATGGAGCCATGACACATTGGGGCCTGGCCATCTTCAAAATCCTTGGTCAAACCTTACCCTTGTTCTTCAGTAGGGAAGGTTAAGACACCGCTCCCAAGCCCTGCAAATATGTCAACCTGGCCTAAACTGACAGAATTTTCCCTGTGGAATACAAACTTGTTGGGAAACATAGACGTAAACCTCCTACAAAGATTCTGGAACATAAGGGTATTACACTGAGGACCAGGTCTGCATTTTCCCTGGAACCTGGACACCAGAAGATTGCAGAGACTGGGTTATCTGTGGTTGTATCTGAGGGCTATATGGAGAAGTCATTGAACCCTGGGGCCATTCTTGCTTTGAACCGTGCATTGTGCCAGGCATTGTTACCCCTGGCCAACAGGAGATACATGTACTCTTGGCCAACCTCACAAAGAAGACACTTTCTATCAAGAAAGACCAAGTGGTAGGCTTCTTACACTTCTAACCTGTGGAGGAACTATCCAAGGTTAAGGGATTTGTTACACTCAAGGAAATAAATATACCAGACAATCCTGGACCATTAGTATACCTGACTACCCCCTTAGCTGACCTTTCCTCTCTTGGTCCTGAGGAGTAAGCTTGGGCATCTTTGCTGTTCAAAAAGTACCGCTCAATTTTTGCAGAAAGCAATCATGACCTGGGTTGTGCTGAAGGAGTAACCCATCACATTGATAAAGGAACCACTCCTCCAATCTGTATGCGCCCCATACAACAAGAAAAAGCCAATAAAGAAGTTGTCTCAGAAGTCAGCAAACTGCTGAAACAAGGCATGTTGGTTCCATCTAAAAGTCCTTGGGCATCTCCTATCCTGATTGTCAAGAAGAAAGATGGCTCTAACCAAGTTGTCATCAACTATTGATACCTCAACAAGGTCACCAAAAAGGACTCATACCCCTTGCCTTGCATAGATGACACATTAGACTGCCTTGGAGGCGCCAAGTAATTCTCTGCCATGGACCTCATATCAGGCTATTGGCAGATTGAACTACCCCCCAAAGAACAAGAAAAATGCGCCATCATAACCTCACAAGGACTATTCTAACCAACAAGGATTCCACAAGGGCTGTGTAAGGCCCCAGAAACCTTCCACCAAGCTATGGACACCATCCTTGGTGACCTTAAACTCTCCTATGTCCTAGTGTACTTGGACAATATCAATGTCTTCTCTAGGACTTTCACTGAGCATCTAGCTCACCTGAAAGAGGTCTTTAAGAGGCTAGCAGCTGCCAATATTAAGATAAAGCTGTGCAAGTGCCAGTTCTTCAAGGACCAGCTGGAATATCTGGGCTTTGTCATAGATAGTCAGGGCCTGCATGCTCAGCCAGCAAAAACTGAAGCTATATCTAAGATAAAGCAACCTGAGTCAAAACGCAATGTGTAGATCTTCTTGGGAATGGTTGGTTACTATCAACGTTTTATCCCCCACTTTGCAGCCATTTGAGAACCTCTCTTCCATTTGCTGAAATTGGGAGTTTATTTTGTATGGAGTAAGCAATGTCAAGGAGCCTTTGACAAACTACAATTGGCCTTGTCAAGCAACCCTGTTCTGATGTACCCAGACTTTGACAGACCCTTCATGAATCATACTGATGCCTCACTTACAGCAGTTGAGGCTGTACTATCCCAAATCAACAACAAGGGACTTGAACACCCTGTAGCATACACTAGTAGAGCGCTAAACATTCATGAACGCAATTATATGGTGACAGAGTGTGAATGCCTGGCAGTCATCTACACATGCAAGCAATTTTGGGTCTACATCCTTGGTGTACGGTTCACAGTGGTCACAGGCCACACATCCCTATCTTGGCTCCAGAGCCTCAAGGATCCAAAAGGCTGACTTTCCCAGTGGGCGCTGAAACTACAGACCTTGGACTACAAACTCATTCATTTCCCTAGTAGTAAGCACCAGAATGCAGACTGCCTATCCCGCTTATCCACTGTGGCCTTAGTGAGCCCATTAGCAGATCAGCTGTACCACAAAATGATGACTGGGAAGTTTAGCAACGAGCCCAAGAAAGTGCAGCATATCCTACAAGACCTTTGAAAGGATACAGTACTACACAATGGTGTGCTATACAAGCTGGTGAATGTCAAGGAAAACATATTCCCTTCTCCCTATGAAAGGACTAGCATTGTCACAGCTGCTTATAAGGCAACAGGTCATGGTGCCTTTTGGAAAACCAAGGTGATCATTTCTTGCACCTACTTCTGGGAAGCAATGAATTTTATATTCAAGAGACAATCAACTTCTGCATTGAGTGCCAAGGGAATAAGCCACTATAAAAAAGCACAACTTACCAAGTAGTGCAACCCCATTTTTCCTGGCATACCATATCAATGGATGTAGTGGGACCACTCCCATGTAGCAGCCCTGGCTTTTGTTATGTGATAGTGGCTATAGATCACCTAACTAAGTGGGTGGAAGCCCGGCCTCTAAGGAAAGTAGATGCCCCTTCCACAGCAAAATTTTTCTTGGATGCCATTATACTTTGCCATGGCTGCCCCCAGTTCCTACTCTCAGATAATGGGACTAACTTTATGGCCTCAGTAATATTGAGAGTGAACAACCTCATGGGAGTTTGTGGGGTACTCTTCACCCCATATCACCCTGAAACCAACAAGATGGTGGAATGCATCAATGGTACCCTAACCCATATCCTCCAGAAATTAGCTTCTTCACATACATCTTCCTGGGAAACGTACTTAGGAGCAGCAGTGTTTGCGTACAACATTTTGCTTCACTCTACCATAGGAGCGTCTCCATTTTAACTGATGTATAGCCACCACCCTGCCATTCTGCCTGTCCTATACTCAGCCACAGGTGACCCAGGACAACTTTCCTACAATCAGTACCTAGGACATCTGGCCAATATCCTCATTGAATTGCAGGCATCCTCTTTTAGCAACACAGCTATCAAGACCCAAGCCATATTTGAGAGGGACTCCACTAATAGAGCCCCATTGCCTTCTTTTGAGGTAGGGGAGGGGGTTGCATTCTGCGACACTCAAGGGGAAGGTAGATCTCACAAACTAGACAAGCTATGGGTAGGCCCCTTTGAGATCATAGAGAAAATCTCACCTGACGTCTACACCATCAAGGATAAGGATAGCGGAAGCATATTCAACCGCGTACATGCAAAGTTTCTACGTCCATTTTGCACCCCAAAGGAAGGGCCTAATTAAAAACTATCTGAACTTTTCATAAAAGGAAATAACATAAGTAATATAAGCACATCACATAGTTCATAACAAGAAAAATATAAAAATATATAAAAAATATAAAAAGATATAGAAAGTGCATTATATTGGAAGCAGACTTAGTCCTATAAATCTTTATTACTGAGTGCCCTTCTCAGGCTCCTCAGGGACATGGTGGGTGGTAGCCTCCACATAGTCACCAAAAGTGATGATGTCCACCACCTGATAGAGGACAACAACATTCCAAAGCCACATATGTTGCGCCTCCGGGAGAGCTGCTCCCAGTGCATAATGGGCGCAGTCAAGGCCAGCTCCTCATCTGCAAGGCAACCCAGACCACACTAAATGGGGAAGCACGCCCCCAACACCAGGAGCTCCACAATAAATCCCTCTGAAAGATATTCAACCAGAAGGCCCTGTTGATAGCGCAACACTTCACAGCAGTAGAATTCCAGGATGGCCTGCATCTGGCCCAAGGAACCGCAAGGAAGCAAAGGCTTGGGGACCAGGAAAAGGTTACCCAACAAAACCATGTGGGGAAGATACCCAGAAGAATCTCCAGTCTTCAATCTCTCCAGGTTAATATTGATGACATTGGCCAGCCAGTTGTGCTGGTTGTCAGCATATTGTAGTCCCCACTGTCAAGTAGAATTGGGACTAGGCCCCCAAGCACAAGACCAGACCTGCACCACTGCACGGTTAAAGTCAATTATCCACACATATTTGGAAAGCAAAGCCACATATAGGCAGGGCGGCTCTACCAAGACCCCCTCCAGAGGCCAATCCAGCTCACAGAGGGCCACAGAGTGAACAGCAGGAGGGTGATATTTCTCCACATGTCAAAGACAGGAGTGAACATTCACCCCTTGCTTGCGAGACAGGAGGACAAAGAGGAACTCACTCAGGAACTTGTATCCCTGAAAGAGGCTGTTGACCTCAAGGTCCATATGATTAGGTTCATACAAAAGAATAAAACTACCCAACAGAGTAGGGTCAGGAGCATATGGTACAGCAGGCAGTGGAGGAACCATGGCCCTGGCCTGCCAGACTAAGGTCTACTGAGGTAGCCCAATTGGCATCCCCAGTCACCAGAGAGGACAATTCTCCTGTTTAACCTCCTGCTCCAAAATAGGGCTGTGAGGATGCTGGAACAGATTAATGACCACAATAGTAGCCAAGGACAACTCTGAGCAAGTATCACTCTTGTGAGCAGTAGTGAACGCCAACCATAAAACTGGAGGTGGTGTGCCTCCTTACTCTGGCAATTGAATTCCTGACAACACTCCTCTGACATGGTCACCAGGAACTCCTGATACTCCTCCTAGGTGCTGAGACAGGAAGATGCTGTTGAGAAAGCCATATGCATGATTCTCTTCTTACCCTACCTATTTATGATCAATAGGGGGGAAATGTGAGATTAGGCTGATTGACCACAAATGATCAGGCTAATCAACACACACAGATCTTTATCAGTTACATGCCATATTATCACTTGGTCAATATTCTATTAAGTGTAGTAATTATACACTGTGTAATCACCAATATATTATAATAGATATGGCATTTATACGTTGTGTAGTTGTTAGTTTATTATGATAGATGCAACAATTATACGCCATATTATCATATATCATCATTCCAATGTGTACTGATTATACACTGTATAATTCCTAGTTTATTATAATTGATATTAGCATTATGCGCTTTATAAACGTTAGCCAATATAGTGTTTATCATTGATTACACGGCGTGTAATCTTGAAATCATTAATCATATATTACTCATCTTATCCTACAGGATGTTGTATCAACTCAGTCCCACCCAACCTGATGGACATATATGAGTATATTAAACAATTGATGTGCATATGGATAAGAAATACCGAGTTTGGATCAGCATCACACAGTGTATAATTGGGTTCCTTATCAGTTTGGGTCAGCATTACACGGCAGATAATCCACAAGTCAATATTGGATCAAGTCCACTATTATACGGCGTATAATCCCTAATCCAACCTGTTGCATTAATAAGCAGAATGCTTGCCAGCCAGAAAAGGATCACTGATTAAGCCCTGAAAATGAAATACCAGAATTATACTTTTCAATGTTGGAGGACAGATTAGGGATCATTTATAAGTGTCAACTAAATACAGCGTAGTTTTCCAGCACAATAATAGACGTGCAAGATACAGCCAATCCATAAATGACAGTAGGTTAGCTCAAGAAGAGCATAGGCTGTAGCTGAAGTGTGATGTACGCCTGCTAAGCCAGTAGCAACACACATGCCAAGGACAGCCAATCAGGATAGGCGCAGCCAGCAAAGATGGACCTATTGTAAAGGTAGCCACTGAGAACTGTCTGAAAGGACAAGAACAAGGGTTGTTGCAGTATATATAGATACAGACACCTGAAAGGATAACAAAAAGTTCTTAGTTACACCTGGATAGATTGCAGCCACTGGCTAGATTGTACTCCAGTTTCAATAAACATAATTATCTTCAAACTTCTATTCTATTGTAGTCTGTGGTGCTCTTGCATAGGATTAGTTAGAGTACATTGGCAAGGCTAAAATCTATCTGTAGCTTTGAACATTCCAGAAATAACCCAAGTTGCTCAACATTGGGCTTAGATGAATTATCATGCCCTGCCCCAAAGGGCAGGCTCTTTGAACTTAAATGTTTATTGTTTTTGCTTGGTTTTATGTCCAGTATTTTAAATACTTAGAAATTTAAAATGAAAGTTAATATTTAAGTTTTTTAGTCTATTACCTTTGTTTTTTTTGGTGCAATTTGCATTTGAATTGTTGTTGATGTTGTTTGCTCTGTCTGCTATTATTGCTTTCATATATTTCTACTTTAAATTCAGAAATTTTCACTACTATTTACCTTTCAAACTCCTGATTACGCTGTTGCTGCTCTCTCCCCAGCTTCAACTTGCTGATTGGCATATGGTACTGGCTTCTGTTTCCTCTTTTTCTGGTTCTGGGTTCTCCAACTTCTCCAGTTGCTCATCTTCTTGGCTGCTTTCTCCTGGCTATCAGTTCCAACAGAAAAGGCTTTTCTCTCTATAAATAAAGAGCTTTTGAAGAGTAGGCTTTAAGCCAAAATTCTAAGTGGTTTCTTCCCTTCAACTTTTTACAATTTTTAACTTCAAATTTGTAATTTTAAGAATTTTGTTCTTTTTAATTCATTTTTTTAGTTTAGCTTTCCTTAATTCCAAATGGAACTTGTAAAACAACAAGCTTTAGGCTTGATGTATCCATTTTTTTCCCTTAAGGAATCTTTCAATAGTTATATATATCAATTAGCCAATGGAGAATATCCTAATATTGATATTCCCTTAGTTACAAATTGTTCATTATTGAACACTTTATTTTATCTTCTTTGCTTAGGGTTTTTACACTCTATCACTCCATTTGTGACACAATATAGGTTTTAGCAGGTTTATGTAAGATCATCTTACAGACAGTTCCTATGTTCTTATACCTTTTAAATTTGAATCCCAATGCTTTGCGCGCCCTAGTTCATAACCTTGCACCATTATGGGCAAGACCTCACATAAATCTTTTTAAAAATAAGTCATCAATTTTAGAATTGAAAATTGCAACTTATAGTATTACTGAAAATATCTCAAGTGCTACTACAAACTACAAACCAAAAATATTTATGATGAGTTTCATGGGAGAGTAATAGCAGCCCAAAGCTATAAATTATAGCATCCTATCTTTGGCTCATCATAAATATTTTTATTTTGTTTCAGAAAAAAAGGTTGTTGTTTTTGAAAGACTGATAACTCTATTTGAGAAACATTCTCTAGTAAGTTGCCCTACTTCATGAAACTGCCCCAATACACCGCTAGCATCTTCTGTTATTTTTGTTTCTCTGGTATCATAACATGATTTTAAATGATAATTTATCTCAGAATATTCTGAGAAGCTTTCAAATGTTAAAGGTGAAGTATAATACTTCCCATCTTTCATAAACTATGAAAGATTAATGTTCATATTTTTAACTTCAAGCTCTTTTTTTAAAGGCCTAAATTTTCTTTCATAAATATAAAAAATGCTTTTTTGAGAAACAATTGAACCAGTTAAAGCTGAATTTTATAATTCTTTTCTTTTTTCTTCTTGCTCACAAATATTTTTAAGATCATTAATGTTGTTAATATAAAGCTCATTTTCTTTTTCCTTTAACATTTTTGATATTACACCAAAGTGACCATCAACAATGCTTTTTCCATGACATTCAGCAAAACAGTTATATTTTATAGAACCCTTAATATATTTAGGTGCCTCTTTAAATAAATAATATAAAAATTCATATGATCTAAAATGATTTCCATTATCAGTCCATACATTTATTTTTTTTATTTTTTTAAATTTATCTAATTTAAGAAGCTTTATAAGACATTCACCTGAAAATAAAGAATCATGTGATAATATTTAAGACAAATTTTTTTGATATTTATATTTAATTTTATTGTTTCTTTAAAACCTAATGCAAACCCTAATAATGAGATAGATTTTTTTGAATAAAAGCAATTATTGGTCTCAATTAGACCACTTCCAACCTTTAAGTTTTCTTTATAATCTATAACTACAACACAAGACTCATCATCTAATTTGTTAATCTCTTTTTTATATTCCCCATTTTAATGAACATAAAAGTCTTGATGCTGATTAATAGTCTTTAATTTATTTTTTATAGATTCTGGTAATGATAAATTTTTGCTTTCACATTATTCCTTCTTTTTTTCTAGTGAATTTTTTAAATTAAAAATATTGCACATATCAGTTTTTTTTACTTTTTATTATATTTTTATGGATTAATTTATATTAAGTAGAAATTGAAACTAAAATTTCATTTTTCATTTTCATATATTTCTTTTTTGTTTTTAATAGAGAGTATTTATTTTCAGTTGAGTAATCACTCATTTTTTTCAATATCTTCATAATTTTTTTCAGGCACTTTTTTGTAAACTGACTTGTTTCAAAAGAGCTTTCTAGTATTTTTTTATTATTTTTTAGCTATTTATTTTTTAATAAATAGTTATTAATTTTTGGCTTTTTTATTTAAGGTTGCTTTTTTATTTTTCTTGAGTATTCATTATAACTTTTAGTCATATTAAAGCCCATACCATTGAGCTCTATCAGAGAGTAGTTAGAAGTAACCAGAGATTGCAAGACTGGGAGATGATTTTGGGAATAGAATTTCAGGAGATTCTTTAACTTACCAAGTATCCCATTTGATTCCTGATTTTGAATAGCAGGAAGGAACTCTGATTTTCTGCATTCAGTTCTGTTTAGGAAGTAATCAATAAATAAATTAAGGTCATCACCAGCAACAAAGAAAAATGCTTTCTTGAGCATAGCAGTTCCCCCTCTTTTTGTTGATGCTCCCAAAGAGAAAAAGGGCTGCATGGTTGGGGTGAAGTTAACAGATTCCATAATATTAGGTTTAGAATTGTTGGAAATTAGATACTTGGTGAAGATGCCTTGCAAAAGAGTACTGGTTTCAGGAATGATATCTTTTTGTGAGAATGGTTTGAAGTAAAGTCTATGCAGTGTTTTAGCTCTTATATACCTAGCTAAATGACACAATACTGGAAGAAATGATATGATAGCTTTTATAAAAATTTCAGCTTGAATTTATATTTCTAGAATAAATGAAATACCAGCTTTCATGCACAAGTGATATATGTTAGCAGCTAAGCATCAAATTACATCATATTCTCTATATAATCTATGTAATCCAACTAAAATGATTTATCCACTTAATTGTAACTTGTATGCATGTTTTTAAAATGATAAAATGTTAAAGATTTCTATTCAAAATATACTTAATTTTAGGTAAAAGCTCACTTAACCTTAAAATCAATCTAAACAGTAAGTAACTAAATGTCCTAACTTCAAACTACTGTAAAATCCTAAAGAATTAAGCTGTTTAAATAAACAAAAAACAAAAATTTAGCTCTTGATCACATATTTAATTTATTGAAAAAAATTAATTACTGAATAGTAAAATTTATGTGTTTTTTAGCTTTAAAGCAATTCACTTTATATCATTATCAAAATAATAAATAAAATCTTGTCTATGCTCATTTAAATTGCTTTTGTTTTAATATTAAGTATAGTGTTTATATTAATATTTTCCACTAACAGAAAGATAAGATTATTAGCTTCATTTTTTAGTTTACAATGTAAAAATATTATTTTTTAATTGAGTTATTATTATTTTTAAATATAAAATGTACAACTACTTAATTTTTCAACATTGGATTGTGTTAAGCTGCAACTTGAGCAGCATGTATATTAGAAAAGACCTAATACCTAAAATAATGACCCATTTGCAACATAATATTTTGAATTCTTCTTTGGAAGTTGCAGATTTGATCACATATTTGTTGCAATTAGACCAATGAGAATTCAGTGTTAGGAATTGGGGAAGACAACAGTCCAATAGAAAGGACAGAATAATAAGAATAAGGTATCATTTATTGTAGAATATTGTGATCAATATACCATATGGGGAAATCCACAAGGCCACAAGGGGGTGGCATAGTGGGAAGTTCCATGTAAGGTTCAAAGCCAAGGAATAACTTGTGAAGGATCAGCAAGTCAAATTGGTAATACTCCTAATTAGGATGAAGTACTCATCATTTGATATTGCCATCAGATTACACCATGTTGTCAGATACGTCAAGGGGCAACTCATTGTGCACCCCCTGTGTATTGTAAGATACGTTAGCAGGCAAGTCTGAAAACTCAATTGCAACACATTGCTGCTGACAATAATTGCTTATGTTCATATACCAGTTCCAAAGGAATTTTGCCTGTTTTTGATTTGATCAAGTGTGGCAAACTATTGATGCATTTAAAATTATGTCTGTCCAAAGAAGGTTTTTTTTTTAAAAAATATTACTTAGCACTTCTAAAAGTGATCTATTTGTTCTTTCAATTCTACTATTTTCTTGGGAGTTGTATGTACTGTTGATTATATGTTATATACTATTATTGGCAAGATATATGTTGGGGTAACAGCACTCATGTTGATAGTGTCAATGTCAACAGTGGCCATTTTGACACTTTTAGTGTTGAAACTATACTGTAAATTCAGAACCTAAACATAAAAATGTGGGATTGTCAAATCCTTGGCCCTAATTTCAAATCATATTTGTGGGCAACTCAGCTGAGTGAAAATTAAAAAATTTAATAAAATCAATTATTTCATTTGAATTTTTTGATTGACTTAAATTGACAAATTTAAAATCTCTTGAGCAGATAACTCAACTAACAAAAGACAAAACACAGCAAACAAATGCGGGATACATAAATCAGAAATGCGGTATTCTAATGTACAATTTAGGATTTCCTCTATATTTAACAAATCATAGACAACATTTAAAATTAACAAATCCAAAATTGTGGGATTGTTAAATCCAAGAAATAAATTTCAAATAAAAAATGAGGTGAATTTAAAATAAATATAATTCATGGGCATTTCAAAAAGGAAGTCAAAGGATCTAGAGTGGTTTTGTGCTGATTTTTTAGGAAGCTCAGGCATTCTCAAAAATCACCCTATCCAGTTTAGAACGGTTAAAATTTAGATGTTTACTATTAACTGAATTAGAAAATGCTAATAATAAAGTAGATTATATAAAAACATATTGTAATATATAATTCTACTTTATTATTAGTGTTTCTAAAATAACCTTTAATCAAGCATCCTTAATAGCAATACATAAACACATAGTGTAGTAAACTGATGATTTATCTTTTCCACCTCTCCCTCTTCCTCAAAAGAAAGTTTTTTTGGCCCCTGGCTACACTGGGGGCCAAAAACTTTTAAAAATTTCTGTGTTGTCAAGAGGTGGATCATATATCATTATATGGGTTTGTGGTTACTATATAAGTGATTTGTAGTGCAGAATATTTTATAATTTCCATGCTTAGAAAATTTTACATCTCACTTAATTTTCATGTCTAAACATGGGTATCAAGATTTAATTTTTCATTCAATTTTATCCAGAGTGGAGCTTCTTGATTTGGACTGATTTGCCCTAGTTTTTACTGTACATTCAATTTTAATTCCAAAACTGCATTTATTATTTGAGTTTACTAGTGGCATTCATTTATGATTTGAAATTTGGTTCTTGGATTTGACAGCCACACCATTACAAAAAAACATAGTGAACTTAATGAAAATGGTTGATAGATTTGAATGCTTCAAATCTGATTCCAGTTAATTCACTTCATCCATTTTGAAATATGCAGTTCAACTTGAAATTTTCAAAGTGTCTATGAGTTCCCACATTTTCAAATATTCAAATAAAAAGACAAAGAATTCAATTTAATTAAAAAATGCCATCCTACAAATGTGCTTTGAAATTTGGACCAATGATTTGACAATCCCACATTTTTACGTTTAGGTTCTGAATTTACAGTAGTAATTTGTAAATTTATCTCTTTATAATGACATAGATTCAACACTTTTTTAATTAGTTGTACCGTTTACCCTGAACATGCTTAATATAAAAAATAAGCAATATACACACAGCACCATAAGTTGACCCCAAAAAGCTCAAAAAATGTAATAAAAGTATACATTTTACGAACAAGAATAATGAGAAATAAGCAATTTTTTCCCATTCTACTATGTTAAAAACTCTCCATTATTTAAAAGTCTTTTTATTATCACAAAAAAAGAAAAATCTGATGATAAAAAATAAAAACATAATAATATAAACAGTACAAAAAAGAGCTAAAAATAAATTTTATTTATTATACTTTATATAAGTACAATTGAGAATATCTCATATTTTATAGATAAATTAAAAAATATAAGTTAACTGATATACTGTAAGGTCTTTCCCAGTAATGAGCAAAATTGTATACTAACTTATGTAAGTCATTAAGATTTAAATTTGATAAATATAAAAATGTTAGTACTATTTGTATAAGGACCTTTTGATAACTGTCTAGAAATTTATAATTAGATAACAAAAGGGATCATTTTATAAACTAGTCTTAAAAAACAATATAAAATAGAGTGTTGAACAACAACTTGTTAGTCAATAATGGTATGTCAAACATCTAGATACTCCCCATGGGAGTATCTGAGCATAAAAGAAGTAAGACTCTCCTTCATTGATAGAAATGGCAACAATAAGCAAAATTCTTGTTATCTAATTAACTCCATTTCTAATTTGGACTAAAATGTAAGTTAATAAAATTTTAAGTTAAAATTGGGTGACAAAATTGAAAGAATTGTTGCAAAATCTTCAATTACTCCCTCTCAGGGAATTAACACCCCGAGTAGTTCACCAAATGAGTCACCAAATGGCTCACCAACTAATCATTAAGTTGGTGGCACCACTATCATTTGACCATCTATTACGGGGATCACACAATCCAGGTTCTAAGCAGAAAACAACTTGAGTAAGACTTGTGACCTAAGAAGAAAATTACTTAGATAAGCCCATGACCATCATGACGTTCATGGACAACAAGTGGCTTCCCATGATACTATATAATACATTAATTCATATCAAATAAAGTATCATTCTCTTCTAAAATTTCCCCTTTATTTTGTTTAATATATTTCCCAGAAGTATATACTTGACAGAATTGTAAGTTTTAAAGTACTTTAAGGAAATTGAGTATAATTTAAAACTAATTTAAAGGGGTTTAAAAATTATAAGACTTATTGTGGAAGAGATTTGAAGTGAAAAGTCAAATGAAAGTAAATCTGGGGAAAACTAATTAGAGATTAAGCTTCTTTTTACTCTTTAATAGACTTTATTTATATGAAATTGGAAGGACAGTTCAAAAATTGGGTCATTATTTATTAGGTTAATCCAAGGTGCCAATTTGAGCATTTAAAAACCTGTTAACTGATTTGGTATTATTAATTCATAGACCTATATTTTTCTACATTAATATAATGCACAATTTTATTGAAGATTTTTTTAAAAGAAAAAAATACACAAATAATAAAAATAAGTCTTACTTTTATTAATTGTCTTTTTTGCTTAAAACATTTTTTATCTATTTTAATAAGCTAAGAATCAAATATATGAGTTGCATAGGAGAGTAATAGCAGACCCAAAGCTATAATTGCTATCATCCTATCTTTGGTTCATATAAAATGTTTATTAGTTATTTTTTTAAAAAAAGTTGTTGTTTTTAAAATACTTTACACTATGTGAAATATAAGTTTTGAAATGCATCCAACTTCATGAACATGTCCTACTAATCCTTTAGTAGTATAGGTCTCTTTGTTTATATTTCATCTGTGTAGAACTTTGCACAATAATTTATTTTGGAGTACTCCTTAACATCCTCAAATGTCAAAGGTGAAACATACAGATCACCATTTCTCATTAAATATGAAAGGTTAACATAAAAAGCTTTGACTTCAAGACAGCTTTTTTTAGGCCTGTAGTTTTCTATCATAAATGTAAAAAAGATTTTTTTGGAAAACATCTGAAATTAATTTACAAGTGACTCATATAAACCCTTTTATTCCTCTCTCAAAACCCATTTTAAGATCATTTATCTTTTTTATATACATCTCTTTTTACTTTTGTTTAAATATCTTAGATAATACACCAAAATGACCATCAACAATAATTTTGCCATACCACTCTACAAATATATTAAACTTAATTGTTCTTTTTATAATTTTAGGTACCTCTTTAAAAAGATAATATAAGAATTCATAAGATCTGAAATGATTACCATTATCAGTCCAAACTTTATATTTTTAATATTGTTAAATTTATATTTTTTAAGCAGACTTATCAAACACTGGCCTGAAAACAAAGAGTCATGAGGTATAATTTCAGATAAAAAGTCATGATACTCATATTTAATTTTCTCATTTTCTTTAAAAGCAATTACAATTATTAATAATGAAATAGTTATTTTCTCATAAAAACAATTATTTGTCTCTATAGGACCCCCACCTATTTTAAAGTTTTCTTTATAGTCCATTAATATAGCTCATGAATTACTATTAATATTATTGATATCTCTAATATATTCTTTATTTTTATGCTTATAAACCTTTTCATGTAAAGCAATAGATTTCAAATTTTCCTTAATAGATTTTGGCAATGGCAACTTCTTTATAATCAAATCATTTTTCTTCATTTCTAATGATTTTTTAAGGGCAAATGTTATACATATCAGTTTGTTTTTTAGTTTAAATTATAAATTAGGAATAAGCTTTTATTAAGTGAAAAGTGATATATATATTTAATCTTTGTATCTTTATATTTTTATTTTTAATAATGAGTATTTTATTTTAGTTGAGTATTCACTCAATTTTTTTGTAAATATTTATAAATTATCCAGGTGTTTTTTTGTAAATTAGCTTGTTGGAAATGAATTTTCAATACATATTTTAAATATTTTTTATGTTTTATTTCTTCACTGAATCATTTTTTCCTTTTTTATTTCCTAAATTTCATGTTGATTTTTTGATTTTTTTAGAGTAGGAATATTCATTTTTTGTAATTTTAAACCCATGATCCCAAAGCTCTTTTAAAGTGTAGCTTGATGTAACCAATGCTCTCAGGAAAGAAATATGTTTGCCAAGAGATTCTGACATCAATTCTTTTAGGTTTTAAGGAAATCATCTGTCTTGGTATTTTGTACGGCAGGAAAGAATGTACCTTTTAAAACTCTGTTCTTAATAAGAAATCCTCAACAAAGCTGTTAATATTATTTTCAGTAGTAAAAAGGAGTGTTTGTTTAAGCATAGAGTTTCCCCTCTCTTATTAGAAGACCCCAGTGAGAAAAATGGTATCATCTGAGATGTAAACTTGATAGGTTCCATAATGATAGTAATTGGATTCCTTTGTTTGGTTTAGGCAGTTCTTGCTTGGAAATAGATGTGCAGTTATCAGAGAGGAGTAAATGCATGAATTTTAAAGGAAAATTATGTAAGGTAAGCTTTTTATATAACATGTTAGAGGAGCTTTTGCACTTAAGGCAAAAATCCTTAACTGTCCCCAACTGATCTCCTTAATTTATCAATATCACCCCTGAAGTGTGATATTTTTGTTTATTTACCCTTTTTTATATTTTGGTTAACTGTTATTATTACGCCAGGTAGTAACTCAATATTGCTCAAACTAGTATCATTTGAAAGTCCTTAATCTTAGCTTTTGGAATTACACTGCAAATTTTTATTTTAAAACAATTTTGTATCATGAAGTTGCTTTGAATGTAAAATCCTAGAGTTATTATTTGGAATAAAATTATGTGTATTAATTATTAAAGTATGATATTTTTGACCAGTAGAATATTTTTAAAAGTAAAAATCACTATTATAGATTACTTTTAATAAAACTCAAAAACCTTTTTATTTTTAATAAACTTAAGTCTATTATAACTTTGAACAGTCTTTAAAAAATGAGCTTTATATATTTTAAATCCATCAAAATGAAAAGATTATTTTTAATCACATAAAAGTATACACATATATAATTAAATATTAATCTTATTATTATAAATATGGTAGTTTTCAAAGCTGTGGCAACAAGCAAATATGAGTCATCTATAAGCAAGATGAGCTCAACTTTGAACAAGATCAAATCAGCTCAGAGCAAAATAGAATTTAACTTGAATCTATTGTAATTTAATTAAAATCCATTTCCATAAATTTTATTCTGGTCTGAGTTGATTTTGTTTAAATTTGAATTCATCTCGCTTACAGATGACTCAATTTTGCTTGTCGCCACAGCTTTGAAAACTACTGTATAACAACAACTATTATTTTTATCATTTAGTTTAAATAAGGTTTTTAATAAAATTTAATTAATTAAACCATGATTTTGACACATCTTTTTATATTTAAATTTAATAAGATTATACATTATCTCTAGGATAAAAGTATAGAAATATAAAGTTTTATCAAATAGCTATATAAAGCTATTTTATTAAAATTAAATATTTAAAAATTTGAAAATAAATTATCTAATCACTTATATGCTCTTATTATATATTTTTCTATTAAACTTAGCTTGAGAATAAATTGCTCTTGATAGATATAAAATACTAAAATTTTAATGAAAGTATTTAGTTTCAATTTTAGTTTTAGTTTTTTTTCCACTTTTTACTATTTTTTATAAATGCCAAGATTTTGTTTTCTTGAAGAAGAGAAATGGTTTTATTAGAGTGTTTTGAAATATTGTCTGTGTTGATAGGGATGAATCTGTATGAGGACATATGTGCTTCTCATTTGGTGTTGTTGTTATTGCAACAACTGGCGGGGTTCTGTCATTGCTGGAGCCAAGTGATTGGGAAGGTCCTGTGGTCAATAGACGCAACACCAGCAGCTTTGGGAAGAGGTGTGTTGGCAGGATCAGGAAAGTATCAATAATACACTCTTTTTGAATACTTGACACTACTACTATTTGATGAGTAGTAATATATGTGGTTATTAATTGTCTGCCTTCTAAGTGAACTTAGAAGGGCTTTTTATTGTATAGGCAGGCTGTGGCCAGACTTGTGTCTAGCTGCAGATACTCTTACTAGTTAGCTTATCATCCCCAAGCTACTAGTTTCAACCCCCAGAGTTAGATTCTAAACCTGAATAGTGGTTTTAGAATGTGGTCATATCCTAGGCTGTTAATTTCTCCTCTTCAGCATGGATATTCCTTGACTTAGTTGAGATCAACTAAGTTGATATCCTTTGGGCGGGGTCCTTTCTTGTGCTCGGTGTAATGCAGACTCCGCACAGGCAGTTATCTGTCCCATTTCTTGGTAAAACAGGATGATGTAATACTCCATCTTATCCTATATGGCATAGGCGCGTCTACCTTAGTAATCCTGAATTTTCCACACTTAATTATTGAAGCTTCTTGATTGGCAAATGATATTGATCCTGAATGTCTCAGGTATCTTCCAAATTGTAAGCCTATAATTAGCTTGATATATTTTTGCTGTCATCCAGAATAGATGTCTTTCATCTGGCAGTTGCCCGTCTATTATTAATCCATAGCTTCAGTGACAAGAATATGGATCAGTTAACCCTGATGGATTAGGATTTAATGACAATAAATTAACTAGAAAGTTATTTGATATTGATTTATTAAATATGTAAAATTTACAATATGCCTTTTTTTAAAAAACAGGAATTTAAAACTGATTATATTTTAATTATTTAAAACTTTTAAAAGGCTAAGATTTTAGGTAGCAGTTTAATTTCTGACAAAAATCATCATATCAGTATTTTTATCATATAATCATGATAATATTTTTAGAATGATGTAATTTTATTGTAATTAGTTTCAAGGAATAATGTCATTTGAAGTAAGATTGAACAGGGTTTTAAAAATAGTTTAATTTAGCTATAAGTATGAAGTGATTAATTTTAATTTAGGTTTTAATATTAAAAAGATTAAAATGACTTTTTTGATAAAGTTTATATTATATTTTAAAAGTCATTAGTAGGAAAATTAAAACAAAATTTTAAAGTGAAAAGTGGCACAGTTAATAGGAAATGGATTAATATTTAAAACAATGTCCCATATACTTATGAAAAATATACATACAAAACAAAGGGGAAATTTAATAAGGAAATGATTTCTCATGAGGAAGCAATCAAAGATGTTAGAAGATTATCAATTATTGTCATCTAATTATACAGCAACAGCACCCATTTTGACAGTGGTCATGTCAACAATGACTATGTTAAAACTTTGTTGACATGGCCACTGTCAACTCAAATCTTATAACTACTTTGTTTTTTTGCTAGTTGCACTAGCTTAATTCTCATTTTTTAAAGTGCTCAGGGGTGCAAACCCAGAAAACATGACAAAATTGTGGCCATTTTGACACAATTTAATATTAAGCTTAATTAAAAACTTGATTTAACCCAATTTTCCTTTTACATTTAACAGCAAAAATATATTTATTTACCTATTTGTTTTCACAATGTAAAAGTGTCAATGTCAACACTTTTTAAGCCTAACTTATTTTTAATAGCAAAACTGAAACATCTACAATAAAAAAGTTAATTAAACACTTAAGAAACATTTTTTTATTTAATTATTATATTGAAATAGGTATAGCACATATAGCAGATTGTTGAAATATTCATCTTATAAATTTATCTGTGGCACTTATTCCGTCTTTAATATAATAAATGGATTTGTGGCTAATGGCAATCCCATAATTTAAGCTGGATTTACTATGTAATTTACTATAGAATTTATTATCAATAATAATTTAAACAATCAAAAATGTTGTCTATTTGCTTGTGATCATCCAACAGGTTGGATTTAAGAAAATTAGAGTGGCACAATTAAGCCTGAATTAATATGTCACCTTCTATTGAGGATGATATCAGTGGCAAAGTCAATACTGCCTTTTTCATATTTAACAACAAATTCTTAACAACTTTACTTAAGCACAATGGTAAAATATCATATTACCACCCCCAAATTATTATTTTTAATAAAGAAATACATAACTTTGATGAATTTTAACTTATTTTCATATCTTTTAAAATCTTATTATATGAGCAAAAACACACAGAAAATGGTTGGAATTTGCTTGTTTGCTTAAATTTAATTAAGCGTACTATGAAAAAACATAGAATTTTTTTTTAAAAAATGTTGTTAGTGCCAATGTTGTCTCCAATAATGTCTATAATTTTCCTATTTGACAGTGTGAATTCAGCATATTTTTGCTAATTGTCTTTCATAATGCCAACACTTTTCACTTTGCACATATAAAACTTTATGTTTCACATAATAAAAACATCTGAAATTTTCATATTTTGTTTTTTAAACTTTTATTTTTCATATTTTTTAACTTTTAAAATAAAATTTATATCTAAAGTTACTTTTTTTGCTGTTTCTTTTAACTTTTAACTATTAATTTAAAACTTTAATAAAATAAAAACTTTTACAGTATTTTTTATTTAAATTTCACTGAAAGCCCTATGTTGAGCAACTTGGGTTATTGCTGGTATCTTCAAAGCTACAGATAGATGTTAGCCTTGCCAACATACTCTACCTTGTCCTATGCAAGAGCACTACAGACTACAAAAGAATAGAACTTTAAAGATAATTACGTTTATTGGTACTGAAGTACAATCTAGCCAGCAGCTGCAATCTATCCAGGTGTAACTAAGAACTTGTTGTCATCCTTTCAGGTGTCTGTATCTATATATACTGCAACAACCCTTGTTATTGTCCTTTCAGACAGTTCTCAGTGGCTATCTTCATAATAGTCTATTTTTCTGGCTACACCTATCCTAATTGGCTGTCCTTGGCATGTGTGCTGCTACTGGCCTTAGCAAGGCGTACATAGCACTTCAGCTACAGCCTACACTTTTCTTGAGCTAGCCTACTGTAATACTCAGACATTGCCAGTACTACTTGAAAAGGTATGGTTAGAGGTTGGTAAATTGGAACCCATTCAAGACAGTGGCAATTAGATAGATAGTCATCAAGCATTAGAATACCTTGGCGTGGATTTTATACCTGCCAAAGCTCCCTGCAAAGTACGTCAACACATAGTAAAGAGAGGTTTACACTGCAATGGACATGGTAGAGTATGACAAGACAAGAGGAGGCCAAGAGCTCACATACAAAGAGTTTAGTTGCCTTGGGGGCAACTGTGGTAAGTTTGACTCCCTGGTGATTGACTCCCTGGTGCTCAACTCCCAGGTAGTCAACACTATAGTAAAGTGAGAATTCAGCTTTTTCCCTGATTGACAACTGGAAATCAACACTTTTTAATTAATGGATCTTGATGTACTGAAAACTTTTAATATAAAAAAATTAAGTAACACAGCTATGGTATACTAGAGTGACCCCAAAGAGCACAAAAATGAAATAAAAAGTGTACTTTAGCCAATGATAATAAGGAGAATTAAGTAACTATTTCTCCTTTTACTATGTAATTTACACTCTTCATTATAAAAATATTTTTGATTACCATAAAAATTAAAATTCCAATGAGACAAAAAATAAACACAAATACAAAAATAAAAGTTATAAAAATATGAATAAATATTAATATTTATTTGATATAGTTCATATAAGTATAAATATGAATATATTTTGTTTTATTAGGAAATTAACAAAAATTAAGATATTTCATTCACTTTCAACTATAAATATTCTTTTCAAACTTACCATGTATACATAAAAAAATCAGTGCTATCTAATTAAATCAAAAAATAGAAAATTTAAAATAAAACTAATTGATCAAAACTAAAAAGTAAAAATTAAAGCTAAAAAGTTAAAAGTTAAAAGTTAAATTCATATAAGCGAGCAAGCAAGCAAGGAGTATTCTTCACCCTTCTTCCCCTTCTTCATTTTAGCTGCTTCCAGGTGGGAAGTTGCAATGAGCTCAAGCTGCTTCTTGATCTCTGAGGCCTTTTATTTATTCTTGGCTGCATTTTGAATGGCCTTGGTGAATAGGATGGAACAGGTTGTGGGCTTGTTGGGGGGATGCGGTTGGCAAGATTTCTGAGTTTGGAGATGGTTTTCTCTTGCTTGTGCTGCAGAAGGGAGAAAAACTTATTGAATTTTGGGTGGAGCCCAAAGTTGGCCTTGAGGTGTTTGTGATAAGCCTCTAGCACTGAGGTGGTCTTGAGCTCACCATTCACTGCCGCCCAGTACACATTCCAGCTGGCCTTGGCACAGGCCTTGCCTTGCCTCTGCGTGTCAATCTTCCCAATCCACTGGGGCTCAAAGTACTCAAGGAAAGGCTTAAACTCCAAGTGATTAACTACGTAAAGATTCTTTGAGAGGACCTTGAACCCTAGCACAGTGTTCTCTGGCTTTAAAAAAGCCAAGGCACTAAATTGTGCCAGCACAAATTTGCAGGTGTCCGAAGTGTTCCTCTGGCTCAACCTACTTAGCTCAGCATGGGCCTGCACATTCCAAACAACTGATTGGCGGTAGTAGAAGTGGCACCTCTGCACCTCCCTGCTGAACAGCTGCTTGAATGCATTGAACTGAGCAGGCTCAAAGTCCATAATGCACATGGCAGGTCCAAGAGCTCTCAACCTTACTTTTTCCTCCAAGTCTAGGGTGGCCTGGTCTTTGTCAGAGGCAGGAGGGTTGGCGCAGGTGTAGGGGGGTCTTCTTGGCATCATTGTTGTCAGAAAGGAGGGAAAGTGCTTGGAAGAGGATGGTAAAAGCACGAGTGTAAATGTTCTTGGTGGCCCCAGGAAGAAGAAAGAACACAAGTGAAATCACTCAGATGTCAATCTGGGCATGGATCATCCAGAGCTGCTTGAACATCTGGGGGCAAGTGGCAAAGGTACCATCAACTAGCCAGGTTGAAGCCCTTTTCAACTCCATCAGGTTCTGCTGAGTTGAGTAGCAGATTATGCGGTCTTTGGTGGCGGGACTGTTGTCATGGAGGAGGAAGTGCTCCCCACTCGGAAGCTGCTTGAGCTCATGGGTGAGCGTAAGCTCTGAGAGGACGTCCAAAGCCTTGGGGGAGGGGGATTGGCGGCAATACACTTATTGCTTATGAACTTAACCAGCTGCTCTTGAGTTGGCACCAACTTGAGATTGTTGGGTTTTAAGTGCTGCAGGGCTTTAATATCCAGATCAGATGCCTGGAGGTGAGATGATGTTGGGATCACAAGGACAAGGTACCATTTTAACATCTGGGTTATAAGATGATTGGGGGGCTCACAAGAGTGCTCCCCCTTCTCTGCAGTTACTTGCTACCAGCCCTTGGTGTTCAGGCAGGCCCTGTAAGTTTTATCCTCACAGACAAAGTGCTTGCTTTTGGTGGCGCGCTTTTGATTGTTACAGTTAAAGATGTAATTATTGGTAACATAGTCAGGGCCGCCCTTTACAGACATAATTGGGAAAAAACAGGGAAAGCACTTGGGGACTTTAAACTCTCTGTCTATATTACAGATATTGTGGAAGGCCTGTGGATCCCAAGTCATATGACTAGAAGCTTTGAACTTCTTGGAGTACTCCTCAGGCTTATCTTGGGGATCAGATGAGGGAGGGGGGAGGAGCCATCAGGAAGGGGAGGGGAAGGGTTCTTTAAGGCCTGCTTGTATGCCTCCTTTTTCTTACCAGAAGAAGAGGTGGGCTCCTTGACAGCCTTTGACTTCTTGATACAGTGCTCCTCAGTGGGCTTGGAGTTGGCCTCTGAGTGGTAAAACAAGTGGTCAGTAAGATCACCATCAGATTTATTGGGGGAGAAATTTTTGGGGGGAAGGTGAAGAGGATGTGGAAGATGAGGGTGAAGGGGGGAGGAGTAAGAGGAGATGGGGCAAGAGACTTTGCCTTTGCAGGCTTCTTGGCACGCTTGGGAGTGGAGGCAGTTTCTTTGGAGCCCTTGGAGGCTTGGCGCTTGGGCTGTTGGCTGTTCTTGTCTAAAGAAAAGTTTGTTTTTTTAAATAAAATAGTGTGAAAGATATGAAACACAGAGGTAAAGCAAAGTAAAAGTTAAATGAAAAGTATGCAAATAAAGTTTTATTTATCAAAAAAAACATAAAAAAGTAAATAGAAGCAAAAATAGAAACTCAAAGTATAGATATAAAGGTTAAAGCATAGAAAATAAGTGAATTTATTATAAAGCATCAAAGATGTTAGGTTCAGCATAACATCTTAGTGCTAAATCAATATAAAAGTACAATTAAAAAAATATATGAAAATTATATGGAGAGCAGCAGAAAAAGTAGTAGATTATAATTGCAAAAAAATAAAAATATATTATGTGGAATTTTTTTTATTGTGAGTTAAAAAATCAAAACATAGTAAAGTGTCAAGTTTGGGAGTGTCAATCAGCTGGGAAAAGCTGAATTCTCACTGTCAAGTATACCAGAGTTGAGCAGAAACATCAAATTTACTATGTTTTACATATAAAACTTGCTTAAATTTAACACGGGGTTGAAAGTTAACCCAAAAGCAAGGCATTTTCATATGCTCAAAAATTAAAAAAATACAACATAAGTTAAAAAAGTAAATGAGTGGAAATGTGTTTATTAGTGATAATAATGTGCTGTGAGGATCTGGGAGTGACTTATTTACCATAGTGTTGGTTAAAACGTTAAGAAGCTCTCTGTACTAATCACCAAGTTAAAGTATTGAGTGGGTGATGTGGGGTTCCTGTCCACCAGTCCCCAAAGTGTGTCCTGGATTGTAGCCAGGGACCAGCTGGAAGGGATTGTCATTCTCTAGTAAGGGAAAATGTATCTCGGAAATATGTATAGGGGTCAAAATGGGCTTTTATTCACTCTCAGAAGGAAGATCCCATTAGAAACCTTCTGGTATATGGCCCGGGGGGGGTCAAGGAAACAATATGGATTTGCCAATACTTGGTGTCCTCCAATAATATCTTGGACTCCTTGTACTTGGTCTTGAACTTTTGCTCCTTAAACTTGGACTCCAGCGCCGCGCTTAGGATCCTGCTTCTTATTCTTGGGCTCCTGCTCTGTTATTGTGGGCCTCAGCTCTCTTTATAGCTCCAGTGGCCTTGTTACTCCACTTGCATAAGTACAATCAAGCTCCTGCTGGTGATCAAAGGCTTCCAAAAAACTCTCGGCAAAAACTCAAAAGGCCTCAGAAAGATCCCGTCAAAGACCCAGAAAGACCTCCAAAAGACCTCAAAAGACCCCATCAACTTTCCAGCTAGCCACCTTTTTATAGTGTCCTTTTCCCAACAGTTCCGCCTTTAAAATGGCTTTCATCAGAAGCTTAAACCATTGCCGCTCACTTTTTCCTATAATAACTTAAGCTTACATACTTACTTTCTCCAAAAGCTTAAAGTATTAATCACTATTTCCTTGCTTATACTTTAAGCTTTTGGCTTCCAACCAATCATTTTCATCAGGAAACCTGCCAGAACTCAACCAATGAATGCAGAGCGCAGAAATAGACCATTTATGAAGATCCACCGAGATCCAACTAGGAAAATAATTTCTACAGCTCAAAACGCTCAAATCAAAAACTCTTCACACACCAAAGCATTAATTGGTCCATTATTCTGGCACCATTTCTTCCTGCAATCAACCTAAACCCATTTAAATAGTAGAATACTATTTAAATTGTTCTTTATGAACCTCTTTAACATTTTCCTCATATATTTACAAATCTTTTAAGATCCAAGGAAAATGTCCCATCAAAACAACTTTGTATCCAGCTCTCATAGCAACATACCTTCATCTATCCTAGGAACTTAATAAATAAATATCTTAACCACACTTCTATTCACATTCCTTCTTGATTTTAATGCTAAACCAAGGAAAAACATTCCACATCTTCCCACTTTGGAAAATCAATTTGGCAAAATCTTGGCTCATTTCTCCGGACCACTAGTCCTTCACCATCATCTTCAGATTCTTCAGCCAGCTCTTCAACCACATCTTTCAGTTATTCAGCTTAACCAGCAAACAGCTCATCTTAGTTCACAGAAAATCTCATTCCAGTCTTTCAACACCTTATCAGTCCTCTGGCTACTCCTTTATCATGACCAGCTACTCCTGCATCATGATCTCTGAGCCCTTCAACTTATCCTCACTAGGAACCACCTTGTTTCACCTGCACAATGAACCATTTTGGTTCCAAACTTCAATATGAACCAACAGTCCCTCAACTAGTCTTCACTGTGATCAAACAGTCCTTCTTACTATTTTTCTCTGCTGATTCTGTGAACCACCTTGGTTCTTTATCTCAGTCCCCATTACCAGAACTTGTAGACCCAGGCATGAGTCTACATTGAACTGGAGTTTGACTGGGCCCTTGCAAGTGGCAATCCACTTAGACCATTCAACCATAGATCAATGTCTATGCATTGTCTTTACTCACCCAGGTGATTAAGTCTGAGCTTTCAGTCACAGAGTAATCAGCTCTACTTCCCAGAGGCCTGATCACACCAAGTTTGGCAGCTTCTTCCCCAAGCAAACCGCCTTGGTAACACCTCCAAGCAAATCTATACCCTCCAATGCTCACTTTGGATTCTCCCCCAAAGCTCCCATGGGGACATAAATGAGGACACCCTACCAGTCTGTTATGTAGGATGCTTGCTCACAGACCTCCTGTAAGCGTATCAGGGTACATAGAGCCCTCAGAGCTCTTCCCCTCCCTGGCAGCCCACGTTACCCGCCATGGGTCCAAAACATTCTCCCCCCTAGACAGACAAAGTTCCCCGCTTGCTATCTCAGTCTTCACCCTTCTGCAGCCACAGTTTCCTGCTAGATGAAGAACTATAGCCCAAAGCAGCCAATATCTTCTGCTGGGTGGAGGCAACATCTGCCTCTGGTAGTCCTATGTTACCTACTAGGCTCACCTTACTTACCCCTAGTAGTCCTATGTTACCTACTAGGCTCAATTTACTTACCCCTAGTAGTCTTATGTTAACTACTAGGCCTCTACCTGCAACAAACAACCAAACTTTTGCTTGGCCAACATTAGCCCTGCCTGCAAACCACCAAGCATGTGGACCATCACAGGTGAGTTTTGAGTGGCGCCCATAGTGCGTCACATATTAATTTAGCCTTAATTCTGAGCCTTTGATTAGTTAAATCCAAAACTGATTGGGTGTCAAGTGGATAGAGTCAAACAAAAAAGATGTAGAGTTTCAGTTTTTTATAAATTACAAATTAAATCTTTTAATAAATTGGGCTTAATTTATGTGGCACCACTTAATACAAAAACCTGGGAATGACATAATGTAAAACAAGTGGGGTATTTGATTAATGTCTATACCACTAAATCCAGTATAGTGGTACTTGGGAGTCTAATCAATAACTATGAACACTAATAATAAAAATATAATATTAAATAGCAATTTTTATATAAGCGCATATGTATTTTATTAATAAAATTAAAAATTGGCTTAAAAAGTGTTAAACTGGTCACTTTTTGTTTTAGCGTGTTGAACACAGGTTTTTCATTTCTATTAGTAAATTTACTTATAAATTGCCCCTTAAATTGGTGTTTTAGCTAATCAAATTATTAAACAGAGTCAAGTTTGAGTAAATTTAACCTTGGTTTTTGACTTCAAACCCCTAAATTACTAGTAAAAATTAACTTAAAATCAGTTAAGCCAAAAATACTAATAGATTCACATATGCAGCACTCAACTCCCTGGTACTCAAAAAGTGCAAAGTACCAGGGAATTGATCACCAGGGAGTCAAATTTACCACAGTTGCCGCCTGGGGCCGTAGTGGTAGCCTTGGCCTAACCTTTCTGGTGAAGGTCTAAAGGTTCCTGGTTCCTGATGGTACCCTCCAATCCCAAGGCAAGCTGTCAGCACAGCTGTGAAGATGAGGTGGTTCATCTTCCCTAGATTGGGGATTGAAGGTGAAGGTTTAATTAACTAAGTGTCAACCTTTAAGGATAAGATTTAAACTAGCTTTATTGAAGAAGGTATTAATCTCAATAATAGCACAAGCTATCACTGAGAAGGGATCTTTTATTTATAGTGTCTCCTACTGTGCAAAGTTTTCAAATGGGAGTAAAAATAAGGGATTAGAGATCCCAAAAGTTTGGAGGATGAGATTGGGCACGGGTTTTTGAGAAGAGGGTCAAACCTTTTTCTTTTACAATCTCTTGTTGATTTGAAAATTCTTTACTGGAGCCAATAGATTCTTATTGACATGGGGTCATATACTGGAAAAGGCTCAAAGAACTCTCAGAATCTATTTTTATCTTGGAGGGCATGGTTTGGTTGATTTTTGGACCTAAGCATGAGATTTTGTCCTCTGAATCTCATTTGTTTGGAGTAGAATTGTTGTTCAAAACTGAACCCTGAATTTTCCTTACTTTTGAAGGGCAGGCATTACTACCTAATTTTTGCCCAGCAGCCAGGGACTTTTCTTATTGGCTGTAGTTGATGAGGACATCTGATTGGCTGGGGAGTGGGGACTGGGGCTCAGGTGAGTGGCTGGCAGTTGACTGGGACTCAGGGAGCAAGTGGGTGGGCAGAGGACTGGCAGCAGGTCTGCTGGCAGCTGGCTGGCGGGTGGGAGGCTGGCAGAGGGTGCTGGCGGGCGCCTGCCCAAATGATTAATTATTCTTGGGCTTATTAAGTCCTGCTTCAACCTCCTTTTTAATTTTACTTTCTCCAATTAATGGTGGAAATCCACATCAAATTGTGGATTTTTGAAAGTGGAATTTCCTATTTTTCCCCAACATGATATCTCAATAGAAATCTGGTTGATGTCAGGAATATTCCTGACACCTACTGGCAATTATCAATTGGTTGTATCTTTACGCGCCTATAATGATACTAGGGAACTACACTATATTTGATTAGTGATTAGAAATAGTCCCAGTTCTATCCTCCTACTTCAGAAGATAGAATTCCGGTATTCCTTTTTTCCCTTTTTTGTGTTTAATCAGTGATCCTTTTCTGGCTGACAAGCCTTCTGCTTATTAATATAATGGGTTGAGTTGGGGATTATACACTGTATAATAGCTGACTTGATCCAATATTGACTCATGGATTAGCTGCTGTGTAATACTGACTCAAACCAATAAAGAACAGATTATCACTGTGTAATGCTGACCCAAACTAGGTATTTCATAGCCTTTCACACCTCATTTGTTTGATATACGCATATGCGCTTTTCAGGCTGGGCAGTACTGAGTTGAAACAGCATCCAGTAGTAGGAAGGAGTGATATACAAATGATAATCTATTGATTACACAGTGTATAATCAGTGATAATTACTATGTTGGCTGACTTTTATATGCCGTATAATAGTCAAATCAATTATAATAAACTAGTGATTATACGGCGTATAATCACTACACTTAATAGAATGATAATCTTGTAATAATACGTTGTGTAACCAATAAGGATCTGTGTGCAATTATTATCCTGATCATTTGTGGTCAATCAGCCTAATCTCACACCCTATAAGTATAAATTTTAGATATGATGATTCTTATAGTTATTTCGTTTTGTTTTTAAATACAAAGCTTTATTTTAGAGCTTGTTACTTATTATTTTAGGACAATAATACTTTCAAGCAGCAGAAGGATACCAAACGTCTCTTCAAGCCCACCAAACCCATCAAGCAGAAGGCAGAAACAACCAAGAAGGCTGTCCCTAAACCCTTCCCTGAGCAGAGCCCAGATCACTAGACCTGGGGAGAGGAATCTGATGGTTCACTTTCTGACCACAGTTTTTACAATTCAGCTTCATATGAGGAGCCCTCCAAGAAGCGCCACCAGGCCAAAATGCCCCCCCCCCAAGAATAAGCTTCCCCCACACAAGGAGCACCAGGAAAAGCTCTCTTCTTCACCCCCCGCCATGCTCTCCCCATTCCAGCTTATCAGGGGATGACTCCAAGCCCCAGCCCAACTACTTCCCTGGCTTCTTCCATGCTCCTGCTGGCCCCTGGGACCTTTCTGTGGCCCACAATATCTGCAATGTCAATGACAGGTTCAAGGTTTCTTCCTCCCTGCCAAAGTTTTCCCCAAACATGAGTGTCAAAGGTGGGCCGGTCATGGTGGTCAATGGGAATATCTTCAGCTGCAACAATGCCAGCCAGGGCTTCAAGAGCTGACATTACACCTGTGAGGACTGCTCTTTCCCAGTGTGGCTCATTAATGAGCACTGGGACAAGGTCCAAACTATTAAGAGTAAGCACACTTGTGTGATGCCCAATACCACCATCTCCTGCCTTCTCAAATGGTATCTGGTGCAGGTCATGCCCACCTCAAAGGACCTTTCCCCTAACCAGCTGGCTGTGCTTGCCTGTAAGCACCTCTTCCTCTCTCAATCTGAAGAGAGCGCCAACCCACAATCATTTGGTGAAGTTTGTTAGCAATAGGTGCCAAGCCCTCAACCCCCTGGCCAAGAGCGCCACCACACTCAAAGACCTAGCTCTCACTGATGCCCTCATGAAAACTGAGGATGGTGAGATGTTCCTGCTCCATGACAATGGTAGGAAGTGGAGGATAGGATAATAGTCTACACCACAGCTCAAAACCTCAAGCAGCTGAACACTGATACCATCTGGCTGTGTGACGGCGCTTTTGCAACCTTCCCCACCTTATTCAAGAAGCTTTGGGTCCTGCATAGGCAGTTTGACGCCCAGGTTATCCCCTTGTTTTCTTTCTCCTGCCTGGTGCCAAGAAAGAGGTCTACGCCAGAGCCTTTAAAATTGTCTGGGATGCTTTGAGCTCCCTTTCTACCAATAAGCTCCCCCCTCTCAACCAAGCCACAAGGGCCAATCCCTCCTCTATTAAGAATGATGAGTCCGCCCTAGCTGCTGAGCAGCTAGCTCATGTGTGCTTACTTGGGCCAAAGGTTATAATAATGGACTTTGTACAAGCTCAGTTCAGAGCCTTTGAGGCCACCTTTAATGGAGAAGTACAGGGCTTCTTCTTCTATTTTAGGAAGGGCCTCATCAAACACCTTAAGAGCAAGAAGGAGCTCTTTGAGAAGTATCTTAATGATGGTAAAGGGAAGTGCCACTTTGCCATCACCCAGTTTTCTGCCTTTGATGTTGTGTAGCTAAAGCATACTGGGCTTGGCTTTATGGTCCTCCTGGAGGATGCTTATTTTAAGAAGCACTCCATCATTTTCAAGGGCTACCTTGAGTACTTTGAGCAACAATGGGTAGGAAAGAAGATGACTGACCAGAGAGGAAAGAGTGGTGCCACTGAGCCATGGAACTGCCAAAGTAATTGCATAAATGAGGAGATGAAGACGACATCCATCCTCAAGGTATGGCACAAGAACCTGAAGACAAAGTTTGGGGTCAACCCCAAGTTCAACAAGTTTCTGTGTATCTGCAGAAGGAGCAGGCAAGAAATGTCTCCAAGCTCTGGGACTTGGCCAACTGGGTGGCCCCCAAAAGAAGAAGTCAAAGGACCAAGACTACCAAGAGGACGTCCAGAAAGTGGTGAAGAAAAAACAGGGTGGCAGAGATCAAGAAGTACCTTGAGGATGTGGCAACTGCCCTTGCTGGTGGCTTCAATTAGCCCAGTAAACTTTACTAGCTTTTCCTGGATCCTTTTTACTTTTAAATTTTTATATCTATATATTTTTTAGATTTTACTAATCTTTCTAGGTATAAATGGTAAGTTTCAGATATAGTTTAAATGTGGTTTTGTAAGAAATATATTATATTTTGTTAATTTATCTTTAAGGCATAAGATTTTTTCAGTTGTGCCTATAAAAATTATAATAAATTAAATATAAAATTTCTTATATTTGTAATTGTTATAATATATCAAATATCTTTATTTTTGGTTTATTGAGATTTTAATTTTTATGGGGAAAAATATAGTAAAGAGTGTAATTCACATAGTAAATTGAAACATACTTGCTTATACCTCCTTATTCTTATTACTTATGGTATTTTTATTGCGCTTTTGAGCTTTATGAGGTCATTTAAGTATAATTATTTATTTTAAATATTTTTTTATATTGAAAATGTTCAGGATAAAGTGTTTTGGTAATTAAAAAGTGTCAACATCCAGAAGACAACATTATTAAAAACCAAATTCACACTTTACTAAAGTGCCAACATGGCCACTGTTGACATGGGCGCTGTTGCCAATTATACTATTAAGAGCTGGGACCCTTTTTGATTCATAAAATAAAACACCAATACATGAATATGATATTTCTGAATACACTGGAAAATTTCCAGATTCTTTTTAGATTACTGAGTTAGCTACAAAACTAAATAATAGTGCAGAAAATGTCCAGAATAACTATACAGTAAATTCAGAACCTATGAGAAAAAAAGCAGGATTGTCAAATACTATGTATAAATTTCAAATCACATTTGCAAGAAGCTCATCTATGTGAGTGTCAAGATTTTTGGGTCTTGAAGAATTATTATGTCTATTGGGGAGATGGTTAAACATCTTATTAGTAGTTGATATAAGCTGAATCAGTATGGCAACAGATGTGCTTCCTATTGGTGACAATGAGGTTGGGGCGCAACTGGAAGAGTTCTGTCAGAAGTTCACTAGAGGTAACTCTGGGAAGGATTCATTTGGTCAAGAGACAACACAACTGAAGCTTTGGGAGGAAGGTGGTTTGAAAAATTCCTTGAATTATCATCAATAAACACTTGTTGATACTTGAAAATAATGCTAATTTGGTTGCATTAATGTGATTTATAAAATTTGACTGTCTTTTAAAATCACTTGTAAGGGCTTTTTATAAGTGATATACCTATGATCAGACTGGATTATGGTTGCTTATTAAATATTGCTAGTTAGCCTATCATCCTCAAGCTATTAGCTATTACTATGAGAGCTATAATTCAAAACCTTAATAGTGGTTTTGAATGACAGCAATAATATACTACTTAACTTACCATATCCAAAGTAGATTTTTGATGTGAATGAGATTCCCTTTCAATGACTATCATTGTCACAGCCCATACCAGTGTCTGACTGGACTCCCACAGAAGAGCAGGCCAGGCCTAGAAGGCTATATATAAAATAAGGGCAATACTGCTGAGATATTTTACTGCAGTGGTCCAGGGACATTAACTTCTAGTATAAGGCATAATCTGATTGGCTATCCACAGCATTGTAATATAGACAAACCCAAGCTTGCCAAAATCATGGGTAGGAAGGGCATATGGCAGGAAAGGAGTGGCTAATATCTCCTTCATAATTTTTAGAATCTGGTCTATATAGCAGCCAGGAGGGAGATCCAGGTGATGGGATGGTAGAACTCCAAGTCAAGGGCACAAGCTGACGTAACCAAAGGAATGGGAGAAGAACTAGGTGAGTAGGAGAAAGCGTGGAAATATTGTGTTGTTGATTCACGTAAGGATGCAATAAGAATAATTATATTGATGCAAAGATAAGCAATTCCTACAATAGAATAATGAGTCCTGGGCATAAAAGACTTTATTAAGATGATGTCAAAAGTGAGGAAGGCTTCCCTTCCTCACTACTTAAACTGGCAACAGCGCCCATGTTGACACTAAAAATGTTGACAGTGGCCATGTTGATACTTTTTTAAGTAACAAAACACTTTACCCTGAACATTTTTAGTATAAAAATATTTTAAAATACATATTTATACTAAAATGAGCCAGAGAGTTCATAACTGCTATAAATAAATTACCATAAGTAATAAGAATAAGGATATATAATCAACTATTTTTCAATTTACTATATAAATTATACTCTTTATTATAAAATTATGTTTTATTCCCATAAAAATTAAAATTCCAATGAACCAAAAATAAAGATATTTAATATATCATAATAACTACAAAATATAATAAAATTCTAATCTAAATTTATTATAATTTATATAAGCATAACTGAAAATATCTCATAGCTTAACAATAAATTAACAAAATATAAGATATTTCTTACAAAACTACATTGAAACTGTATCTTAAACTTACCATTTATACTTAAAAAGATTAGTACTATCCAAAAAAATTAAAAGTTTAAAAGTAAAAAATATACAGGCAAAGCAAGGTTTATTAAGCTAATTAAAGCCACCAGCAAGAGCAGTGGCAACATCCTCAAGGTACTTCTTAATCTCTGCCACCTTATACTTCTTCTTCACCACCTTTTGCACTGCCTCCTGGTAGTCCTGATCTTTACTCTTCTTCTTCTTGGGGACCACCTGGTTGGCTAGGTTGCAAAACTTGGAGACATTTCTGGCCTGCTCCTCCTGTAGCTTAGCAAAGAACTTGTTGTATTTGGGGTTGGACCCAAAATTGGTCTTCAAGTGCTTGTGCCAAACCTTAAGGCTGGAGGTGGTTTTCATCTCCCCCTTGAGGCAGTGTCCCCGCTTTTTTCTCTCCGGGTGGTCAACTTCTTGCCTACCCATTGCTTTTCAAAGTACTCAAGGTAACCCTTGAAAATGATGGAGTGCTTCTTCACGTAAACATCCTCCAGAAAGACCTCAAAGCCAAGCCCAGTATGCTCTGGCTGCACAAAAGCCAAGGCAGCAAACTGGGTGATAGCAAAGCAGCACTTCCCTTTACCATTGTTAAGATACTTGTTGAAAAGCTCCTTCTTGCTCTTGAGATTCTTGATGAGGGCCTGCCTAAAATGGAAGAAGTAGCCCTGGACTTCTCCATTGAAGGTGACCTCAAAGGCTCTGAACTGAGCTTGTTCAAAGTCCATTATGATCACATTTGGCTCAAGTAAGCGCACATGATCTAGCTGCTCTGTGGCTAGGGTCAGCTCATCCTTCTCAGCAGAGGAAGGGTTTGCTCTGGTGGCGTGGGTGAGAGGGGGGAGCTTATTGGTAGAAAGGGAGCTCAAAAATCCCGAACAATTTTAAATGCTCTGGTGTAGACTTCTGTCTTAGCACCAGGTAGGAGGAAGAACACAAGAGTGATAACCTGGTCATTGAACTGCCTATACAGGACCCAAAGCTGCTTGAAGATGGTTGGGCAGGTTGCAAAAGCGCCGTCACATAGCCAGGTGGTAGCAGTATTGAGCTGCTCCAGTTTTTGGGTTGTGGCATGGGCTATAATTCTATCCTCCACTTCCTGCTCATTTTCATGAAGCAGGAACATCTCACCATCCTCGGTTTTCATGAGGGCATCAGTGAGAGCTAGGTCTTCAATGGTGGTGGCGCTCTTGGCCAAGGATTCAAGGCTTGGTGCCTATCACTCACAAACTTGACCAACTAGGTATGGGTTGGCATCCTCTTGAGGTTGGTGGGGGAGAGTTACTTTCATGCAATCATGGTCAGCTGGGTTGGGGATAGGTCCTTTGAGGTGGGCATGACCTGCACCAGATACCATTTGAGAAGACAGGCAATGATTGTGTTGGGCATCACACAAGTGTGTTCACCCTTGATGGTCTGTACCAAGTCCCAGCGCTCATTATTGAGCCGCAATGGGCAGGAGTGGTCCTTGCAGGTATAGTGCCAGCTCTTGAAGCCCCAGTTGGCGTTGTTACAAGAGAAAATATAACCATTGGCCACCATGGCTGGCCCACCCTTTACACTCATGATAGGAAAATACCTAGGCAAGGAAAAAAGGAACCTTAAACTTACTGTCAACGTTGAAGATGTTATGGACCAACAGAGGGTCCCAGGGGCCAGCAGGAGCATGGCAGAAGCCAGGGAAGTAATCAGAGCGGGGCTTTGAATCATCCCCTGATGAACTGGAAGGGGGGAGTTTGATGGTGGTGGGGAAGCAGAAGGGGGCTTGTTGTGGTGCTCCTCATGTGCTGGAGACTTATCCTTGGGTGGGGACTTTTGGGCTGAGCGCTTATTCTTGGTTGGCTCCTCATCTGAAGCCTAGTTGTAAAAACTGTGGTTTGTAAAGGAGCCATCAGATTCCTCTCCTTCAGTGGAGTGAGCGGGGCTCTTCTCAGGAGAGGGCTCAGGAGAGGACTTGGGGGTGGCCTTCTTTGACAAGACAGGCTTCTTCTTGGTAGATTTGGTTGGCTTAGAGGGATGCTTGATTTTTTTGGGCTGCTTAGAGGTGTTTTGTCCTAAAATAATAAGTAAAACGGCTTAAAATAAAGCAATGTATTTTAAAAACAAACTAAACAACTTAAAAATAATAATATATAAAAATTAAATCTTAGATGGTTTTTATTGGCATTTAAAAGTTAAAAAATGCTTGTATAGTTTTTATTTTATTAAAGTTATAAATAACAAGTTAAAAGTTAAGATGTTTATGTGAAAGTATTAGCTTTATAAATAGATTTTATTTAAAAAATTCAAAAATATGAAAAAGAAAAGTTAAAAATACAACATATCAAAGAATCAGATGTTTTCATTATGTAACACACAAAGTTTTATATGTGAGAAATGAAAAGTGTCAACATTATGAGTGACAATTAGCAAAAAAAACTGAATTCTCACTGTTGATTAGAAAAATTGTAGACATTATATTTGACAACATTGTCACTGTCAACATTTTTTTGAAAATTTACTATGTTTTTTCATAGTATGCTTAATTAAATTTAAACAGGCTAGCAAATATTAGCTGTTTTCTGTGTGTTTTTGTTCACATAGCAAAATTTAAAAAAAACATATGCAAATAAGTAAAAAAAGTATCAAAGTTCTTTATTCTTCTATTAAAATAATAATTTGGGGGTGGTAATATGATATTTTACCATTGTGCTTAAGTGAAGTTGTTAAGAAGTTGGTTAAGATAATGAAAAGGATAAATTGTCAACAATGTCACTTATGACATTCTTTATATGAAGTGGCATATTAATTTAAGCTTAATCACACCACTCTAATTTGCTTAACTCCACCCTGGCGGATAATCACAAGCAAATGACACCATTTCTGAGTGTCAACATTATTTTCATACAAAATTCTATAGTAAATTACATAGTAACTCATGCTTAAATTATTGGATTGTTGTTAGCCACCAATCAATTTATTATATTAAAGCTGGAATAAGTGCCACATATATATTTATAACATGAACATTTTAACATTCTACTGTATGTGCAATGTCTTTTTCTATATATTAATTAAATAATTTTTTAAAATGTGCACTTAATTTCTTTGTTATAAATGTTTCAGTTTTGTTATTAAAAATAAGTTATGCTTAAAAAGTGTTGACATTGACACTTTTACGTTGTGAAAACAAATAAAAAAATAAACTAATTTTTATTAGTAAATGTAAAGGAAAATCTGGTTAAATTGAGTTTTTTATTTAGCTTAATATTAAATTGTGTCAAAATGGCCACAATTTTGTTGTGTTTTCTGGGTTTGCACCCCTGAACACTTTAAAAAAGAATTAAACTAGCGCAACTAGCAAAGAACATAGGAGATTTAGAGTTTTGAGTTGACAGTGGCCATGTTTACAAAGTGTCAACATAGGCGCTGTTGCCTTAAACTTACTGTGAATAACTTGGTCTTTTGTGCCACCAGAGGTCTGGTGACATTATCTTAGGTGACATTAACAATTTTTTTTGGAAAACTTCATGTTGGGGCCTAGGGATGAGTGCATATTGGCTGCTTCTTCATAATGATGGGTTTGGCTGCAGTCTGTCAAGATGTCACAGCTATTAATAGAACCTGTAAAGAATTGGTTGATCAATTGATTGGTCAAACAGATTCTTATATGACTTTCCATTTACCAATATAAGGAAGACCCAATTTTGTGTTTAATGTTAATCTCAGGGCTTTGCAGCATGTGAGCTTTACAAACCCCTGGCCATTCACAATTATAAAGGGGAGTTTCCTCTGGAAAGGCAATTGGTAATTGTTTCCACGTAGTTTGTTGTGCTGTTTCATGGCCATAGTTTTCCCTGGGAAACACAGCCCAAAGTCCCTCCTGCTTGCAGCAATTGTAGATTTCAATCTAACAATTGATCACAAGTGGGTGATGGCATGGAAAATTGGGTCTGAGCGGGGCGCAGATGCCCCACACCAAATGTTCCCTTCTCTGACCTGTTAGTCACAAAATCCTGACCTCCAAGGAGGTCAGGTAGCAGCTTGAAGAACCACCATTGGTGTTATCTTTAAGCTGACCAAATATAGTGTAAAAGGAGGCCACCTCATAAAGATGCATCCAAAAGCCTTAAGTAACAATTTTACTCACCAAACTACTCTAATAGTTTGATATTTTCCCAAATAAAATATCTTGACTCATGATTCACTTATTCCAATATTTTATAATCAGATTTTTAATAACCAGATTAATAGATTCTGCCTTCTCACCTTTGCAATCTCCTGGAAATCTTCCTCCTCCTGAGAAAATGATCCTTGAAATCTGTGAAATTGAATGCACACCTATCTATGCTGCTGATTCCTTGACTCTGGGTCAAATTAAGCTCTTCCTGTTATACCTGTGCATAATCTTCTGCTGCACCTTTCTATATTCACTCTTCAAAAGTGACCATTTCCAAGTAAACATGCACTGTCTCCTCCTTATTGGTAATGTCCTACTAATTTGGATGTACATTCCTCATTTGATCAACTACAACAAGGTCTCACTCTATTTCACCTTGACATGCTGTGGCCAGGCATGTTAGCTGGTTGTCTTGGGAATTCTGGGCCCTGACACTCATTGGCAGGATTCTATTCTGCACTTGGTGGAATGTAATGTTAGACAGGCGGTGCTTTGTCCAATTTCTCAGTGAATTAGCTATTAATATGTTGGTTTCCCATCTGTTGATTATGTATTTTCTTGAACCAAATCTAATTCTGGCAGTGAACCATCCAATATAGTATTATCAAAAGGTTTTACTTGGCATCTTGATTTTTTATGAGTATTAATCAGATAATGGTTATCAATTCATAATGTCTCAGGTATCTCTCAAATAGGGAACCAGTTTTAGACCTCTGCATTTTACATGCTATTAAGATATCCAATCAACATTACAGCCCAGTGATATAGCATCTAGAATAGAGGTTTTAATTATGGAGGTGGTTGTCTATTTTTATATGTGGTCATTGTGATAGGGAGATGTATCAGTCAATGATAATTAATCAGGATTCCCTGACAATGTTCCAATAGATATGATAACTTCTTTGAGTGACAGCTTTATACCAGGTTATATAAGCAAGATCTATACTATAAGTATATTTTATTAAATTATCAAAGATAATTGATATTTAAATTAATTTATTCCTGAGTTTTTGATTGATAACATTACTCTATTAGATTTAGTTTCCTGAATTAGTTGTGCATTGATCTTCAATAAGGCTTTGTCTAATAATTAAAGGAGAATCAATCATACCAAGGTTGGTTGGTTTTATATTTGATAATGTATTGTGAAAGTATATTAGATCTATTTCCTTTTGAAAATACTTTTCAGGTCATAGATTTCTCGTATAATGATCTTAAAATATAATATATATTACCTAGATAAGAATTTAATCACTGTGAGGTATATTACTATTTTGAAGGAAAAGGGTTTACTCCAGAGGCAAAGAACTTCGGAACGGTTTAATTTAAGAAGAGGCTTTAGGAAGTAATTTGGGCTTAATATTTAATCATAAACAAAAATTCTAAATTACATATGCTTTTAAACAATATAATTAATCATCTAGGAAAATGAGTCACCCAAAAAAGTTTCTAAATATTTTCGTCTACATTTTTATACGATCCCACTGTAGAATATTTTCATACAGCGCATGATTTTTTTAGTACTTTGTAGTCAGTCGTTTAAACCAAATACTGTAAATGCAATGCTCAGTCGATGATGGATGCTACTTTTGTATATTGAAATATTAAAAACTGAATGGACAAAAGTGATAAAATATTTAATATAATGTTAAAGTTTAATTTTATTATTTAACACATGCATATAATTAATATTTGCCAATGATGGGGAGGTCACTAAGGCCAAGAGCATCCATATAACGTGTTCTACCAGTCTTGCGTGTTTCCCGGCCAAACCGAGCCCCCATTTCTCTGTCAGCATCCTCGTTGTATTCATTCAAGACTTTGAATGGATTCTCTCCAGTGGCAATACGTCTGAACTGGTCAACAAACTTTGCAGGTGAAGGGTTGCGGGGCCCTGGAAGATGGCCATGCTCTTCATGGGTGGTGTAGAAGTCCTTGCGGCGTTCAAGGGGAAGGGTGGCAGCAGTGACCAAAGAGATGATAAAGCTGATTTTGGCAAGTGTATTCATTTTAATGTGAAAGTCAATGTTAAAACACTCCCCTTTTATACACTTGCGCATAAGCAGTTAAGTGATTTTGATATCCAGTGGCATATTTTATGCTTAAATCGCATTCATGTATGGCCATAACAACATAATGTTCCAAATTCTATAAATAATATAAAATAACTAAATATTGTAAATCTAAACCCATAAGTTTAAGTCATGAAGCCCTAAGCCGAAGTCCACTCGTATGCCGAGAATTGTGCATATAGCCTTTGTTAAAAAGATGCACCGAAGCACGAACCTCCTCTTTTCTGTCCATCAATGCCAGAATGTTGTTCAGCGGGTCGTGGTGCATCTTGGAATGCTTGAAGTTTTAATCCAACAATAGGTCTAGGCTTTTTTAAGCTTAAAATAAAACAAACTAAACACCAGCTTTTTAATCAATGCGTTGAAAAATTATAAGCCCAAAGAAGGGTTAAATTATTCACATGCCTAGGTTAGTATGATTTAAGATAGCAAAACCTACGTATGTACGGAGTTATCATAGAAGGTTATTATAGACTATTAATCCCATGTAAATACACAATAGTTATTTGAATGTTCTTTTATTTAATTTTAAATCCTCTAAAGCCTTCATACATCAAAATTACAATAATATTCAAATCTCTAATGAAATTAAATACACCCCCTTATAATCACTTTGATAGGGATTTTTGAAAAATTATTTTGATTTTATGTTTGTACTTTGATTCAAAAAAGTAATCATTAGCAAACTGTTCCTTTGGGAAATCAAGAGCTTAAACAAAACATTGAATTATTATTTTAATTACTTAGCATACAATTTATTTGATTGACTCTCAGTTTATTTGCATTATATATAGGCCACATGTGAGTGTATGACCAAATTTTACACCTTTAAAAGCACAATTTTTTTAGAACAGTGAGGAATTGTCAGGTTCAACCTGCAATGATAACAATCGAACTGCAATTTGCTCTTGATATTTTATTTAATGGCTTTTGGCTGCTAATTTATTAAATATGTAGATATCACAAATCGATATCTAGCTTCAATAAAAATTTCAATTTTTACCTATAAAGAATATTCAAAGTTATCAAAAAATTATTAAAGCTTTCATCAAAATACCAATAGCTTTATTTTGTTCTTTTGAAAACATGAGATGGTCATCCACTGGAATAACAATTCTAAAACAATGAAGTGGATCAATAACTCAACTCGGAAACATTCTGATGCTTGGAATCAGAATAGAAAGCATGGCTGAATAAATTTAACCAAATAAACTAAATGAAGCAGCCCAACACTCTGGAAAAAATCAAGAGTTTATATGTCTCGGTAGCCGTTTGAGGGAGATAAGATTCCATAAAGTTTAAAATTGCCCCAATCAAATGCAACATAAATATGTTATCAGAAAGCACAAAATTATATATGATACACCATTCAGATATCCTTTTTCATAAAATGAGATCGAAATGGGGCCTGCAAACCAGAGACTTATAAGAAATTTAAATGAAAACTTTTTTGAAACTAATTATCTTTATTTCTTAACAATGGAAATAAACCCACATGGTCAGTCGACCTTTATTAAAATGATATACTTCCACAAAGCTTAATGGACGCCCCATAGGATCTATAAATAAACGCCAGCAAGTAAATTAAATTTATCACCTGAGTCTCATATTATTTTAATGGTTGGACCAATTTCGGTCAATACTCATACACCAATTAATAAATTATGGTGTAAATCCAAAAAATACTTTTTGATATCTGCTTCCAATTAACTTATATCAAATTAGTTATCACATGAAGACTTAATTTATATAAATAATGTATAAATGTATCATCTGTCTCATAAGCTTGAACATAGTGTCAAGGGTCTGGATGTACAAGTATTCTGGCTATTGCCATCACACCTAACATCCAGTCATCACCCGATTTGGTGCCTTTCCAATATACCATTTGACATACCAGAAATGGCAACAAACCAATATCACATGACTGTCCAGGTATCCAGAGACTCAAACCCATCCAGCACATGACCAGCCCCTGGGTTTGGTCTAACTAATATCCCTACCATAGCTAAAGATATATAAGTCTAAAGTATTATCCAATAAAATATACTTTTCTTTCTTTCTCAATTCTATATTTGAAGCTTCCCCAAAAGGCGCTCCTTATCACTGGTAGCACTACGGTTTTCAACCACACCAATGAAAGAGAAAATGACTGAACAGAACCTGCCCACCTTCACCCACGTACTCAACCAGGCCACATCCCAAGATACCTGAAAGACGTACTTCCACGCCCATGACATCAATGAAGGTATTCCTAGTGTATGCACCATATTCAAAGGTCTGGTCATGCCCAAAGCATGCACCAAGATAATTCAATACAGTTGCTCTCTTCAACCATAAACAAATGTACAACCACCTATCACAGGTGAAGTTACCAACACCAAATACATTGATATTGACAAGTTCTTTGGCAAAAACAAAGAAAATGTCATCAACTGGCTAGATCACACAGCCGCCAAACTCCGTGCCAGCTGCATTCCTCATGAAAAATGGGTCCAGGAAGCCAGCAAGCGCCTATACAAGGCCGCAGCTAACTGGTTTGCCACCTGGGTTAGCTCACAAACCAACGGCCAGCTTGACAACTGGGAAGAGTTCAAAGCTGACATCACCCACAATTTCCACGTCACTGAATCTCTCCAAGACATTGCATTACAGCTCAGTGATCTTCCTTAAAAGACCATTATTGCAGCCTGAGCCAATGAATTTGAAGAAATACGTTGAAAAATCCAAAAACCAGCACAAGCTGACAACGTACACACTAGAGCCTCATTCATCAATAGAATGAAAACCTCTGTTGCTTCCCTCATCCGCCCAGAAGCAAATACATCCATGCCTGTGCTCATTGCTGAAGCCAAGCGTGCTGAAAAACGCGCCAACATGGAATATACTGCACACAACGGCAACTGCTCCTCAAACGGCAATGGCAAAGAAAACACCAATGGCAATAAACACCAAAATACCAACCATAACACCGACAACTCCAATTGTAATAATGGCAATTGTAGCCAAAGCACAAACTGCTCCCGTCCCAAGAAAGAGGACACCGCCAAAGTTAACAACGGTGAAGTAGCAACCTGCTACAAATCTGACCCCACATTCTCTGACCTTGAAGGTCTCAAAACAGAGGAACAGGGAAAAGAGGAGGGGGAATAGGCTTAAGTGCCCCTGTCTCCCCCCAACTTGACAAGAAACTGTACCAAGGCACAAACTTTGATGCTCGCATCCCCCGTGTCCTGCAATCCTCCATTTTTATGAACATAAAAATTAAAGATTGCTCACAACTTCTTGTCTATCCATGCACTTACAAATCTCATACACATAAAATTCTATTCAACTCTGGTGCACAGCACACTATGGTTAGCAAACCTTTTGTAACCAAGTACAAATTACCAGTTGTCAAATCCAACTTCAAATACGCCAAGATGGCAGACAAATCAAAAGTTCTACTCAAAGGCAAAACAACTCCCTTCAGAATTGACCTCCAAAGCATACAAACGTCCATCAAAGGACTTGTCATGAACAACATAAACTACAAAATTTTAGCAGGCATGGACTGGTTCACCCGAGTGAACCCCAGCGTATGTTGGAAGACAAAAACCATGACAATAAAAGCAATGGAGTCAATTTCAACATTCTCAAAGAACCCAACAACCTCATTCTAAGAGATACAGTATTTGTCCAAGTCATAAATCAAGATGAATCTGAACATCTAACCAAAGACAGTACCCTCCACATAATGAGGTACTCCAAATATAATAATATACAAACACAAAAGATCCAATGCCCAGAACTTGCGGCACTCCTAAAGAAATACGCTCATGTATTCAAGGAAGAACTCACAGAGTTACCCCCCAAACAAGAGGTCAAACATGGCATCAAGTTATGCAAAGCCATGCCCAAACCTGCACCCCTCTACATACTCTCCCCCATGGAGACCCAAACACTTAAAGCTCACATTGAGGACAATCTAGCCAAAGGATTCATTCGCCTGTCTGAATCCCTGTGGGAGGCAACAGTCTTCTTTGTAAAGAAGAAAGAAGGATCCCTTTGCTTAGTTACTGACTACATAGCACTAAACGCAAGTACAGTAAAGAATAAATACCCACTTCCCCTCATAGAAGACCTATTTGCAAGGCTCTCTGGAGCAAAAAATTTCTTGAAAATTGACCTCACATCTGGTTATAACCAAGTTGAAGTCAAAGAGAAAGACATACCAAAGACCGCATTCTGCACACAATTTGGGTTGTTTGAATGTAAAGTAATGAATTTTGGGATGACCAACGCTCCCACAATGTTTGTCACCATGATGAACCAGGCACTAAAAAGACTCTCAAATACATTATGCTACCTTGACAACATCATCATATTTTCAAAAACAAAAGAGGAACACCTCACGCATGTCCGCAAGACACTCAATTGACTTGCAAAGCACAAACTATACGCTAAGCCTAGTAAGTGCCAATTTATGAAAAAGGAACTCTTGTTCTTGGGCCACATTGTCTATGACAGTGGCATCAAAGCAGACCCAGATAAAATAAAAGCCATAAATAACATGCAACACCCCATCTCCGTGAAACAAGTTAGATGCTTTCTCGGTATGGTAGCTTACCTAAGGAAATACCAAAGACTGTGGAAAGCTCACTGCACCAATCAATGACCTAATCAAAGGTAATGCCAAAAAGAAATTCATATGGACTCCAGAATGCGACAAGAATATCCAACTATTGAAACAAGCTTTGATTGAAGCACCAATCTTGCAATACCCTAATAACAACGGGTGCTACAAGCTTGAGTCAGACGCTAGTGACACTGCCATTGGTGCAGTCCTACACATCCACCAGCCAGGGCAGCAAGACTTCCTGCCAGTATGTTAAAAAAGCAGAAAACTAACAAATACTGAGTAAAGGTACCCAATACACAATAAAGAATTGCTAGCAATATACCACACATGCAAGAAATGAAGATGTTATCTCAAAGGACACTTAAACGTCCAAGTACTAACTGACCACAAATCCTTAATCTATTTCAAAACTCAGAATGCACTTGCGCAGCGCCAAGCTAAATGGATGTCCCTGCTGGAACAGCTTAACCTGGACATCCAATACAAAAAGGGGAAGAGCTGGTCACGGCTGATGCTCTCTTTAGGCTATGCCAGCCAAGAGAGGATCACCCTGACCACCTGGACCCTGACTGGCCCAACCTATACAACACTGAGTACAAGACAAAAGGAAATGATCCCTACACACATCAACTAACCCATGATATGCTAGTAAGGAATGAAATTTTTTTCCATGTATCAAATGGCATGGTATACCAAATCATCAAAGATAAACACATTCCATACATCCCACTTGCACAAAGAGTTGACACTATACTAAGACACCATTGTTTGCTAGGACACACAAAGGCTAACAACCTATATCTCACATTAAAAGAGATAGTATGGTGGCCCAACCTGAAGCAAGACATAATCAATGTTCTAAAAAAGTGTACAGTATGTGAAAAATACACCAGCACCAAGGCGCCACAGCCAACAATTAACCCAGTACCTGACCCCAACCCATTTAAGGTTTGGGGACTGGACGTAGTGGGACCCTTCCCAGAAACCAAAACAAATCAATTTTTCCTAATTGTAGCCATCAACTTTGCCACATGTTGGCCCATCTGCTGGGCAACAAAAGATCACAAGGCAGAAACAATAAATTGATTCATCAATAAAGCAATCATAGCGGACTACAGCACTTCAGACTACATCATAAAAGATGGAGAAAAAGAGCTAACAGGACACATAGTAAATGACAATCTAAAAACAAAGAACATCAAACACTCTACAACCTTGCCCTACAGGTCACAGGCCAACAGCAGAGTTAAACGCCTGAACAGCAACCTTATCAGAACACTGTAGAAAATAATGGATGGCAAAGCCAAAGACACATGGCCACTCTATGTGAAACATGCATTACTAGTATCCTGGGTTCCTACCAATCAAGGGACAGGCTACTCACTGTTTGAACTAACATATGGGTACAAGCCAGAAATAGTCACCCGCAATAACCAACCATATGTGAAGATCCCCCCGGTAAACCCTCCCACAGTAGAACAGAAACCAGCTCTACAACACATACACCTCAAAGCCAAACTGGCAGAAATAAAAAGACTCAAAACTCAAAAGGTAACCTCAACAGAGGACCCACTCCTCATCAACTCCCCCGTCTGGGTCCTAGCGGGGAACAGAAAGAAGCTAGACTCAGTACACAGGGGACCAGAAAGAATCATCAGATACCAACCAGACAGGAACACCTACCTGGTTAAGTTCCAGGGTGCCAAAGAGCCCATCACCAAAAAGTACCACAGATCTTGTCTCCGCCCTAGCAAAGGAGAATACTTGACCCAGTTGGTGCCCACTAGTAAACAACTCCAGGAACATCAGGTGGCAGCTGTCAAGACAAAGCCTCCTCCTGATGTACCTGAGTAACCCCTTAAGGGAGGGGTGTGTCAAGGGTCTGGATGTACAAGTATTCTGGCTAGCACCATCACACCTAACATCCAGTCATTGCCTGATTTGGTGCCTTTCCAATATACCATTCAACATACCAGAAATGGCAACAAACCAATATCACATGACTGTCCAGGTATCCAGCGACTTGAACCCATCCAGCACATGACCAGCCCCTGGGTTTGGTCCAACTAATATCCCCACCACAGCTAAACCTATATGAGTCTAAAGTATTATTCAATAAAATATACTTCTTCTCTTCCTACTTTTATATTGAAAGCTCCCCCAAAAGGCGCTCCTTATCAATAGCTTATCCAATAACTTTCCAAATTGTTAATGGAACATATGATATTATTGAGGGAATTCAAAATAAATCAGTTCTTAAACTTAATTAAAGCTTATTAGAATAATACATTTGAGAAAATTCAGATCTTTACTAAATTCATAGCTTCTTGTACCTATGTCAATATTTCATTATCCCATTTTTAAAATGCTGTTAGTAGATTTTTTGAAAGAAGTGCACATATATTATAAATGCATTTATTGCATGATATTTCTTATTGATAAAGTATAAAATATATCACCTTTTACAATGTTATACTAATATTAATTATTCCCATGAAAATCATGATTTAATTGATAAAATTCCAAAGAAAAAAACATCATTGAACTATCATAACCAGATATCTTCAATGCAAAAAAACCTTTGAATCTTCTGAGATTTGGATTTAAATACAGTTAATTTTTTAATTACTGCTAAACATAGTTTCACTTTTAATAACTAAAATTATTTGGGCACAGAACATTGCTTGATAAGATAGTTTTATAAAAACAATTCAATATTTCTCCACAAAAACAATATTGTTACAAAATCAAAGACACATTCATACATTATAAGACATATTCAGAATTCAAATACACAATTGACTAAAAACTTAGCTTTGCATATTGATTGTTATATTCTCTTACACATGAGTTTCTTTTTGCTTAGTGTCATGGCTTTTAAAACTACTTTATTATGGTATAGGTGGATAAAAAAGGTCTAAATAAAGTTTATTACATTTTACTACTATACAATCTAAAACACATAAATGATGGCATTGAGGTACCCACCTTATTTCTGACCCCATTTTTCTGAAGAACCAAATATGATACTATGAATTTTTTTCGGATTTTCAGAATATATATTTCTATATGAAATGATAAATGACGTCATAATGTCGGATTTTGGTTCCAAAGAAAAATGGTAGTCGAAAGGAGGTGAGTCCCAATGCTGATGGAGCCTCACGATCTGGATTTATACCAGACAACAAAGTGATCATACACTTTTATAGATTTTTAAGACCATGATTATTGAACATTAATTAATCTCAGATTATTAGAGAGTTAATATAAGAAAGAATTTAATTAATAATATTGGCTTATAAAAACATAAGTGCTAGGCTCTAAGTTTTCACCCATAAATGAGGGGCCACATTTCTCAAGGTGCTTTATTGATTTTTATGATGAGCCTTCTCGTCCTTTCTGTATAATCCAAGATCATCAATTCTTTGGAAATTATTTGATGGGTTAATCTCAATATCAGATGTGAGTTATCACATCATCTTATCAATCCCTCAGACTTTCTGAAAGTAAATTAATTCTCAATTCTGACACAACTTTTAAGCATTTAAAAGCATAAATCTTTTATAATCATGTAACTCGATCATTAAACTATTTTTCAAAGATTTTATATGAGTATTTTATTTTTTGAATTTTTTATGTGGCAAAGTTTATATATAATATCTATATGTGTAATAAAGTAGCTTTCAAAGCTATGGCACTAAACAAATACAGAACTGAGAATTAAACAAAAACAATTCATATGCAAACAAAATTAAAAAATTAACTTATATTGATTAACAATAGGATTGGGTTTACTTCTATTCTGATTTCATCTGAATTGAATTTTTTACATCTGAGTTGTTTTTGCTTACAGATGAGCTGATTTTTTCTAAGTGTCATAGCTTTGAAAACTACTGTGCATTTAACTGCAATAATTCAAGTTTAATAAACTCAGAGCACAAATAATTAAGAGGCACATTTAGCAAAAAAAGGGTTTTTTTTGAAAAATGTTAAACTTAGGTCACACCCTTGTTTAAAAAAATTTACCAGGTTAATAACAAGAATCACTTTACTTTTTAAAAGCAATCAAAATGTATCAATTTAAATTCTATATTTAAATCCAGAAAATTTATAATGAAACTGTCGTAACTGTGCTGTTTTAGCAGAGTTACAAGGGGAAAAGTATTTAGAAGCTAGATAATAATCTTTATTGTGAGATAGTGATTATATAGTTGATGTGGATCATGGGTAACAGGAACATGATTGTTGATCACACAGTTGGATGAAAGAAGGGGGTGGCTTGATCCTGGTAATGAGTCAAGCGCCAAAACAAGGTATCCACCATAAAGGATCATCATCTGTTCATGTTGTAGGATTTGGTAATTTGAGTTGACTTCCTAGTCTGGCTTTGAGTGACCGGTTAATCAGATTGCGGGTCACAAACCCACTTGGTTAGAACCTTGCTGGCAGGTCAAGCCTGTGGTTTTGACAAAACAAAAGATAAAAGTTGTTTAACTATGTTTATATGTAAAAAGAATACTTCCTAACCATTCTGATTTTAAAAAGATAATATGGCTTTATCCAGATAATGTCATTTTTACAGAAGGGGTCAAAACCACATGGTTGAACCTCTGGAAAATTATAAAGCCAAACAGAAAGATTATGAATTGACTCAATCCAACCAAGACCCAAAGCCATTACATATAAAAAAGTCTTCTAACTTAGATGCCACAGCTAACAAAACCCAATTAATAAGTATAACACATTTATATCAGTAATATTGCCTCTAACACATGAGACTCTAACCCTCTGAAAGTATTATCACAGCTATATAGTTACTTATTTTTAAAAAAAACCCATTACTTAGTCTATTTTTTTCCATTTTATGTAACTTTTTTAAAACAGCACAGTTATAACACAAGTTTCAGGTAGTAAAAAACAATATAAATAAGGTTCTATATTATTAAACAAGGTTATGTAACATCATTATTCTTCAAAAAACTTATGTCTTTGCTACTACCAAACAACTAGAGCAGTATAGAGTTTGAACACCAGATAACTTAACTTCTAATAATTGTCAAGGATATGGATGTACAAGTATTCTGGCTACCGCCAACCCACTTAACATCCAGTCATCCCCTGATTTGGTGCCTTTTTAATATACAGTTTGGCATGCCAGAAAGTGGCAACAAAGCAATATCACATGACTGTCCAAGTATCCAGAGACTTGAACCCATCATGCACATGACCAACCCCTAGGTTCAATCCAACTAAATCTCTGCCATAGCTAATACTATATAAGTCTAAAGTATTATCCAATAAAATATACTTCTCTTCTTCTTAATTCCATATTTGAAGCTTCCCCTAAAAGGCGCTCCTCATCATAATCTAGGCAAATATGATACCAAAAGGGACAAAAATAGGAGCCTTACAAAAGAAAAGGCCTTATTTTTTAATTATATCCAAGACTAACTTAGACTATTATCCAAAATGGGCATCAGATAATAGTGACACTTCATTTTATTTTAATGCTATCAAGTATGCCTCCATTAATCCAGTCATGTTAGAACCAATCAAACCCTGGCAGCCTACTTGATTCACATTTACATCAAATTTCATTATAAAATTATTTCTCTTAAGGGTTAAACACAATTTAATTATTTTGATAAAATTTAACTCTTCTTCCATCTTTATCTTCTCCATTTTTCTCTGTACCTGTTGATTATAGAACAGTTGCAATAATTATAGACAATTTCATATTAGATTTAAACTTTGATTTATTAAATGGAGACTATCCTAAAAATCACAGAGCTTTTTTGTTAATATTTTAAAATACTTACCCAGAACAAATTCATATTGTACACCAGTCATAAATTTCTGATTTATAAATGTTTCATATGGTTGGTGGTTTTTTTATTTAATACCAGCTTTGTTTTAAACAATGTCAACCATGGATTGACATACTTTAAATGGCAATCACAATCGAGAAAAATACCTAAAAGTTACTTTTATTTTATTAACAAATCAAGTAAATTAATCCCAACTAGTTATGCAGTAATATTATTTAAACCCTGAAAAAATGCTTTGTTTCAAACAGGCTGTAATTTTATAGTAGTGGTACTTGACTATACAATCATCATATAGCATAAAGGCATACAAAAAGCTGAGAAAGATAAGTATTTAAATCAAACTGCCTTGAAGTTAAAGCGCTGGTTTAATGGTTGGTTAGAGCTCCTTATTTTCACCAAATGAATTCAAAGTCAAAGCGATGGTTACCTTTTTGAATTAAAATATAAAAATAAGAACGGTATTGTTTTTCTCCAAAAGCCCTGATCTAAGCAATCAGAGGGGGATTGGTTTTCTAATGAAAGTTAAATAATTTTAAATTTTGTTAAATTTATTTTATTAAGTTTTTGTTTTTAATAGCAATATAGGGAAAAAGATTCATCATTAGGGATTCGCATAAATAGTAAGTTATTAATGGCTTGTATTAAGACAACCCCTTACATAAGTAGGGATGTTTTGGCCAAGCTCCGGCTAGCTTTCGGCTCTGGGCTGCTACAGCCAAAACAGAATTGCCTGTTTTTAACATTTTAAAATAAATCTTTGTATATATTAGCCCAGAGCCAGAAAATCGCTGCTGCGGCCCAAGGCTTGGCCGAAGCAGCCCTATACATAAGGGTCATTATTTTAGGGATTGGGCCATTTTCTAATGCACATGCTGCTCAAGTCACAGCATAGCACAGTTCGATTTTGAAAAAGTAATTAATTACACATTTTATATTTAAAACATTAATAACTCAATGAAAAATTAATATTTTTTCATATTGTGAACTATCAAAATGAAGCTAAGGATTCCATCTTTCTATTGGGGTAAAATTTTTAATATATATACTATACTCAATATTAAAGAGAAAGTAATTTAAAAGATTATAATCCAGATTTTATTATATGATTCTATCTAACGATATAAAGTAGATCACTTCAAAGCTAATAAAAGCTTTTTTTAATATACAAAGTATCTTTTTTATTTAAAAAAATTAAAGATAAGATTTAGAAATTTATTTTTGCATTTTATTTTATTTAAAAAGCTCAATTATTTAGGATTTTATGGCAGTTTGAAGTTAGGATGTTTTTATCACTGTTTAGATTAATTTTAAGGTTCAAGTGAGCTTAGAACCTCAAATTAAGCATTCTTAAAATAGAATTATTTAATATTTTATTATTTTAAAAATATGCAGAAGAGTTAAAGTTAACTGAATACATCATTTTAATTGATTTGCATTGATTACAAAGAGGATATGATGTAATAATGATGCTTAGCTGCTTCTCATATATCACTTGTGCATGAAAACTGGGTATTTAATTAATTCTGCAAACATAAATTCAAGTTCAAACTATAGTTAAAGCCATCACATCATTTCTTTCAGAACGGTGTCATTTAGCTTGGTATATAAGAGCTAAAGCACCACAAATCTTCTAATCCAAAAGACCCCATTCAAAGGCCACATTCTGATCAGAACTATATCATTAAGGCACATTTCAGATATCTGACCTAATTACAGATTCAAAATACTACCATGCCCTCAGTTAAATTTACTTCTGCCATGCTACCATCTTTTTCCTTGGGAGCTTCAACAAAAAGAGAAAGAATTACAATGTTAAAAAAGACATTCCTCTTTATTGCTGGTGATGATCTTGATAATTTCATCAAGAACTTCCTTACTCAAACTGAATTTGGGAGATCTCAGTTCCTGACAACTATTCAAAATCAAAAAAGCAATGAGTTCATTGAAAACTTAAAGGAACTCATGAAATCTTCTCCCCAAAAGCATCTTCCAGCCTTGCTATCTCTGGTTACTTCCAGTTACTCTTTAAAAGAGCTTAATTATATGGGGTTTAATATAACTAAAAGTGAGTTTGAATACTCAAGAAAAATAAATAAAAATAAAAATGTAAGTTTAAACAAAAAAAGCCAAAAAAATAATAACTATTCATTAAAAAAAGAAATAACTAAAAAAATAATTAAAAAATTGCTGGAAAATTCTTTTGAAACAAGCCAGTTTACAAAAAAAGTGCCTGAAAAAATTTATAAAGATATAGAAAAAGAGATGAGTAATTTCTCAACTTAAATTAAATACTCTCTACTTAAAACAAAAAAGAAATATATGAAAATATGAAAATAAAAATGAAATTTCAGTTTCAATTTCTACTTACTATAAATTAATTCCTAAAAATATAATAAAAAGTAAAAAACAAACCAATATGTACAATATTTGTAATTTAAAAAATTCACTAGAAAAGAAGAAGGAAGAATGTGAAAGTAAAAACTTACCATTACCAGAATCTATAGGCAATGACTTAAAGACTATTAATCAGCACCAAGACTTTTATGTTCATCAAAATAGGGAATATAAAAAAGATATTTATGAATTAGATGATGGGTCTTGTGTTGTAGTTATAGATTATAAGAAAACTTAAAGGTTGGAAGTGGTCTAATTGAGACCAATAATTGTTTTTATTCAAAAAAACCAATCTCATTATTAGGGGTTGCATTAGTTTTTAAAGAAAACAATAAACCCAATATGAATATCATGCTTTTTTGTCTTGGATATTATCACATGATTCTTTATTTTCAGGTGAATGTCTAATTAGTCTTCTTAAATTAGATATATTTAAAAAAATAAAAAATATAAAAGTATGGACTGATAATAGAAATCATTTTAGATCATATGAATTTTTAAATTACTTATTTAAAGAGGCACCTAAATATATTAAGGGTTCTATAAAATATAATTGTTTTGTTGAATGTCATGGAAAAAGCATTGTTGATGGTCACTTTGGTGTAATATCAAAAATGTTAAAGGAAAAAGAAAATGAGCTTTATATTAAAAATATTAATGATCTTAAAAATATTTTTGAGCAAGAATAAAAAAGAAAAGAATTATATAAATCAGTACTATCAGGCTCAAACATTTCTCAAAAGGCATTCTTTTATATTTATGAAAGAAAAGTTAGGCCTATAAAAAGAGAGCTTGAAGTGAAAAATCTGTGCATTAATCTTTCATATTTGATGAAAGATGGAAAGTTATATACTTCACCTCTAACATTTGAAAGTTTATCAGAATATTCTGAGATAACTTATCATTTGAAATCATGTGATGATACCAGAGAAACAAAAATATCAGAAGATGCTAGTGATGTATTGGGGCAAGTTCATAAGTAGGGCAACTTACTAGAGGGTGTATTTTAAATAGAGTTATCAGTCTTTCAAAAACAACAACCTTTTTTTCTGAAACAAACTAAGAATATTTATGATGAGCTAAAGATAGGGTAATAGCACTTATAGCTTTGGGGCTGATATTACTCTCCCATGCAACTCATCATAAATATTTTTGATTTGTAGTTTGTAGTAGCACTTAAGATATTTTCAATAATACTATAAGTTGCACTTTTTGATTCTAAAATTGATGACTTATTTTTTTAAAAAAATCATCTAAGCCCAAGATCAATTAAAGTTTTGGGATTGGTTGTATTTTAAGCTTTCTGGATAATTAGAATATGAATAATGTGATTAAGTTATAAAATAATCAATATGGCGCCTAGGCATAACAAAAAAATAATGACCCATAAGTATGGTTTTGTTATATAAAATCATGCTAGCTGGGCATGTGAATAATTTGACCCTTCTTTGGGCTTATGATTTTTCAACTCATTGATTTAAAAGCTGGTGTTTAGTTTGTTTTATTTTAAGCTTAAATAAGCCTAGACCTATTGTTGGATTAAAACTTCAAGCATTCCAAGATGCACCACGACCCGCTGAACAACATTCGGGTATTCATGGGCAGAAAAGAAGAGGTTCGTGCTTTGCTACATCTTTTTAATAAAGGCTATATGCACAATTCTCGGCATACGAGTGGACTTCGGCTTAGGGCTCCATGACTTAAACTTATGGGTTTAGATTTACAATATTTAGTTATTTTATATTATTTATAGAATTTTGAACATTATGTTGTTATGGCCATACATGAATGCGATTTAAGCATAAAATATGCCACTGGATATCAAAATCACTTAACTGCTTATGCGTAAGTGTATAAAAGGGGAGTGTTTTAACATTGACTTTAACATTAAAATGAATACACTTGCCAAAATCAGCTTTATCATCTCTTTGGTCACTGCTGCCACCCTTCCCCTTGAACGCCGCAAGGACTTCTACACCACCCATGAAGAGCATGGCCATCTTCCAGGGCCCCGCAACCCTTCACCAGCAAAGTTTGTTGACCAGTTCAGACGTATTGCCACTGGAGAGAATCCATTCAAAGTCCTGAATGAATACAACGAGGATGCTGACAGAGAAATGGGGGCTCGGTTTGGCCGGGAAACACGCAAGACTGGTAGAACACGTTATATGGATGCTCTTGGCCTTAGTGACCTCCCCATCATTGGCAAATATTAATTATATGCATGTGTTAAATAATACAATTAAACTTTAACATTATATTAAATATTTTATCACTTTTGTCCATTCAGTTTTTAATATTTCAATATACAAAAGTAGCATCCTTCATAGACTGAGCATGGCATTCACAGTTTTTGATCTAACGACTGACTGCAAAGTACTAAAAAAATCATGCTTTGTATGAAAATATTCTACAGTGGGATCGTATAAAAATTTAGACGAAAATATTTAGAAACTTTTTTGGGTGACTCATTTTCCTAGATGATTAATTATATTGTTTAAAAGCATATGTAATTTAGAATTTTTGTTTATGATTAATTATTAAGCCGAATTACTTCCCAAAGCCTCTTCTTAAATCAAACCGCTCCAAAGTTCTTTGCCTCGGGAGTAAAACATTTTCCTTCAAAATAATAATATACCTCACAGTGATTAAGTTATTCTCTATGTAATATATAATATATTTTAATCTCATTATATCCAAAAAAACATCTATGAGCTTTTTTGCAACTGAATCAATTATAGTTTAGTATTAGATTGAGGAAGATAACAGTCTAATAGAAAGGGCAAGAATAGTAATAATATGCTGTTTATTTGAGAATATTGTAATTAATATACTATACCAGGAAGTCACAAGTCCACCAGGGGGTGGCAGTGTGGCCAGTTTGGTATAAGGTTTTGGGATGGGAATAACTTAAGTGAGGGATCAGCGCATCAAATTGGCATCACTCCTAATTTAGAGATAATGTCTGTAATTTGATATTGCCCAAAGGATCCTCTATACTGCTAGTTACTTTATGGGGCGTCTTTTCAAGCTCCCCCTGTGTCTTTTGAGATATATTAGCAAGTGGGAGAGTAATATTGGTTGAAGCAATAAGCTGGAGAGAATAACTTGAAAACTTTTTTATTAGCTATTGCTAATTTGATTTATCAAATCCTAAACAGTTTAAGTCAGAAGAAGTATTGGAGATTTTTCTCAATAAAAGTGTTATAAGTGAAACCTATCCCTAGAGTCTTTCATGGAAGGTAAATGACTCTATTACTTATTGGGTTCAGATATTTCTGTATTTCAATCCAATAATGTTTAGTGAACGCCACAAGGGTGCAATATGCTATCTTGAAAACACTACATCAAAAACTGTATCTCAAAAGTTTTTCATAATAAGGTCTGTATTTACTATAGCAAAATTTAAAAAAAGCTTAGTAATATATATTAAATAGCTAATTTTTACATTATGGTTTTTATTATGGCATCTGTCAGAAAAGCATGTAACAAGGTTTTTTGTCATCCACTCAGATGATATCCTAAGTATTCCAATATTAGGAAAGTACAGGAAAACATGTGACTTGGGTGTAACCTGCGGCCCAGAAGAATTTTTTGTGGTCATCGAAAGTAACAAGTCTGACTGGGCCCATAGCCTGGAGGCAATGTAACATTTCTTCCTGCTTCTTGATTAATATTCCTATTTATGACTATATATTTTAATATAAGAATTTATATAGTATGATCAAAGTATCATTTTTTGCTCTTCTACTATAGTTCAGATTAGAGAAAGAGATTTGGAGATGAATTAGACTACACTATTTTTGTTAAGTCAAAAAGAAGCATGATACAAAACATCAATCTTTGTTATTAGAATGACATTGAGGCTGGCCCAGCTGCCTGTGTTATTTACAGGGTTAGCCTAAAATGCTAAGATAGAGACTGAAGTAGCATTATGGCAACACAGCAGGGAGACAAACCTTGAGGGTGATTTTGAAATAAAACTTGCTTGACAACTTTCATGTCATCAGTGTTCTTCTTAACACACTGTACAACTGAGTCCCTTAATCAAGAAGAGTCAGTTGTCTGCCTGAGACACTACCCAAGTCTAGCTAGCCAGCAGATGACTACTATTTGGTGGAGATGATTATTCAATTAATAAGAGATACTCTGATACAATAGGCCTGGGGCATTTTATCTAAGAGTGTTTGGCCTGGCAGCCCAATTCATGGTGGACTCTTCTAGATGAAATGCAGGTGATGATCTATATGGCCCCCTCCTGATCTAGAATATAATTAAAGTTAAGAATAGTAATTATTATGAGATGCCTATTTGGATGCCTTTTGAGGTGAACTAATTAATTACACAATATCTGCATATTTCATAATTAATTGATCAATTAATCAATCAATCAATCAATCAATCAGGAACAGGAATTTTGTTAAAGCCAGTATGTGATTTGGCCATTGATTCATTGATCTCACAGCCTGGTTGCCTGCATTTTCTTTTTGGAACCATTCTTAGGTTGCATATCTGAACCCTAAAATTATTGGTTGAATCTTTTAGTTAGTCAATATCCCAAAATTCTGACAGCATCTCAAAAGACCTCATCACAAAAACACCATCACAAAAAAATCAAAAAGGGGCTTGATAAAATAAGCTTTTTAGTATTAAACTACTTAGTAAATGCCCTAAAATACACTATCACAAAAGGCACTATCTAGAAAAGCATCATCTTGAATCCATTAATTATTATAATTTTTTTAGTGAATCCAAACCTTTCTCTCATTAGCAGAAATAAAGTATGGTATTACTTTGGGACTCCACACAATAAGCCAACCTAAATTATTTCCACTTTTACAGTACTATTGCTTTATATCACAGCTATTAAAAAACCACTTTTTATATGCTGGTTTTACAGTATTTTTAAAAGCTATGGCAACAAGCAAAAACAATCCAGATTTAAACAAAATGAACTCAGATTTTAATGAAATTAAAAATAAATGAATTTTTATTGATTTAAAATAGATTTGGGTTTATTTCAATTTTGCTTAAATCTGAATTCATTTTTTTTAAATCTGAGTTCATTTTGTTTGTTGCCATAGATTTTAAAACTACTTTATTCCTTAACTTAGATTTATCTTCAATACTGAGGGTTTAACACTAAGATATTTTATCAATGATTTTATATAGTAAAAGGGGTGTTTATTCTATAACCAAAAACCTCATTACAAAATCCTCTAGGCTCCTAAGCGTCTAATAGGAGTGGCTCACATCAATGCAGTACTGAGAAATGAGCTGTTTTTTATATGGCTTCATAGTTTTTCATTTAGAATATCTTATCACAAATTGACTGTTTCCACTTTTCAATCTTAAAGTTTTCACTGTTTTCACCATAACAAAAAAGCAAGAAATTTTCTGAAAAGTGGCATGTATATGAAAAAAGCTCTCCTCTAAACAGCTGGATACTTTTTAGCCTTGGGTTATAAGTTATCTTTTAGCTATTAAAGATTTAAACTTTGTCTCAGTTGTGATGGCTCCAGTGTAGCTATATCAAATTTAAATAAAAATATGTAAATTCCCTATGCTTCTGGCAGCGCCATCTCAAAACGCATTCTCAAATATGGCATCTAGAAGCACAATCATGGCCAAAAATGTAAAGGTTTGTATACCTTTTCTATTAATCAAATCTTATTCTTAGACCAAAATTTTCATCTTTTGATAACATATATATTAAGTTGTTTTAAACAATATCATGAAATTTTTTATACTTTTATATTAAAGCTATTCTATTTTTTACTTGGAAAATTGTCCCTAAATTTGAGCTTTTTGATAATTATTCACCATTGGATGCCTCCCAAGTCTATTCTCAAAGCTATGTTTAAGGCCCCCAAGGACAAGACCACTTCTAATAAGACCAGAAAGGCCAATTTTACCCCCTCTGAGCAGCTTCTTAAGGAAAACACCTGTCAAGACCCCCACACTTTCCCCCAAGACTGAGGCTGACAGCCCCACTTTCCACTACTCTACCTTTGTTTACTAACCATCAGATAAACAGGAACAAAAATTTTATTTAAATTATAAAAAAGAACATAAAAGAGGCTCTCAAAAAACTCCAATGAGCATAGCTCACTGCCTTAAAGAGAGAGTTTGTCCTAGAGTGGGGCTTATACAGAATAAGCAATATCTGTAATGACAATGGGAATTTGAAAGTCCCAGACATCTTCCCTGACTCCTCTTCTATAATGACTAAGAAGGGGGTGCTGGCTTTGTTAAATATGTCTTCTTTTTACCTGCAATGACCATAAGAAGGTCATGGCTTAGCACTGCTACCACTGCAACAGTCCTGGCTGTTCTATAAAATTAATCACCTATGGCTTTACCAGAGTTAAATAGCTCATTGTTGGCCATGAATGTGAGGGGTCTGAAAAATACCATACTATCCCATGCAGAGGTATCTGGGCCATGTTATTTCTCTTAACAAGGACAAAACTTCATCTGAGCTGGTCACTCATGCCCTCCTTCATCTAAAAAAACCAGAGAGAGATAAAAGTTGGTGATACAACCAAACTCCAGCGGCATGTCACTGATCAACACTCAGTTGATTAAAATCCTGGTATAAGTGTCAGAATCATTGATAGGTGTGTGCTCACCAAAGACCAAAAATCTAAATATTCTTGGGAAACAATTCCTCATGCTTGATGACAGCCAAGGGGTACCAAACCACATCATTTTATTTGCCACACAAGTGAGTCTCACACCCTTCTCAAGTGTGATACCTGGTTTGCTGACGGGGCTTTCTCATCACATTCAAAACTTTTCTACTAGCTTTGGGCCATCCATGGCCAAGTGAATGCGCAAACATTCCCCTGTCTTCTTCTCCCTTACTAATAAAAGAAGGAAACTTAAATTCACGCCCTGAACAGCCCCAAGAAAAAGCTGGATACCATCTTGTTCACACTTGATGAGGAGCCAACTGAGAAGAGGGGCCACAAAAAGAAGCAGGTCACAAATAAAGAATCCCATGAACTGCCCCCTATGACCAATAAGACCCCAGGATCACTCCCCATCATACCACATTGATGATCAATTCTGAGGCAGCTCAGGCTAATGCTGTATAAAAGTCTTACAGAGCATCCCCAAAGTTGCTTCTTTCATCATCACCAGGCTCTGTGTTAGGACCTGATTAAAAGCCCAGCCCTCAACAAGCTGGTAATCAAGGATGACAAAAATGAGTCAGAGAACATTTCTGATTGCTTTGCTGCCCTGGTCACGGTCATAAAAGAAGAAGTGGACTCATTTTATGACAAGATTCTTAAGGGTGGTTCATGGCTAAAAACCAGAAAGCTTTCCCCCTTTACCAAATACTTTAAGCATAGTGGGCAGTCATGTTCCAGAGGCAGCATCACATATACAAGGGTGGAGACTCCATCAACTGGAATGGCTACAAGTAGGTTAAGAAATAGGGGTCACTAAGACCACCTCTTTACTTGAAGGTTGGTACAGGCCATTTTTCTGTCAGATCAATGTAAATAAGCCCCAGTTTAATACCATTATTGCCAGGCTGAAGATATGGCATGAATATGGGGACCAGCTTTACCCCAAATCCATCAAGAAAAGAGCTGTTGTGTAAAAGCATGCTAACCAGCTGATCAAGTTTTCTGATGTCACAAAAGATGATTTGGCACATTGTTCTAAAGAAGGCTGCCAGGCCCATATTAAGGGCATTCTAAAGGCTCTTGGAGCCAAATACAGGTTTTTTCATTTTCAATAAATACTTTTACTTTCAATAAAACCAATTTTTACTTTTGTTTTAGTATTTATACGTTTAATATTGGACTAAGTTTTAATATAAGAAGGTTACAATCTTCAAAGTGTTGGCTTTAGAGCTTTGCAAGATATAGTTGCCACTAGATGACCCTTATATTATATTTAAAATTTGGAATCCTGGGATGATTTTGAGTCTAGCCATTGGATTTCTTATACTTTTTAAAAATTATTATTGGGCTCTGATTTATATTTAAAGTTATCAGGTGCTGTATAACTAGATATTTGAGATGGGGTTTTTAGGTGGCGCTTTTTGAAATGGTTTCTAGATGGTGTCTTTCTAGATGAGATTTTCTAGATGGTACATCCCCCTTTTGTGTGATATAAAAAATGTTAAAGGGAAAATAAAATCATCTTAATATTATTGGTATTAATGGTCTTAAAAATATTTGAGTGTGAGAAGAAAAAAGAAAATAATTCTACAGTCCAGCTTTAACTGGTTCAAAAGTTTCTCAAAAAGTATAATTTATATTTACAAAAGAAAAATTAGGCTTATAGAAAGAGAGATTAAAGTTAAGGATCTGTGCATGAGCCTTTCATATTAGATGAAAGATGGGGAGCTATATGCTTCAGGTTTTAAAATTTTAAAGTTTCTCAGAGTATTCTGAGATGGTTTAACTTTTGAACCAATGTGATGATACCAGAGAAACAAAAAATTAAAAGATGCTAGTGTCAAGGATCTGGATGTACAAGTATTCTGGCTACTGCCAACTCACTTAATATCCAGTCATCACCCAATTTGGTGTCCTCCCAATATACAGTTTGACATACTGAAAATGGCAACCAAGCAATATCACATGACTTTCCAAGTATCCAGTGACTCAAACCCATCCCGCACATGACCAACCCCTAGGTTTGATCCAACTAAATCTCCGCCACAGCTAAAGATATATAAGTCTAAACTATTATCCAATAAAATATACTTCTTTTCTTTCTCAATTCCATATTTGAAGCTTCCCCAAAAGGCGCTCCTCATCACTAGTAGTGTATTTGGGCAAGTTCATTAAGTAGGGTGGCTGACTAAAGTTGTACTTCAAAAACAACAATTTTTTCAAAAAAAAACTAGTAATAGTTATGATGACCCAAGGATAGGGTAATATCATTTATAGATTTTGGGCTGCTATTACTCCCCCATGCAACTCACAGATAGTTTTAGTTTGTATGATTCACTTGAGATATTATAAATGATATTAAAGGTTGAAAATTTAACCCTATGGAATAATAAGTTCTATTCATTTCTTTCATCTCATCCAAAGATTGCTTAAGGATTAAACACTTGATCAAAATTGACATATTTTGAATGGTTTGAAGATACAATGATGTAATTAAGCTATAAAATGATTAATCTGGCACCTAGGCATAACAAAAGAATAATGACCCAAACCTTACCCAGGCATGGGTTGGATTGAACCCAAAGCAGATCCTTTATAGTGGCTCAATCAATGGCTTGGATTCAGTAGAATCAGATGCTATGGGAATCGGACCTAGATTTAATGAATACTCCACTTCAACCCTGCTTATGGAACAATGTAGTTTAATGATATTTCTTTTTATAGGTTGGGTTAACCGCTTTATAGAACACTTTTTATTTGGAGAACTTGGTTGGGTCGTGCAGTCTTGTTTGGTAGCGAGAGGTGAGATGGCTCGGGTTGTTCGTAAACTCGACTTTATTATCATCCCCTCGGCACCACTCAGATTGGCACTAATCTGTGGCGCTTGGCGACGAGCATCTTTTCCAAAGAGGTTCATCACCAATCACGCATATCGGAAGGTTTCGATGGTGGGCTTATTTAAAAGAATGGGGTAAATGAATTTCTGCTGGTCTCATGTATTCAACAAGATGATTCAATCGAGTGAAGACTTGGGTTATTTTACAGAGGCAGCAGGTCTCATACTGGGCTGCCTTGGGATGGTTGGCAACGGGCTGTTGTTGGCGGTGTTGATCAGGACAAGGGCAGGATGGAATCACCTCAGCTTGCAGATGATATTGCCCGTGTGTATAGTTGACTTGATTGCATCCGTTTTAGTTGTGATTAGGGAAATGCTAGCTCTTTACATGGGAAAGCTACAGCTTACTTCTGATGTGTGGTTTTGTGCGTGTTTTGGAATCCCGCTGCTTATTCTTCCGTGCCTCAGTATAGTTATGGTGAGCACCATGGCGGTTGATCGGTACCACATCGTAGTCCGTGGCTACAACATCCGGTGCTTGTGGGGGTGGGTGGCTGTAGTGGTGCTTTGTGGGTCTGTTTCATCTATCCTCATGTTCGGCTCTGCGATCTATGGGTACCAGGAACACACGTATTCTAGCTTCTGTCGTCCCAATGGTCCAATATTGATGCGTGTTACCATGTTTAGTCTAAAAATAGCAGTTATTCTTTCTGGATTGCTTACCGTCTCCCTCTGCCATATCGCCATTTACCTGCACTTGCGAAAAAACATGTCTGCCTTCCACAAGATGTCGGGAAGGTTTCTCTTCATCCTGGTGGCATACAACATCTGCTGGCTCCCCAAAATCATCACCTCAACGTGGGGATTGTTTACAGCCCAGGACGATATCCCCAGGGAGCTGCATGATATCACCTCGCTTGGAATCATCCTTGTCTGCACCATCAATCCCCTGATAGCAATTGGCTTCCAAGCTTCTCTGCGCAGCGAGCTGTGCTCCCTACTCAGGCTTACCTCCTTCCTTCCAAAGGATCAACTCTCCCAATTCCCCACCATTGCATGACTTCGGCTAAATCCAACTCTATACCTTGACTCCAGCATAAATCCTTCCATCCCATTAACTTTAATTAAAGCGCATGCTCGACATCCCCTTGAGAGCTTTCATAGCTTAAGCGGATCTTCTACGCAAATTGAGCTTTCGTCAGCCTTCAAAGTATCTACTTGCCCAAGAATAATAAGCCGGTCATAAAATTGATTTTAAATAAGAATATTTAACCAAACTCCATACCAACACCACTATAGCCAAGCCATGAAAGCTGGCCAATTAAAAGGGGTTTAAACGATAACTACGGATCTTGATTAAGGTTGTGGCAGATTGGAATAGATCTAGCCAGAGTCCAGTGGAACTGGGTACCATCCAAGTTTACTGAAACAAGTGTGGTGTGGCGGGCGGGATGCCAAAAGAACAAAGCTAAGCTATGCCCGCTTTGCCCTTTTACGGCATCCTGCCTGGGTACGCGTCTAGGTATCCTAGCTGAAAATGTTTTTTGTTTTTTTGAATCAGTGGCCTTGTAAAATCTTTAACCTGTGCTCTATTTGGTAAAAGGAAAAGATGTTTCAGGCAGGCTGCCAAAAGAGCAAAGCTGTGCTACGCTCAGCTTCACTCTTTTACGGCAGCCTGCTGGTATGAGTTTCTAGTTTATATCTGGTAAAAAGTGCATAATGATTGTTGCTGGTATGCGTTTCTAGTCTACAGCTGGTAAAATGAAAGGTGTGTCAGACTGCCTGCTAAAAGAGAAAAGCTGTGCTATGCTCAGCTTCACTCTTTTACGGCAGCCCACTGGTTGTGTTTCCAGTTTTTAGCTAATAATTAGCTTTATTTGATTTAGATATAATTATATATTTTTACAATATTTTAGCTGTGATTAAAAGCTTAGCAGAAACTAATGAGTATAAAGCCATGAGTGGTGGGTGGGTACCAAAAGAGAACAGTTGTGCCACACTTAGTGTTCTTTTGGTCAGCTGCTCTCTGGTATTTTTCTGTTATCCTAGCATAAATGTGTTTTTATTAGTTCAGTAAAAAAGCTAGTTTTGTTCATTATTCAAGTTTTCCAAGATGATTTAGTGGCACAAAAATTTATAGTTATTATTATAAAAATGATAGTTGTTTTGTTTTTACAACTTAAATTAGATAAATATAAGGAGATGCTATGCAACTATCTCTATTAAACTATCAGTAAGGACCTATTTTTTACTTTTATTATGGATAACACATTTGACATATAAGAGATGTGAGATTGGACAATTCTTACATTATCCTGAAACTACAATTCTTTTGAAAAAAAAATTTATTTTCAATAATAATTTATGAATTTCAAAGAACAAATCAACACATTTATAAAAATTATAATCATATTATATAAATATATGTTTATCTCTGGCTTAGTTGATGTAGTCTGTAAGCTTTACCATATCATACAAAAAGATTTACTGAAATATTTATTTCTGATTTAGTTTGTTATAATTTTTTTGAAATATTTTTACTCTATTATGCATCTTAAACAATTATTTCCTATGCCAGATATATACCATATATTAGCTTATACTTTTTTATTTTTAGCAGTATCTGAGTTACTTGTGGTTATTTTCTAAAACAATTTATTGTTTTTCTATTTCCTGGGTTCAGTTCCTCTAGCATATTTATCCTTTTAATTTTTAGTAAAAAGCTTAGAAATAAAAGCCATCTCAATTAAGATTCTTTTTTAAAGTGGAGATGCTTAATTCTTTAGGTTTTTATTTTTGGTAAGTGAATAACAAAAGAGTTTTTGACATAGACATCTAGATAATAAAAGGCTAATACAATCAAAATAAAAGCATCAATTAAAATACTATTTTTTAAGCAGTTAGTTTTTTTAGATCTTTTAAAGTTGTAAAGTTAAAAAGTATTTTTGAAATTGTGCTAGTTGGATCAAAAAACTGAAAAATGTTACCAAAAACTTTATTTCAACTCTATTAATAAAATATTCTAAGCATAGGACTTGCTTAAATAATTTAACAGTTCCTGAGTGATAATATGTAGTTTTTGGCAGATAAACTTTGTAAATGAGACAAAAAGTAAAAATTTAATACTAATAAGTGCAAAAAAATAAAATAATTAATAGATAGTTTTAAGTAAGTGAAATGTTTTTATTTAATATTTATATAAATTATGTAAAGAAGAATATCTTTTTTTAAGTGATAGTTGGTTAAAAAATGACTGAAAAATAGTAGATATCCCAAGACTAAAAATACTTATCATACCTAAGTTTTGCTAAAAAAAGCTTATCTAACCCAAGATCTGCTTAAAGCCAAAATCTTGAGGTTTGAATTTAGGTTAGTAAAATTGAAATCTTAAAAAAAGTTACCCTTCCCATGAGCAGCTTAAGGATGAAAATTAAGATTTGGTAGTTTGCACAAAGTTCTCACCAAATCCCAAGATCTGCTGCAGTAAAAACTGGGCACTTTTTAACAAATGTTAGTAATTAACAAAATTGACTTACTTAGCCCAAGATCTGCTTCAGGGCAAAAGCCTAGTTTTTTTAAATCTATGTTGTAAATACAGTAGAAATAAAACTTACCAACCCTAACATCTGCTGTGGACCAAGTTCATCTAAAAGGATATGAAGGTTAGTAGAAATGATTACCTGAAATGCAGCTTTGTTTGAAAAAGATTATTGAATCAAAACATTACTTAACAAACTTTGATCTCCTATAGGTCAGCAATCTGTTTTTAATCTAGTTTAGTTATTTTAGTAAAAAAAGCTTACCTACCTTGATCTGCTGTGGACCAAGATCAAAAAAAAGGATTTGAAAAAGATTAGTAGCTTATTTAAAATGATTACTATAGATTCAGAACCTAAAGGTAAAAATGCGGGATTGTCAAATTCTTTTGTATGAACTCACCAACTTACTGAAATATTTTTCATCCTTTTATATAAAAAGTAAGTTGTTCTAGGATGAAAATTACTCCATTAAGTTGGTGAGTTCACGCAAAATAATTTGACAATCCTGCATTTTTACCTTAAGGTTCTGAATTTACAGTACCTGAAATTAAGCCTTTGATTGATTTTTATAATGAATTGACTTTTTTAAAAAATAGTTACCTTTTTAAATCAAGGTTAGCTTTGAGCTTTTAAAAAAAATATGCTTACCTTCAAAATCCTTGATCTGCTATGCTTAAAACAGTTTTTATTATATGTATATTTTGAATCTTACCTTTGAGTTGAAGTGAATCTATTAAGTTTGAGTTGAAAAAGTTAGTATTGAAGCTAGGTGTGGCTTACCTTTCCTATCAAATTTAATCAAATCTTCTTTGGTATCTATCTGATTGGTTATTCTCTTCTTCAAAGTTTATGATTGGTTCTTGAATTTGGAATTCAATTTCTTGGCCAATCAAACACAGCTTGGAAGCTTTTAAACTGAAACCGGGACAATCTACATTGGTAGGCAAAGGAAACACCCAGCGGCTCCGCTGACAGCTCCGCCGGCTGGACGGGCAGCCTGACAGGCTGCATGAGAAAAAGCTTACTCAGGGACTTGCCAGGATGAAAGCAGTAGATAGATCAGGACCCAGGATAAAGCTAGAGTTGAAAATCCCATTTTTGATCAGATCCTTTTAAATATATGGGCTGTTATTCTTTTGTTATACCCAGGCGCCAGATGAAATAGTTTATACCTTAATTAATTTTATCTTCAAACCATTCAAAATACGTCAAGTTTGATCAAGTTTAATGCTTAATTAATCTTTTAATTATATGAAATAATTTAAAAACTTATTATTCCATAGGATTAAACTTGTAACCTTTAATATCACTGATAATATCTTAAGTGGATAACATAAACTAAAAATAACTATCTGTGAGTTGCATGGGATAGTAATAGCAGCCCAAAGCTATAAATGATTTACCCTATCCTTAGCTCATCATAACTATCCTTAGTTTTGTTTAGAAAAAAGTTATTGTTTTTGAAAGAATGATAGCTCTATTTGAAATACACTGGCTAGTAAGCCGCCCTACTTCATGAACTTGCCCCAAGGCACCACTAGCATCCTCTGATATTTTTGTTTCTCTGGTATCATCACATTGGTTCAAAAGATAAGTTATCTCAGAATATTCTGAGAAACTTTCAAATGTTAAAGGTGAAGTATACAACTTCCCATCTTTCATCAAATATGAAAGGCTGATGCACAGATTTTTAAATTCAAGCTTTCTTTTTATAGGCCTAACTTCTCTTTAATAAATATAAAAGAATGTCCTTTGAGAAAAATCTGAGCCTTATAGCACTGAATTATATCATTCTTTTATATTTTCTTCTTGCTCAATTTTTTAAGATCATTTATATTACTAATATAAAGATGATTTTATTTCCCTTTTAATGTTTTTGATATCACACCAAAGTGTCCATCAACAATGCCTTTTCTGTGAAATTAAACAAATCTATTGTATTTAATAGACCCTTTAATGTATTGTGGTGCCTCTTTAAATAGATAATATAAGAATTCATATGATCAAAAATAATTTTTATTATCAATCCATACTTTTATATTTTTTAAATCTATCTAATTTAGAAGTTATATAAAACACTCACCTGAAAATAAAGAAACATGTGATAATATTTGAGATAAATAATCATGATATTCATATTTAAATTTATTGTTTTCTTTAAATACCAATGCAAACTTCAATAAAAAATAAGTCTTTTGGAATAGAAACAGTTATTGGTTTCAATTGGGCCACCACCGACCTTTAAATCCTCCTCATAATTGATAACTATACCACAAGATTCATCATATAAAATATTGATATTTTTTATATTCCTTATTTTGATGAACATCAAAGCCTTGGTGCTGATGAATAGCTTTTGAAGCCGTATTTATAGATTCAGGCTTTGGTAAATTTTTCATTAGTATCCTTCTTTTCTTTTTTCTAAAGATATTTTTAAATTACAATTATTACACATGTCAGTTTGTTTTTTGCTCTTTATTATATTTTTGTCATCAATTTATAAAAAGCTGAAGCTTTACTGTAATATCATTCTTTATCAGAAATTTGTTCATATATTTCTTTTTTGTTCCCAAGAGAGAACATTTTATTGCTGTTGATTATTTACTCATTTCTTTTTCAATATCTTTATCAACTTCTCTGGCTCTTTTTTTGTAAACTGGACTGTTCCAAAAGAGGGTTCCAGCAGTCTTTCCACTTTTCAATCACTTTGTTTTTAATGAATACTTATTGTTATTTGTCTTTTTTATTCAATATTATTTTTCATTATTCTTGAGTACACAAACCAACCTTAAGTTGATTTAAATCCAATACCAGTGAATTCTTTCAGGGAGTGGATGGGTGTAACAAGAGATTTCAGGGCCAAGAGATGTTTTTGATAAGGCTTTATTCAGCCTTTCAAGTTTTCAATTAACCCATTATTTTTACAGGGGTTGATATCCAGCAGGAGCCAAGATCCCAAAATCCAGTTTGGGTGAGAATCAATTGATTGATTTATCAAGACCATCACCAGCAATAAGCAGGGATGCCTGTTTTAACACTGCAACTGTCAGGGACCCACTTCACCAGAATAAGGTCTCTGTACTCTATCCAGTATTTCATATCAATTTCAGGCAAGGTGGTCATTTTCATCAACCCAGCAGTAGCACTCACATTCTTCATAGCAGGAATAACAACCAAGAGGACCAAGTCAGTATTGTAGGAGATCAATAAGAGAGTCATAAATAGTAGCAAAGCTAATACACCCAAGCCACCACCAATATTATTAGTAAGCATTCTAGGCACTAGCTAGGTTTCATATTTCAAACTATTGTAGAAAGCAGTAAATCTGGGAATCAGGAACAGGATAAAGGTTTTTATTAAACAAACAAGAATCAAGGAAGGGTATTATTCACTTAAATAACCATAAGATCTAACATCAGGAGATCACAATCACATCTATTACATATCAGGAGCAAGGGGTTGAGCTCAGTTAATCACAAGAGTAAAACATTGCAGTTGATTTTTGGTGATGAATAATATAGAGTTTCATAATACCCTGGAGGTGAAACAATCATCAGGGGAATTGAATAATCAGGGAAATTATTGAAATGTTCTTAGGAAATCCTAAACCATAATTATAAACAATTTAACAATCCCTTGAGGATAATTAATGATGTCAGGAATTGGTTCCTGACAGCAACCGTCTCTCTATTTTTGAGGCTCCCAAAGAAAAAGGGGTGATGGGGCAGAAGTAAACTTAACCAAAAAAAATAGTAGGGGTTCAAAAGTGTAAATAGGTCATGTCTCTTGAATTTTCCTTGATGAAGGAGTAGTTTTGATCAGTCTGTGGCCTTTGAATAGGGTCTTTTGGATTAGAAGCTTTGTAGGGCTTTGGTTTTTTATACTAAGCTAAATGGCACAATGCTAAAAATGATTTGATAGCCTTTAAAACATTTTAAGCTTGACTTTATATCTGCAGAATTAACAAAATACCCAGTTTTTATGCATACCTGATGTGTGTGGAGCTGCTAAGCATCAATACTATAGATTCAGAACCTAAAGGTAAAAAAGCAGGATTATCAAATTCTTTTGCGTGAACTCATCAACTTACTGGAATATCTTTCATCCTTTTATATAAATAAGTAAGTTGTCCTGGGATGAAAGTTATGTCATTAAGTTAGTGAGTTCATGCAAAAGAATTTGACAATCCTGCATTTCTACCTTTAGGTTCTGAATTTACAGTATTTAATCAAACCTCTCTTTAATAAATGCAAGGCAATTAAAATGATGCATTCACTTAACAATAAATATTTCACATAATTTTAAGGTGATAAAATTTAAAGGATTATGACTGTAAAACAGTCATATTGGGTGTTTGGTTCAACAAAATCACTCATAATGTTAAATTTGAAGGTTGGACTTTGGTATTTATATAGATATGCCTTCAGAATTTCTATGAATAGCAATTATAAGGCATAACCATGTATCTGTATAGATAAGGGTAAATTCTCAGATTTAATTAGGCCAAACTGATTAATGGGATTAAGGCAGGATCAATCAAACCAGTCCTTGAGACTCAGTATCTCAGAAAATGTTTAATCAACCAGGAAGATTGATATCAGGAAATCCTGATTAGTTAGTGTTGAGTGATTCATCTCATTATAACAATAATCATAGACAAATTAGATAGAGCACCACCAGAATAAAATCCTCAATTCTAGGTGCCATATCATAGGACCACTAGGTTGATTGAACATCATGAGATTAAGGTAAGCAAGCCAGATCTAAAAATAGCAACCCCTATTTGATAAGTAGTTAAGAAATTTTAGATAAACTCCCATTGGCTGATTTAAACCCACAAAATAATTAAAAATCACACAAACTAATTTGAGAGCACTACACTGGATGTACCATCACTCAAATTTTATATCCAAGAATATTTTCTTGGAGAAAAATACCATCAATAGACAGGAGACTGCACAATCAATATGCAATTCATCAAGATTTGGACATAGCACCACATGTGTAATTTTATTTCCATCAAGCACAGGATGGGATACTGCCAATGATTTATACCATTTTAATCACACATTTATCAATGGAATATCTGTACTGAAGAGGGAAAATTGTCAGGACTGAGAATTTAAGTCTCAGCTGATATTTCCTTTTTTGTTGATATTTATGCCAAGACTTCTGTTTGTTTATTTCTCCTTTACCATCTTTGGTCACCTATATTTCCGCAAATGCTGAACCATTTAATCCTGAATTAGTGTCAGACAAAAGCCCTTGATTCCAGCTTTCAGAATCTTACACTTGACAATATATTTTCAATTTGAAATTATGAGTTAATTTTGCTTAAACATAATTCTTCTATAATCTCCTTTTCATAGAATTGAGTATAAAACCCTCACAGTTCTATTATTTCAAGCAATTCAATCTCCTCCTGTTTAGGCTCATCAATAAAAATATTGTCTCAATCCTAGCTGTATCTCTTTTATCCTTGGGAAATAGTAATTTATTGGTGATGGTTGAGCACAAGCTTTGATACAACTGCAGCTGTGGTTTAAAAGTCTGAAGTTTTACTGTAAATTCAGAACCTAAAGGTAAAAATGTGGGATTGTCAAATTGTTTTTGTGTGAACTCACCAACTTACTGGAATACTCTTCATCCTTTTATATAAAAAAGAAAGTTGTTCTGAGATGAAAATTACTCCATTAAGTTGGTGAGTTCATGCAAAAACAATTTGACAATCTCGCATTTTTACCTTTAGGTTCTGAATTTACAGTACAAAAATCAAGGAGCTAAATAAAAACATAGTTCCAAACCACAACTGAGGTTTGGAATCACAACTCTGGGGGATTAATCTAGCAGCTTGGAGATTGTAGGCTGACTATAAAGGGTCAGTAACATAATATACCAGTCTGGTAATATAGCCTTATCTCTATAAAAGGCCCTTACAGTTGGACCTGGAAGGCGGAAAACTTTAATCCAATCACATTACTGATGATAATTTTGCAGTAGTGCCAAGTAGCCAATAAATGTATTTATTTTGCTTCAAGGACTTCTCCAAAATCCACCATCTTCCCAAAAATTTAGGTGCCTTGTAAATTGACATCAGATAGTCCTTTCTTTGCTTGCCTCCAGTGACCTCTAGATGGAAAATCACCTATCACTGTCAATCATGCTACCAATAGGACTCACATGTGTTGTCATAAAATTTAACTCCATATAAATAACCCTTTAAGATGTCTAAACATCATCATTATAAAAAATGATTCTTCAATGTCCTGAAATCTTGACAGTCACTTAAAAGTCAAGAATAGAGTTATTGGTACATTAATTTCAGGGATTGGAAAATCTTAATGGTTTCAAGATGTGGGACAAAGTTAAGGTTATCAAACCCCTAAAGAAGTGAAAGAGGTTTCACTGCAGAGCTGAATAAATTAGACTTGGTAGAATAGAGGTAAGGCTATCTCTAGGGTTGACCATCTTGTTCCCAGGAGAAATTTTGAAACGCTTAGATCATCAGATTAACACTGGGTTATTATAGCAGAGGAGGTAGGTAATACTTAAAGGTACAAGAAAAATGTCCAGGTAATGAATCAAGGTGATCCAGGATAAAGGACAATTATGCTATTGCAGGGTAAAGAACAGATAATCCCTGACAAAGTAGAATCAGGATTGGTTGATAAGGTTATCAATAAGAATTTTAGGGAGATCCAGGTAGGATCTCAAAGCAGGAGAAGTTTCAGCCAGGTATGTCACATACAGTGTATAAATGAATACAATAACCTTATTGATATTGATTGTATTATCCTTGTTTATCTTTTAGTTCTATTATGTTTGATTCATTTAATTTCAAAAAGAAAATTTTTGATATATCAGGTTTGGGAGTGCTTCTATACAGAAATAAATCTCTCATAGCTCCCTGGGGAGTCTTGGGCAGATCTTGAGGTGATCAAGACATTTCCAAGTGAATCACTAGCAGAGGGGAAAGTTAATTTTGAGGAGTTTTACTCTGATTATTTTGCCAAGGAGTGGATACCAGCCTTGAGAAATAAGCTTTTATGTGGTACTTATTCAATCTACTTCTTGTTATCAATGAAGAATTTATTCATATGTAAGTCATCACTAACAAGGAGATAGTATGACTGAAATTAAGGGAGTCCAAAAACATTGAAATATTAGCCAAGTGGAGAGATGAAAATAAGGAACTTGGAAAAAAAGGTAGTCAATTTGGAGAAAAGACTCTCCAAAGTTTTATAAAAAGAGTTGTCTTGTGGTAAGAATACTCATGGGAATAGTGATGTTAAGTGGAACTGGAATATACTATACACTACACAATATATATTCAAAAGCTCTTTATTTGAGGTTCAAAGCTTACTTGAACCTTATAATCAAAATAAATAACAATGATTTTAAACACCCAAAAACAAGCTATCATAAAATATAAAGAATTAAGCCTTTTAAATAAACCAAAATGTGAAAATTAAGCTCTTAATCTTATACTTATTTTTTAAAATAAAACTATATACTATAAAGTAAAAAGTTAAGCATTTTTAGCTTTAACATGATCTGTTTTATATTGTTATCAATATAATATAATGAAACATAGCAATGCTCTTTTAAATTTCTTTTGTTTTAATATTGAGTATAATATATATTATAACCAATAGAAAGATATAATTACTATCTTTAATTTGTTATCTTATAGTATTTAAAAAGGTTGAATTATCATTGAGGTATTACAGTAGTTTTCAAACCTGTTGAGATAAATGGAAAATCTCAGTCTAAACAAAAAAATAAAAAATCAGAGAATTATATTAAATTACAATAGAGTTAGATCCACTTTAATTTCTCTTTTAGACTGAGTTTTTTTTGTTTTTAGACTGAGACTTTTCATTTATTGTCAGGTTAAAGTAGAGAGAGCTTGTCATAATCAATCAAATCGGGAATGTACACCCAAATTAGGATAACATTACCAATTAGGAGGAGACAATGTGTGTTTACTCATAAATGATGACCCTTTAAGAGTGAATAAGGAAAGGTGCAGCAGAAGATTATGCACAGGTACATCAGGAAGACCTTCATTTGGCTCAACGTCAAGGAATCAGCAGCATAGATAGGCTCACATTCAATTTCGCAGGTTTCAGGAATCATTTTAGCAGGAGGTGGAAGATTACCAGGAAATCCCAGAGGTGAGAAAGCAGAATCTAGCAGTCTGGTTATTAAAAATCTGATTAGGAAATATTGAAATAAGTGAATCATTGAAGCAAGATATTTATTGAGAGTAAAATATCAAACTACTAAGGTAGTTTGGTGGGGACAATTGTTACTTAAAGCCTTTGGGTACATCTTGATGAGGTGGCCTCCTTGAATACAATATTTAGACAGCTTACAGATACCACCAATGGTGGTTCTGTAAGCTATTACCTGACCTCCTTTGAGGTCAGGATTTTTTGACCAGCAGGTCAAAGAAGGGAAAATTGGGTGTGGGGCATCCGTGCCCCACTCAGACCCAATTTCCTGTGCCACCACCCACTTGCAATTGATTGTTAGATTTAAATCTACAATTGCCGCAAGCGGGCTGGGCTTTGGGTTGGGTTTCCCCAGATGGCGGCACTTTGGCCAAGCCACACCCGGGAAAACTATGGCCATGACATTACTCTCCTTCTTTGGTAACGGGGACTTCCCGCCTCCTGGAAGTGCTGCCAATGCATAGTTCTTGTGGGAAGGAGGGAGTTTCATGGCAGCTATGGTGGCCTTTACTGGACCTCCTGCTTGGGGATTGTTCTTGTGGAATTCCTGGAGCATTTCTTGGGCGTGAGTGAGGTTGCAATGGGGAATCCAACAGTTTTCTGAGGCTGGGTATCCCTTTCAGGCTACTAGGTAGTACAGGCGCTTGCAAGATAGTTTGGATGCAATTATTGGTTCCAGTTCATATTCCAGTTGTCCATCCACCATTATGGGGTCAGGAGTTGATACAGGGGGACCTTTATACTTAGTTAATAGGCATTCATGGAATGTTCTGAAGATGTGGAAGGAGGGAGGGAGGTCCAGTTGTTAGGCTGAAGATCCAATCTTCTTTAAGATTCTGAATGGACCTACTCTTTTGGGACCTAGATTTTGGCAGGGTACATTTAGTTGCATGTTCCGGGAGTCAACCAGTACTTGATCACCAATTTCATACTCTGGGCCCTCTCTTCTTTTCATGTCTGCATAAGCCTTTTAAGTTGTCACGACATGAGTCAAGGACACTTTGACTTCTTCATGGATTCTTTTTAAAGCTGCTGCCTGTGAGGATGCCAATTCCACTTTGCTACCTGAGAGTGAGCCAAAGTTACATTGGGGGTTATAGCCATAATTTGCAAAGAATGGGTAGACATTAGAAGAGGAGTGCGGGGCATTGTTGTAAGCAAACTGAGCCATTGGTATGTTTTGGGACCAGTTATCTTGTTCAGCATTAGAGTAGCATCTAAGAAATGTTTCCAAACATTGATTCACCCTCTCTGTCTGGCCATGGAATTGGGGGTTGTAGGCTGTTGATCTGCATAACTTGATGCCTAGGAGTCTGGATAATTCCTCCCAGAATTGTGCTGTGAATTGGGGACCTCTGTCACCTATGATCTCTTGGGGGATTCCATGGTGGGAAAAGAAATTTTTGACAAACAGTTTGGCCATCTGGACTGATGTGATTGTGGTTTAGCAGGGGATGAAATGACTCATCTTTGTGAAACAATCTACTACTACCATAATTGCATCATAACCGTTTAATGGAGGAAATTATACTGTGAAATCAACAGACAGAGATGTCCATGGCTCATTTGGAATTTGTAGGGGTACCAGTAGACCTGTCTGTTTGAGACGGGAGGGCTTTGCCCTTAGATAAACCATGCAGCCCTTCAAGTACTTAGCTACGTCTGATGTGAGACCTCTCCAATCAAATTGTCTACGGATTATCTCTATGGTTGTTGCAGATTGAATGAATTAGACATTAAGTCATCCATCTAGGAATCAAGCAACAGAACAGTTGTGTGATTGCTTTATTGCGTCCTGATTTTACTAAGGATAAAGACGTTTAAAACGCCTCTAAAACGGGTTTTCAAAGCGCCTTTTGAATGCGCATAAGGCATGGGTTTTACTTCTGAGGTTAATAATAGAAC